>CM055274.1:89710092-90044775 GCA_029237695.1 Conchocele bisecta
AGTTGGGCTAACTACCGAATTATGTCTTCGGACTTTGCCTTGTGCGTACCACTGATGGTTTTCATCTTATCTTGTCTGCCCGTCAGTTTGGCAGTGGCGACGATACCAACGTCAACTGATTGGTCACAATTCACTAACGAATCGGCCGCTAGTCCAGTGGATGGGGATACGACTCGAGATGGTTCATATTCACAGACTGGTGAATGTGTTTGCAGCCATTCAACAAATAGACCAATAAATTTGATATCTCTTAAGTGGGCGCTTACCCTCAGGTCTTTGTACTGAAGCAAATTCCTCCAGTGAGCTGCAAATATGCAATATGCATTCACACACTTTGTCAACGTACTGTCTGTGATGCCAATCCAGTACTCATCAGTACGATGGATAGTGAAATATCCCGTTTCCGTGAATTGGGCATATTCAGCTGCTGCTGGCATCACTTTTTCCAAGGAACACTTCTGCTGCATAATATAATCGCGCATACTTGGCATAGTTAATATGTAGCAGCATGAAAGTATGGAATCATTTGTTCCAATTGTCGATTCTCTCTGCACGTATGAAAAGACGAAGGTGGGCGACTTGGTCAAGGTACTTCACCCACAATTTGCCAGTTCTACTGTTTTACAACTGTTACCAGGAGTTGTGATATGATGCAATTCAATAGCTTTACACATTCGTCATCGGCAACAACAGCAAGAGTCTTAACACCTTGCAAAATCATATTATATGGTATTTTCAAATGCTCTTTATCAATGTCCTCCAGACAACTTGGTGTGTTGTGTAATTGCACACATATAAGGGACGCTGACGTCATCATGTGAGCTCGATGAGCTCGCGAGTAAGCAGACATGACCTGTCAACATATGTACAACATATCCTTTCACATACACTGTTTCCCACAGGTCTGCAAGTCCACTATCAGTCATGGTATATATCCAATGTAATAACATACTTTAGACCAGGAAAAGTAGGCTTGCTATATGTTTTTATTGGCACGTCTCCGCAGGCACCGACCATTTCCATCGGTGATACATTGACTGTGCGTTTTACAGGCGTTTCATCAACAGTACACGGTGGTGTGACACAAGCGATACCTCCCAAACCTTGCAACATTCAACAACTTTCCAGATTCCTGATGTGCACCTTTTATCTCCAGACTTGACTTATCATATTTGGCGTTGCAGTCTTTTATTTATATAAATTGGTGGTTTTGATTCATATGTATTTCTAATAGGCATTTAAAAATTAAACTCTGAACACTGAACATCTGAAAAGACTTTCAGGATCGACACAACAATTTGAACCGTCGACAGTGTAATGCTACTCACTTTGATGCGATTTTGGATATATTTTGGCGGCCATCCTGAATTGTAAGTATAAAAAGTATCTATATATAGCATGTGTTTGTTAGATGTATATACTTATATATATATATTTATCATAGCTAACTACGGTGATATAAGCAAAAAACAAAAATGGCGGCCATTTTGGACGCCATCTTGAATTGCCAAGTTGGCACAAGGTTGATTTATGGGGACGTTTTATGATAATATAGACATGATTCTGAACATATTCTGAAATGTTCAGCTTGTTATATTTTTTACCTTAAACCCTGGTCCTGGACTATTTGATGGATATATCGATATATCATACCAGTTTTTCGTAGAGGTCCATCTTGAAGCGGCGGAAATAGTACCACTGAATGTGCTCTTTCTCCAAGGACAGTTCAGCATATTTATCCTCAGCCTCGAATCCAAACGAGTGAAAGTTTTTGTCAGGATCGAACAGAGCGCATGTAGGTGTTTTCAGTGAAAGTAAACCCCCTGATGCCGCTGTCCATGTGTTGCAGCATATTTTCGTGGGTTCGCTAAGGAAGGAACTTCGGAAGGAGAAGCCATATCCGGAATATGCTGTGCCGAAGTCAATTGCCGCCACCAGTATCGAGCTACCGCCCACGCAGGTAGCCATGGTCCCGCTGGCAATAAAGAACGACACATTACTGCTTGTAAACAGTTTAACATATATGTGACTGTCAATTTAATGTCATATGATTTCAAAAATGTTCACTCCGTTAAAAGGTCGAACTGTGTATGTTCATCATTTTATTGCATAACATGGGTTCTCGCAGTGTATTAACACAGTGTAATAAAAATCATAGCACACTAGTATAATAAATATGAACATTAGCTCGTTACAGTAAACAGGTTCGGTGACCAGTACAGTTTCAATGTATGATGATGTAATTATGCAATACATACAATCTAACATATGCGATGATTTAATATGCTATTTATTAAACTCGTTGACTGATTTCATAATAAAATCGTTTCTTATGAAATCAATAAACTCGTTTAATAAATATCATATTAAATCATCACTCATGTAAGAGCCTGTATATAATGGACACAAAAGTGTTTAATAAATCAAATAGCCATAACAATTTGGAGATACTAATCTAGATGTACATCGAACAACAAATAGGGAAACTTTAAACATGTTTTGGCGGAATGTTTTAAAAGCTCATTTAAAAGTACAAAATACTAAAATATAGATGAATTTCTTTCTAGCCCATTATATTTATATAAAGACATAAAATGTGGGAGCACTTCTTCATTAAGTCATGGTTTGATACGTGAATATGTTTTATACATGACACTGTCAAAATGATGGTCATAGGAACTTTTGTATCTCAAAATGAACTTAAAAACAATTTCAACATTAGTATAAACTTTCTTCAATATTTTGACCTTGTCAAAGCACTGATATCGGGGTAAAAACTTGAAAATTAACATTTATTCCATACAAACTAAAAATATACCTAAACACCGGGACAAATGACATGTATTTCAGATTGAACTCCAATTCTGAAATTCCAGCTGGTAAACATTAATGGAACTCCATCTACATGTATAAGTAAAATGATGAAACGCGGAAAAAAATATATTTATGGTAACACTTATTATCATAACGTAAGGGACGGTAGTTTTCCAAAAGGCCATACATTCGCATTTCTGGCTAACTGTCCTAAATTTGGCACAGATTATCTTAATGTTATGCCTTTCAAGAATGTTGATGGAAGCATCCTGAATGTTCACCTTATCTTCCATATTGGGCCAAATCCAAGATGGCCGCCAATCAAAACCAGTTATTGGAATAGCTCAGCTCCATGTGAAGCTATTTTCATAAATATGGCGTATAGTCCATGAGTTGATTAAATTTATAAATGTGTTGAAATAATTTAGGTCACTGTCACACGTTCAAGGTCAATGTCAAGAAACCATGAAAAAATCTGTATTTATACAGTATGTGTTTCTGGCTATTTTATTTGTCAAATTGGTTCTGAAAAACTCAGATTCAGATAGGAACGCATGGAGGATGGTGACATCTTTGTTTATTCGCGTACCACAGTAGAATTGTACAAGTATCCAGCCTGCCAATTTCCTGCACGTATATCAATGTCAGATTGACAGCTTTTCAGCGTAAATACATTTACCAAAACGGTCTGCAGCACAAAATCTTGTCAGAAGATGACAGACCTGTAAGCATGCTGATAGTTACAAAACATTGTGAAAATGTGTTTTGTGGTGCAGTGCTTTTTTAGAAATAATCAATGGAGGCAGGAACAAGAATGTCGAAGGTCACAATATACGCCCGTCGAGGCATAGTCAGTATACAAGGAAAGTAATTCCATGAAAACAGAAATCAGTAGCACTGATATGTATACCCCTCAGAAACTAAAACTTTATTATTTTTAACGCAAATTAAACAATGTCACGGAAGTGTTATTCTATGTATGTACACGTACGTACCTTAGTAACACATTTGTAAATAGCTTATGAACCGCTTCACCGATTTTGATGATATTTGGCCACAATGTGTGTCTAGGAACGGTGCCTTGTTGAACGCACGTCCTAGCGTCCAAGGTCAAGGTCACTGAGGAATTATGTTTACCTTGTTTGCAAGGCAAATGCGTTAACTATTACTTTTATTATCAAGGCTGCCAGCGATTAGCTTTAGTTAGTGATAACGATGCCTTTGTTACATAATGCCACCACTAACATGCCACCATTGAACACATAATCTAAAAATGTACATGCACGGTAGTTTTGAACTGCATTGTTCGCAGGGTGGAGGTGCTAGTTCAGTCGGATCATGGATCTTAATGTATACGTACTTTCGTTTCCTATTGAAACACAATGGAACGCAAGCCGTCAATATTTCCAAATTGACGTCTCGTGACTTCGAAAGTCTGTTTCACCACGTAAAATAGTTCCTTCTAAACCACTGCTAATGTGTTTATTTTATGTGTTAGTTGTATAATTTTTGAGGCGCATATAAATTGCAACTGATTTACGTATAATAAAATAGTTATTTGATGTGTAGAGCTATGCCACTCCTTCAACCGTGCAACGATATCGCGCGCTGCGGAACTAGTGCATATATCCACATACAAATCAAATAACCTTTCCATATCATTCTGTCTACAGTGTCATCTTTTCGCGTTTTAAAACATTAATTAGCGGACGACAGTGATTTCTGTTCAGTACTGTAAGAGTAGAAGAGGGTGTATATGAATATAGAACTTGATGACATGAATTACACACAGTATGACATATAAACTTATATACGGTTTGTAGGGGATGGCCCAGACCTAACACAAACATAATACGGGGACAATACATATTTTCCAAACCCTAAAAAATATAATACATGTAAAATCTACTACAAACCAAATTACATGAAGAGCCTATAAAACGTTCCAATACGGAGGCTGTCACAAATTTGATTTCATGCCGGGATTATTGATTATCTCTATTTATTGGACTTGAGTTTCACATGTTTGCCTTGTAAGTCTTAATTAAACCTTGTAGACCTTAATATCTTAGTGATGCTGGGATTTAACAAATTCAACGTTAATCTAAAACTCTAATTGTAATACTCATTTGTTATGACGCATATTAAATATAACAGCTGCAGAGATTATGTTTTGCCAAAATTAATCTGCTGACTTTGAGAGAAGTTGGATATGTAAGAATGCACAAAGCGCTGAAGTCGTTTTTTCTTGATTTGGAAGGAGATCGTCCTATAATCAGATGCTCTGGTTACAACGATGTGCGGAATAGACTCACAAAATGTGTCTCAAAATCAGAGGCAATGGCGTGCGGATTTGTCGCACGATTCGGCGCAGTAGGTGAAGAAACATGTATGGCTGTTGTTCTCCACTGACGGTGTAATTAATGTACTTCCAACGCCATTGCTCTGTTAAATCATGCACAGTAATTGTTAAAAGAGCCGAATTTGGCCATTTTAGTAGTAATATTTTCACGATTTTACCAATATTCCTGTGCATTATATTGTACTTTCGAGGTAGGCGTGTGATTTGAGATTTGACATGAACGTTGTCCTTTTCCGAACATGAATCGGCTACCTTAAAGGTGCATGCCCACTCAGTAGGCACAAACTGTTCTGTATATCAGATACATCATCTGAGACATTTTCTGGAAAAATAAACATTAATTTACCATTACCACACGTACTGATTGGCATTATTATACATTTTATATCAGACTTAAATTTCTACACTGATATCAGGGGCGATAACCGTGTTTCCTTAAAATGTTAAAGGACATTACTATTTATTCTCTGTATTTATTTGTTATACACAATGGTCATACTTTAAAATCAGTCGAAAATATTATGTTTTCAGTTGACGAATTTAATTAGTTAAATAATTAAAAATGTCATGCCTCATTTGCATATCAAAACAGCTTCGCGAACTGTGCGAAGCACGCTGTATATCACACCCACCCCTTCCCACTCACACACAGCTAAACGTCTCCCCAGCTTCATGAATCACCCCCTCCAGCTTCTTGACACACACTCAGCTACATGAGTTCCCAGCTCCGTAAATCCCCACATCCAGCTTCGTGAACCCCGCTAGTTCTCAGCTCTGTGAATTTCCTCCTGCTGCTTCGTGAACCCCGCTATGTGTCCCACACTCAGCTACTGCAGTTCCAGCTCCGTGAATGTTCACCTCCAGCTTCGTGAACCCCGCTATGTGACCCCCACTCTGCTCCCGCTATGTGACCACCACTCTGCGAGCAACATGAGTTCCAGCTCCGTGAATTCCCTCCTCCAGCTTCGTGAACCCCGCTATGTGTTCCCCACTCAGCTACACGAGTTCACAGTTGCTCCGTGAATTTCCCCTACCAGCTTCGTTAACCCCGCAGTTTAACCCCCACTGAGCTACATGAGTTCTCAGCTCTGTGAATTCCCCCTCCAGCTTCGTGAACCCGGCTATGTAACCCACACTCAGCTACATGAGTTCCAGCTGTGATAATCGCCACCTCCAGCTTCGTGAACCCCGATATGTCTTCCCCACTCAGCTACATGAGTTTCCAGCTACGTGAATCCCCACCTCCAGCTTCGAGAACCCCGCTATGTGTTCCCCACTCAGCTACATGAGTTACCAGCTCCGTGCATTCCCACCTCCAGCTTCGTGAACCCCTCTATGTGACCTCCACTGAGCTACATCAGTTCCAGCTCCGTGAAGTCCCACCTCCAGCTCCTTGAACCCCGCTATGTGACCTCCACACAGCTACATGAGTTCCAGCTCCGTGAAGTCCCACCTCCAGCTTCGTGAACCCGGCTATGTGACCTCCACTCAGCTACATGAGTTCTCAGCTCCTTCAATACTGTCCAGCTTCGTGAACTCCGCTATGTGACTCACGTCTAAGCTATATGAGTTCTCAGCTCCGTGAATCCCCACCTCCAGCTTCGTGAACACCGCTATGTGACATCCACTAAGCTACGTGAGTTCTCAGTTCCGTTAATACCCACATCCAGCTTCGTAAACCACAGTATGTGACCTTCACTCCGCTACACGTGTTCCCAGCTCCGAGAATGTTCACCTCCAGCTTCGTGAACCCCGATATGTGAACCCTACTCAGCTACATAAGTTCCCAGTTCCGTGAATTCCCCTATCTAGTTTCATGAACACAGCTATGCGATCCACACTTAGCTATTTGCCTTCCACCTTAGTGAACCACGCTATGGGACCTCCAATCAGCTACATGAGATCCAGCTCCGTGAATTCCCTCCTCCAGCTTCGTGAAGCCCGCTATGTGTTCTCCACTCAGCTACATGAGTTCCCAGCTCCGTGAAGTCCCACCTCCAGCTTCGTGAAGCCCGCTATATGTTCCCCACTCAGCTGCATGAGTTCCCAGCTCCGTGCCCACCTCCAGCTTCGTGAAGCCCGCTATGTGTTTCCCACTCAGCTACATGAGTTCTCAGCTCCGTGAAGTCCCACCTCCAGCTTCGTGAACCCGGCTATGTGACCTCCACACAGCTACATGAGTTCTCAGCTCCGTCAATTCCATCCAGCTTCGTGAACCCCTCTATGTGACCCACGGGGAAACTGAAAAAAAAAAAAAAAAGGGCTATATGAGTTCTCAGCTCCGTGAATCCCCACATCCAGCTCCGTGAACCACGTTATGTGACCTTCACTCAGCTACATGTGTTCCCATCTCCGTGAATCCCCACCTCCAGCTTCGTGAAACCCGCTATGTGACCTTCATTAAGCTACGTGAGTTATCAGCTCAGTGAATCCCCACATCCAGCTTCGTGAACCACGTTATGTGACCCTCACTCCGCTACACGCGTTCCCAGCTCCTAGAATCCCCACCTCCAGCTTCGTGGACCCCACTCAGCTACATAAGTTCCCAGCTCCGTGAATTCCCCCATCTAGTTTAATGAATACAGCTATGCGATCCTTACTGAGCTACATGCTTTCCAGCTGCGTGAATTCCCCCTCCACCTTAGTGAACCCCGCTATTTGACCTCCAATCAGCTACATGAGTTCCCAGGTCCGTGAATCCCCACCTCCAGCTTCGTGAACCCCGCTATGGGACCCCCATTCGGCTACATGAGTTCCCAGACCCGTGAATTTCCCCCTGCAGCTTCGTGAACCTCGCTATGCGACCCTCACTCAGCTACATGAGTTCCAGCTCTGTGAATCCCCTCCTCAAACTTCGTGAACCCCGCTATGTGACCCCCACTCAGCTACAGTAGTTCCCAAATCCGTGAATTCCCACCTCCACCCTGCAGTGAGACCCCCACTCAGCTAAATGCGTTCTCAGCTCCGTGAATTCCCAATTCAAGCTTCGTGAATCCCGTGATTCCAGCTCCGTGAATCCCTAGCCTTGAGAATCCCCAACCTCGGCTTCGAGAGTGCCGCTAATTTATTTCCTCACAGTTTCGTGAATCCAGCTTCAGTTTGAACATTTATATTGCATGGTTGATTGTGTATCATTGTTCATATTATATTGGCTGGAACCGATTATAGTACGTACAATAACTTCCTGCTTTCGTTGCTAAGCATACCAAAACAGTGACGCACAAGTATGTAAAGAGGTGTATATCGTATGTTTACTTATTACTTGAAAACCTTCTTATATTGTGTTGTAACTCATTTCATAAATGTGGCTGTGTCTGGAGAAATCGGAGTTAAGGACTTTGCGACCAGTGTAGATCCAGATCAGCATGTGCATCCACACAATCTGATCACGATCTGCAATGTTCCCATTCCATCAATTAAACACCCGTCATGCTTCTAACAAGGAATATAGATCATTATTAGGCTACAGGTGAATGCTATTTGATCAGGAGCTACATTGGTCACATTCCCATAAGCCCCAATTCCTCCAGTCACAGTCACACATGTGATATGGCACACGTGTAATAACACCTGCAGCGAATTTGACAGGCTCCAAATAACGTCCATAATTGCACGATAAAGCAATGATGTCTTGACGCTGACGTAATCACGTTTTAAAAGCCATTAGAAGCATCCATGACTCATTACAATTACTGCAATTGTTAAAATGTGATCCCGTTTGGTACTATGAAGTGCTTACAAAGAACGGGAAACAATAATATTATATACGTGTACCGGTATGTTTAATAGTTTTATCGACTTAAACTATTTTTCTCTGTGAATATCTGCAGGTTTTCTGCAATTGTATGCACCTCGCCATAACTCGTTCATAAATCTCATACCAAATGGAAACTCGTTTGAGATCCTGTATATATTATTAAAACATATTGAAGTAAGCAATTATATTCTACCAAATAATACTATGGAATGATGTTGATTTCATCGCATTTTATCAGGTAAAGAGCTTTGCATTGGCCGAATGCGTGCTGATCGATAATATAATGTCGTAATAATCATATCAGGCATCGAACTGATTACGATTATTCGGTTACAACGAATTGAAATGTGACGTTGCATTGGTCGAACGCTGTCACATGCGTTACCGAATGACGTGAGTATATTCACGTAACGTAAACAACTTCGCGTTCTTTGCAACGAAGACTATTTTATATTTGACCAGCGGCAAGCATAAAACTGTACCTGATGAATAATACCAGCCTAGTCTATGTTGATATCAAGTTTATCAGGCTCGGCTAGGAAATGGTAGGAATTCCTCGGCGAGCCTCGGACTTCCTACGCATTTCACGATAAACATGATATCACAATACACTTAGCTAGTATTCTCTATTTCCCACTTTTCGAGCTTAAGCTATACTTATGGCTGGTCAATGCACATTTAAAATGCAATAGAAATATCCGTAATGTTGTTGCTGTCCGGGAACATTGTTCAGTTGATCCCAATTATAATGAGGACATCTCAAGTACGACTCAATCGAAACATCGGGCATAAATTATTTGCTACATGTAAAATATCGTATAATATTTACACTGTCCTTAAATTCATAATGGAAAAACCCATTGAACGTATTGTATTGCGTTTTCATGGTTTTATATCCCATTAGACCCACGTGACGTCGCGCGACGTTGTTAATTCGTTAAAGTTTGTTTGACGTCATTAAAATTAATGAAGTTCATCGTCGTTGTCAATTGTGTCACGCTATTGACCGGCAACGTCGCCGTTCTATGAAATGTGACAAATGACATAAAACAATACGATTCCTAATTTTATTTTGTCCCGTAACACTTACCTGAGAATATACGATAGGATATTAGCCCGTACCAAAGTGTCTAACCCGTCAATGAGCGTCTACATGATCAAAAAATGATAAAAAAGCGCTCCGATAAACCAGACCAACCAGTAAGTCCACTTCAGTCTTATTTCTCGGCGAGAAGTGTCAACACATGTTCTCTCTAAGAAGTTTTTACTTAGAAGCGAATTAGTTTGATTTGTATATGACTTCGGCGTTCATTAACGACGCCCTTGAACAGGGTTTACCAGAGAATTGCTCTGTGCCGACTCGCAGTTCCGACGAAACTAGCGAGAGTAGAATAGACGCCACGCCATTAAAAAATGGCGGACAATCGACCACGCCGTCGCGGAAATCAGCCAAAAAATAGTCGTCTACAAAGTCTACGAAGGATGAATTGGCAGATATGAAACAGAATATGGGCAGTTTGCAGCAGCAAATTTCGTCCTTGACAGATATGGTTAAAAAACACTTTGAAACACCAAAAAAGAGTTATGTGGAAAATATCCATTCTGAAGACCGTATACATCTGCTCTCACTTGAAAATTCATCCGACCGTAACTACAACCTGGGACATGCTGTGTGAACCAGTGATATTGACTCCATATCCTTGACACCTGGCCAGATGGAACGGAGAGACTTGGGTCTTGCATCGGAATGTGATTCTCGGTCCGTTATGTCTGATGCCTCCGAAAGATCTCAGAACTATGATACACGGTTCAGCAAATATGTGTCAGATGACAATCAGAATATTCTGCAAAATCTATTTGGTGATGATGCACGCACGAAACAAATTGAGACGGACACCGGTTTTGTGCTAGACCAAAGCCAATGTGATATTTTGAATGGTTCGTGGCACATTAACAACCCGAATGATTTGACAGCCTATCTAGGGAAGATTATAAATCCAGTTTTCCTGTTAATCAAAGTTCAAAACAGATGTTGGAGGTCCCACAGTTTGACAATTTAGTTGAACAATTATTAGTGAACCGTTTATGGGAAGAAAGCTGCAGCGGCTACAGGCAAACTTTTGAAATTACATGGTCAGCCAGCTAGAAAATTTGAAAAGCTAGCTTTCCAAGGACAAACGGCAGCTCGGATGGGCATCATTACGACGTTATACCTACAACAGGCGCTCCGGGGCTTGTTGAAAAATGTAACTAACAAGGACCCGAACATGGACTTGATTGTACAGATGGTTCGCGATATTTTCGCAATTTCTACAATGTCACTGGACCAAATTGCACGCACTGGTGCATATCATCATGCTATCCGAAGGAAATGTGCCCTGGTTGACACCGGTATGGACGATTTCCAAGATGTGTCAAAGCAACTGTTTGCATTGCCCTTCACTGGCGATGGGGTATTCGACAGTGCCATGGAACACAGTCTAAAAGACAGACACGAGAAAAACAAACAATTGCAGGAATTTCTCATAGAAGTACGTGCCTCTACTACTACCAAGGCATATGTTGGTAGTAAGAGGAAGAGTGAGCAAACAAATTACTACTCAGACACATGGGGTAGTAAACGTGTGTCTCGTGCATCGGAGCCTACCTTCAGGAAACCGGAGACGTCTCGGTACTCCTCATTCTTCAAAGGCAACCGGGGATCTAGAAACCAGTACGGCTCTAGCAGAGGTTCATCGGACAGAGCCAGACACGGCTCTTTTCGTTACTCAATGAGGTGACTGCAAGGTAAGCAGCGATACATGCATTTGCAATTTTCCGCAGATACCAGTAGGAGGTCGTTTGAGATTTTTCATTGGGAACTGGGAAAATATAACATCCGACCAATGGGTGTTGTCAGTAATTCGAGACGGCTACAAGCTGGAATTCGAAAAATTTCCTCCAAAAACCGGCATTCGCCACACTACTGTGTCTTCAAAAGATGCCAATATTTTACACTTGGAGGTAGACGAATTACTGAGAAAAGGTGCTGTAGAACCTGTCCCGCATCAGGAAATTCACGACGGTTTCTACAGCACATTTTTCCAGGTCCCCAAAAATTCTGGGGGGATGAGGCCGGTGATAAATCTCAAACCATTAAACGGGTATCTGCGAAAACAGCATTTCAAGATGGACACCATGTCAAAGGTATTGAACTTGGTAAAACAAGGGGACTGGGAAATTTCACTAGATCTGAAAGATGCTTATTTCCATATAGAAATTCACAAACATCACATACAGTTTCTTCTATTTTCTATCGGGAAGAACGGCCGGTGTTATCAGTTCCGAGTCCTATGTTTTGGCCCGACGGCCACACCACGAGTGTTCACGAAAATCTCGTAAGTGGTGGCGGGCCATCTCAGATCGTTAAACATACGTCCAGCAGTATACCTCGACGACTGGTTCCTTATAAATCGGCAGTGCAAAGCACTTCGCAATGATCTATAAATTACACTGACATTATTAACCGTTCTGGGTTTTATAGTGAATCGGGAAAAGTCAAATCTGGTTCCCAACCAAGTTGTTACATACATCGGGGGTCTGTTCCAATTACAATCAGGAACAGTGTCGCCAACTCCAGACAGGCATGCATCTCTGGTGAAAGCAGTGCACACAATTCTGAGACTAGGTTAAAAAACAACCGCAAGAGATTGTTTGCACCTCTTAGGAATAATGACCTCTTGCATATATCTGATACCATATGCACGATTAAAGATGAGACCAATGCAACTTCATTTACTAAGTCATTGGAGACCAGCTTCACAAACTTGCAATTCCATTTACGCAAAATCTAAAATCTCATCTGAGTTGGTGGTTAGACCCAGTCAACATTTCCAAGGGTCGCTCCTATCATCAACCTGTCAGCTCGGTAACCATAACGACAAATGCACCGACCTCCGGTTTTGGAGGTCACATGAAGGGTCAGATGGTTCAGGGGCTCTGGTTTCGGGAGCAAGCAAAGCTGCACATAAACTGTCTGGAGATGAAAGCAGTGTTTTTTACTTAAAAACATTTTCTCCCTCAAATAAAACAACAACAGAATGGTCCCTGAACATGTCGGTAGCTCAGAAACTGTTCCACACCACAGGTGGGGACAACCAACAATAGACCTGTTCGCATCTGTGGACAACAGGAAGACGCAAATATTTTGTTCATGGTTACCACATCCTCAGGCACTAGTTCTGGATGCTCTGAAAATTCCTTGGGAAAACATGTACGCATATGCATACCCTCCGATATGTCTTATTTCCAAGGTGTTGAACCACATGATTCAGTTCAATTGTCAAATAATGCTGATTGCACCACATTGGCCTCGCAGACAATAGTACACAGATCTACTTCAACTTCTGATAGCTTGCCCAATAAGGCCACCAGCAGTGGAAAATATCCTAAGTCAACCAAAGACAAAAATATTTCATCCAAATCCAAACATATTCCAGCTAACTGCATGGCTGCTATCGACAGATCTTTCAAAAAGAAAGGTTTTTCGAAACACACTAGAAAATTGCTCGCAGCATCATGGAGAACTGGAAAGCGGAAAGATTATTCTTCAAAATTCCGCAAGTTCTATAGTTGGTGTTCTAGACGGGAAATTGATCCCTATACTGCCTCTTTGACTAAGGTAGCAGATTTTTTCTCTGATCTCTATACCAGTGGACTGTATTATAGGACAATTTCAGGCTACATGTCAATGCTTTCATCAGTACTACCACCTGTCGATAATGTACCAGTCGGTCAACATGCACACATCATTATACTGTTGAAAGGGGTGTTCAACTCACGCCCACCTCAAGTCAAACCTTTGCCTGAATGGGATCTACCATGCATTCTAAAAAAAATGCAGTCAGAATTATTTGAACCTATGATGAAGGTGCCATTAAGATATGTAACCTGGAAAACTGTCTTTTTGGTCGCCATTACTACTTTCAGGAGATGTAGCGATTTGACGTCATTACACTTGGGCGAAGGAGCGATTCGTGTACAGTCAAAAGGGGTAACCTTTATTAGACAGGGATTGTCTAAACAGTACAGGCCGTCATTCCAGGAGAATGTGTTACTGGACCCAAAACGAACACTATTGGTGTATTTGAAAAGGACAGAAGAGTTCAGAAACACTCAAGGTAAGTTGTTCTTGGCATTAAATGCTCCACATAAGCCAGTAACCTGACAAACATTGTCTTCATGGATTGTGAAAGTGATTAAAAGTGCATACAACAATCCAGATATGAAAGTGAATGGACATTCGACACGAGCCATAGGCTCCTCATGGGCTCTTTTTAAAGGGGCCTCTTTAAAATCGATTTTGGAATCTGCGGATTGGTCGAAAGAGACGACATTCACGAGATTCGATTTGAGACAATTGGATGTTAGTGTGCTGAAGTAAACTATGTGATATAGTGCAGGATATACATCCTATTTCCCGGCGGGTTGCCTTATAATATGTATGTGGATTATTGTGTTTTGGGAAACAAGCAGTGTTATTTGTTGTACAGTGTACATTACATTTATCCCAAGGAGGGATTTGAACTTGTTGTACATATATTTCCCAGGAAGGGAGCTGATCTGAAATGCGGACATTAGGGATTACTGATCCAGGGAAGAAGTCCTCCCACCTCCAGATGGAATGGCTTAGAAATCTGGGAATATCCTATCGTATATTCTCAGGTAAGTGTTACGGGACTAAATAAAAATTTGTCCTCAAATTATAATTTTATGAGTAGTAACACTTACCTGAGAAGGTCCCGACCCACCTCCCCTCAAGACTTCTTCTGGGCAGGGTGTTGACACTCTCGCCGGGAAGAAGACTGAAGTGGACTTACTGGTTGGTCTGGTTTATCGGAGCGCTTTTTGATCATTTGTTGATCATGTAGACTCTCATTGACGGGTTAGACACTTTGGTACGGGCTAATATCCTATAGTATATTATCAGGTAAGTGTTACTACTCATAACATTATAATTTGAGGACAAATTCCTCAATTTTAATGCCTTATTTGGTTATTTACAATTCTGAAACAATCAGAACATGCAATGTAAATATAAGTAATAAAGACATGAGCAGTTGCTTTTATTGTAGTATGAAAAACATGTAATCTGTTTAAAGTTTTAGAGTTTGCACTTTAAGTAGACCAACTATTTTTCATACTACAGTAGACGCAACAGCCCATAATTGTATTCATTAATTAAATAAGTAATGCGTACCTGACGTTGCTGACGTTCCTCTCAGGAACGTCAGGAACGTTGACGTTCCTGACGTTCCTGACGTTCCTATCGTTGGATATGGCTGCACCCATAGTTATGTTTGTCTATGCGCGTATCCGTTGAATCTGAAGGCTGTGCGTACCTATACACAATATAATAAACCTTATTAGAAATATTGCAGAGACAACACCGTGCGAAAATAAATAGTAAATGAGTTTGGGAAAATGTGTCTTTAATATTGCTAAGCAAATGGATATATTTATTATAAGTGTGCTTCTGCAGAGTAATAACACGGTACTTGACAATCAAAATACACCAACGTGGCATATGCATCACTGTTTTCTGGTTTTATCTCCGATAATGCGTAATTAGGCAATTGCCACATTGAATAAAGGTTATAATGGCCGCCAACTACCAGGATTTCTTATCAATTTGCATCCTGTTAGTTATTTGATGGAATTACTCATTTAAAACATGTAAACAGTATTATATTGACACAGTGAAACAAATGTAACACATACTTGGATAAATGCTTAGTTCAACAAAGTCTAAGATGGCCGCCATAACTTTACATTGTACCGCAGCAATTTAGTAGTGTGTGCTATATACTATTGGATAAGACGGCTACTGTAATGTTTATTTTTCTGTTCTGACCCGGTTTATAATTTGAAACTTATTATAATATACATGAGTAAGTATGGTATTGGTATAAAACAGACATAGCCACTTTGTTACTTTGATTTTGGTATAGTTGAATTACCAAAGCAGTAATATTATTACGCGCCGGTAGTGGTGCGTATATATGACCCCGCATAGACCCTGTATATGCTACGTGTGTTGCTGCAAGCTCCTGCACGCTGTTTTAAACCCTTGCTGTGCGTATACTACCCAGTATCCTCTAACACGCGTTGCGGGCTATAGATGACTGATTGACCGACAAATGTGGTAGCGTCTGCATATAGTTGCCAATCAGTAGATCTGTGTAGCCTGCAACCTGTGTCTCTCAGATCTGGACTAGACGCTGCACGTCTGTATGTACGTGAACACGGGTGTAGCTGCGGTCTGAAAGTCCAGGGAACAGATAATAGATTAGATAAATTCAACTTTAACCATTTATTTACATCACTGCAAGTGACGGTTCAAATGATGTTGTTGAAATATTCACAAAAATGTTCAAATGACTCTGGCAAGATCAATTTATATGAAAATAATTAATTGTTCTTGCTATGAGAACTGTACAATGGTTATTATTAGCTTACATTTAATTCTAAAGACCTCATTTACGCACGAAATTTAACGTGGAGGTGTTATCTGTAAGGTCTATTGTGACAGAGTGCCGAATGGCAGATTTCGCTCGCCTTATATACCCATGCATGGTCACAGTAGCCAAATATTGGTCGCTTGGCCAAATATTGGCCATTCTGGAACAATATTGGCCATGCTGGCCCAATAATGGTCGTTTGGCCAAAAACGGGTCACTGGCCAGAAATTGGTCACTAGCCAATTTTCGGTCATTAGCCCAAATACGGGCCAAATGCCCAAATATCGGCCACTGGCCAAAAATGCACGAGCCGGAAATTATGAAAATGACATCACAGATTATGTTCTTAGTGACGTCAGCAGATACGAATGTGTCATTCAATTTGATCAAATAAACAACGGAAACTGACAGGTAACACTCCGACAGGGCATGAAAACACAATTAATAAATAATATACGAAATATGTACTAGAACAATGTTATCGTGCGTACGCTTAATCTTTAGCGGCATGATAAACTCCTTTACGCAAATTTACAAAGACAAACAATCCCACAATTCAGGAATCAAAATGGCGGACAGTAAGATCAAAATGTTAGGCACTTACAGAAAGGTACATTTTCGACCACAATAGCGGCTACGGGGATTGTTGGATAAAGTTAGTTAGCGAAACGAGACCTATGTCAGATTATAGTCTAAGTGACATTGTGTACACACGTTAACATAGCGAGCTAAACTTGCGACAATGTTGGATTCTGGATTTAACAGACAGGTGCGTGAATTGAAGACAACACGCGGAGCTGGATAAGAACTGACATACGTGATTCTTAACATACGTGCTTGGTATGTGGGTACAATTCCAGATCATATCACGTATGTTTTCATTTCACGTCTTGTCAAAGCAGCACAAATAAATAACGTTGATATTCTACAAGCTGTGTGGTCAAAATGAACGTTCATTCAGCGTGGTTTGTAACTAAATAATCCAGGTAAGTTGCCTAAATATGCCGGAGCATATCAATATTACGCAGGGATGGTGAAATATTTTAAATTATACAATTACATGTTCTTCATATTAATATTTCTGAGCTTCAACCTATAAGTTGGGCGATATGATATCCAGTATATTGCCTTCATTAAATCAAACAGTAAACATTGGTTTGTTCCACTGACATATAAATATTACAGACATAGCGTCATACACACTTAAGTGTTAGCGAAGTATATATAATTAAGTCTAAAACTACTCCATTAGACCATTTTCTATTTTCACTGAGCGGATTTCACGAACATGATGTTAATGACATACATGTACGTGTACAGCATGTCAATACCCAGTTTTTGAATATCATAAAGCATGATACTGCAATAACTATGTTATTTAATCACTAATCATGATATTATGTACACCAGTCGATTATACTATTCCGATATATATCTATTGAACATCCATATACGTCTTGTTGCTTCATGTGTGGGTCCGTCATTGACAGGTACTACTGCTACATATTTCATATAGCAATAGGTTTAACACAACCGCGGAATGTGTTACTATTTCGACATTCATTTAGATAAACCACACATATGATAGATACACACGTATATCTACTGCGTATGCTTTCAAAAGGCCACTCACGTACAGTCCAGCGAGGCACAAAACCGTACCTTGTCGAATCTTCAGTGATCAATAAAGTATGAAGAGACAGTTAAACCTGGTTACAACGCCCGCACGGTCTCATTAACTTCTTATTATGGCACACAGAGACAGTAACATAGAGGAACTATACAGCGACGAAATAAAACGGTCAATAAGGCAACAACCTGACAGTGTCAAATCGCAACAATATAGTGTAATGTGAAACAATCATGTAACAGGTCCCCCATAAGTACATTGAAACACATCAAATGCTACAAAAGAAGGGACACTATGATCGAATTTAGTAACATTGTGGAAACTGTCGCGAGCTCTGCTGAACAACATCTTTTTACACATGCCATGTAATTACAAGAACGTCATAGCAACATTGTACTTCAAAGTAATATCAGTAGCGCTCAAACACGACATATATAGTAAAATACTGCTCATAACTGCATTTTACATCATTCGCCCTCAGCACTAGTTGGCGCCCACAGAAGTAAATGTCCGGATAGTAAGTAAATGATAGCCAATTCGAACATCAGGTGAACATCCCCGCTCGGTTTATACAATACACTTCAATGATTGGCATAGGTAGAAATTGTCGTCGACTATATGTCAGGCAGTGACTAACTTTAAGTTGGTAAAATACAATATCCTTTAAAATGGAGTGGTCTGTTAAAATACTTCCAGGGCCTGTAACATAATTCGTTATTGGCGTATTTGTCATGTAGCTACATTTTTCTATAAACAATCTGAAGTGGTTATCAATGGCATATACATGTACTTGAAGGTAATACATCATTGTAATCCTAATATAATGTTGTTTATGGAATAATCAAACGTGAATATGTCGTGTTTATGCCACATTATCTTTTTTCCGTGCTCTGGCTCAAATATTAGTTGTATCTATCAACATATAGGAATTTGTGAAATTATGATATTGAAGAAGTTTCGCATGAGTCACAACTGGCTGACACGTTCAATACGGTTGATATTGTAATAAAGAAACACTCACTGTTCACGTACTATCTAGTATGTGCTTATTTCGTTGTGGGTCGTACATTGCTAAGTCTTAGAGTGTACATTGATGCCCGTTGAAGCTTACTGCTTCAGCTCACCTTTAGGTATACTATTTATATGTTATATAATCCACATGAAAAATTATTGACATTGCAGCGAGGAGTATGTTGATCATTAAATGTAGCTGTCGTTCTGAAACTAGTAGCATGGCCGAGATTCATTAAACTACTAGCACAGCTTTATGACGTGTACCCCATGTCCTTGAAATTACAATAATAAATTATACATTTGGATGAAAACAGATGATAAATCATACTGATATTAATAGCATCACAGATTAATCAAACACACATGCATATCAACTTCACTAAGAACATGGTAAACAGTAAGCATGTACATATAAATGGTTTCGGAAAGGCATGGCTTTATTCAAAATCGAGCATAATACACAGTGATTAATTGACCAGCGCGTCGCGTGTCAAATACACACACGTGTTTGGCTTTGACACACCAACAGTCAGATATGCTTAACACACAAACTCAAAATGATAGACAAACACCGATAAATGGTGGAATACTAATTTCGACAGCCATCTAGATTTATATAAGTATCATTATTAAATATTCAAATGAAAGCTGGTTTTGATATCGCTATCAAACTAATTTATCATCAATTTGTGATATAATGTCTTCAGACAAGCATGGATTAAAGTGTAGAAATGTTTGGCAGCCATCTTGGATTTATATATGGAATTTAGGCTATCAAAATATGTGGCACTGCCGGTCCAGATAATAGAACAAGGTGATGAAGTTTATATACACTACCATTTATTGCAACGTAACTATATAGTTTGATTGTGTTAGCGGTGGATTGGCTTGGTGGGCGAATTTGTTATAATTTTTTTAGGTCATTTTAGATTTTAGTAGGTAGTTTTTGAAGAAACTGAAAGTTCCGATGTTCTATAAATTGCAACGATTGATAATCATGTTTTCTTACCGTTTTACAATGTGTAAATGCAAATTTGCTTTGATGCTACATGATTTTTAAAACTCTCAGATGGTCTGGATGGGCAACTGTGATATTTGGCGGCCATTTTGGATTGTTTACATACGTTCCCAATTGCTACGTATTTATAAACATTTGTATGTTACTCTTAGAACATAGTTCAACCAGAAACGGACTTCTGTTTTGCTACAATTAGCAAGCGACATGGGTGCTTCGAGGAAGGGGGCTGGTTCCCCAAAGAGCTGGCGCATTCGACCCCACGGGTCTCGTTTTTTCCCCGGAAAAGTGAATGGGGGCCGCGGCTACCCCACTGGGAGGAGAAGTGGGTGTATATGTATATATCTACTTTTTGGACTTGAATTTCACATGTTTGCCTTGTAAGTCGTAAACCTTTTAAACCTTAATATCTTAGTGATGCTGGGATTTAAAAAATTCAACGTGAATCTAAAACTCTAATTGTGATACTCATTTGTTATGATGCATAGTAAATATAACAGCTTCAGAGATTATGTTTTGCAAACAAATCTGCTGACATTGAGAGAATTTGGATATGTAAGAATACACCACGCGATGAAGTCGCTTTTTCTTGATTTGGAAGGAGATCGTCCTATAATCAGATGCTCTGGTAACAACGATGTGCGGAATAGACTCATAAAATGTGTCTCAAAATCAGAGGTCATGGTGTGCGGATTTGTCGCACGATTCGGCGCAGTAGGTGAGAAACATGTATGGCTGTTGTTCTCTACTGACGGTGTAATTTTCCAATGGGTAATGTACCAACGCCATTGGTCTGTTAAATCATGCCCAGGAATTGTTAAATGAACGGAATTTGGCCATTTTACTAGTAGTATTTTCACGCTTTTACCAATATGCATGCGCATGACTTCATAGCGCATTATATTGTACTTTCGAGGTAGGCGTGCGATTTGAGATTTGACATGAACGTGTTCTGTCCTTTTCTGAACATAAATCGGTCGGAGAGAGATCATAAACACAGATATGTGGCCAAAAATGGATTGACATGTCCATTGTCAACATCGGTTCCAAGGTGGCACACATTCGCATTTTTCTACCTTAAAGTTACATGCCAACTCAGTAGGCACAAACTGTTCTTTATATCAGAGACATCATCTGAGACATTTTTTTGGCAAAATAAAAATTAATTTACCATTACTCCACGTATTGGTTGGCATTATTATACATTTAAATATCGGACATTACTATTTATTCTGTGTATTTATTTTTTATGTGCAACGATCATACTTCAGGTGACGCATTTAATTAGTATAAATAATTAAAAAATATCATGCCTCATTTGCATCTGAAAATAGCCTGATACAACCGCGAGTCACTATCAGTAAATTAAACAATACTGAATGATTATATCTATATAGCGGGCACTATAAATGCTTAGAACTTTTGGAATAGTAACACAATTACACATTTATTTAATTCCTATAAAGAACAGTTTGTGCCTACTGAGTGGGCATGTACCATTAATACCTGGATGTCGCCTCAATACGTGAATCATCCACTTCAGCTTCGCGAACCGCGCGAAGCACGCTGTATATCACCCCACCCGCTCCGCACTCAAACACAGATACACGTCTCACCAACTTCATGAATCACCCCGCACGCACGCACGCACGCACGCACGCACGTCTCCTCAGCTTCGTGAATTACCAACGCCAGCTTCGTGAACCCAGCTGTATGTCAGCCCCCGCCCCGCCCCCCGCCCCCGCCCCCGCGCGCCCCCGCCCCCGCCCCCGCCACAGTCACAGCCACAGCCCCTCCCCCACAAACCCGCCACAGCACCCTCACATGCCCCTGCCCGCGCCCCCGCCCCAATCCAACCCCCATCCAGCTCCGTGAATTTCCACCTACAGCTTCGTGATTCTCACAATATGACCTCAATTCAGATACATGAGTTCCCAGCTCCGTGAATCCCCACCTCTAGCTTCGTGAATCCCGCTATGTGACACTCACTCAGCTACATGACTTTTCAGCTCCGTGAATTTCCACCTCCAGCTTCGTGAATCCCACTGTATGACCTCCATTCAGCTAAATGCGTTCCCAGCTCCGTGAATCCCCACCTCCAGCTTCGTGAATCCCGCTAGGTCACGCTCACTCAGCTACATCAGTTCCCAGCTCCGTGAATTTCCACCTCCAAATACGTGAATCCCGCAATATGATCCCCACTCAGCTACATGAGTTCCAGCTCCGTGAATCCCCACTTCAAGTTTCGTGAACCCCGCTATATGATCCCCAAAAATGTACATGAGTTCTCAGTTCCGTGAATGCCCACCTCCAGCTTCGTGAATCCCGCTATGTGACCCCCACTCAGATACATGAGTTATCAGCTCCGTGAATCCCCACCTCCAGTTTCGTAAACCCCGCTATATGATCCCCACTCAGTTACATCAGTTCTCAGCTCCTTGAATCCCCACCTCCAGCTTCGTGAACACCGCTATGTGACCCCCACCAGCTACATAATGTCGCAGCTCCGTCAATTCCCACCTCCTGCTTCGTGAACCCCGCTATGTGACCCCCGCCTAGCTACATAATTTCCCAGCTCCGTGAATCCCCACTATGAACCCGTGAACCCGCTATGCGACCCCCATTCAGCTACATGAGTTCCAGCTGCGTGAATTGCCCCCCCCCCCCCACCACCACCACCTTCCACCTTAGTGAACCCCGCTATGTGACCTCCACTCAGCTACATGAGTTATCAGCTGCCTGAATCACCACCTCCAGCTTCGTGAACCCAGCTATGTGACCCCCACTCAGCTACACGAGTTCTCAGCTCCGTGAATTCCCACCTCCTGCTTCGTGAACCCCGCTATGTACCCTGCACTCAGCTACATGAGTTCCCAGCTCCGTAAATCCCACCTCCAGCTTCGTGAACCCCGCTATGTGACCCTCACTCAGCTACATGAGTTCCCAGCTCCGTGAATTCCCAACTCCAGCTTCGTGAATCCCGCTATGTGACCCCCACTCAGCTACAGTAGTTCCCAAATCCGTAAATTCCCACCTCCAACTTCGTAAACCCAGCTGTGTAACCCTCACTCAGCTACATGAGTTTTGAGCTCTGTGAACCCCCCCTTACAGCACCGTGAATCCCCACTTCCAGCAACACGAGTTCCCAGCTCCGTGAATCCCCCTAGCCTTGAGAATCCCCAACCTCGGCTTCGAGAGTGCCGCTATGTTACTTCCTCACAGTTTCTTGAACCCCGCTTCAGTTTGAACATTTACATTGTATAGTTTATTGTGTATACGTGTTCAGATTCTATTGGCTGGAACATATTATAGTACGTACATTAACTTCCTGCTTTCGTTGCTAAGCATACACTAACAGTGACATGTAAAGAGGTGCATACACTAACAGTGACATGTAAAGAGGTATATATCGTAAGTTTACTTATTACTTGAAAACCTTCTTATACCGTGTTGTAACTTATTTCATAAATGTGGCTGTGACTGGAGAAATCGGGCTTAAGGACTTTGCGACCAGTGTAGATCCAGATGAGCATGTGCATCCGTACAATCTGATCAGGATCTGCAGTGTTCGCCATTCCATCAATTAAACACCCGTCATGCTTCTAACATGGAATATAGATCATTATTAGGCTACAGGAGAGTGCCCCAATTTCTCCAGTCACAGTCACACATGTGATATGGCACACGTGTAATAACACCTTCAGTGAATTTGATAGGCTCCAAATGACGTCCCTAATTGCACGATAAAGCAATGATGTCTTCACGCTGACGTCATCACGTTTTAAAAGCCATTAGAAGCATCCATGACTCATTAAAATTACTACAATTGTTAAAATGTGATCCCGTTTGGTACTATGAAGTGCTTACAAAGAACGGGAAACAATAATATTATATACGTGTACCGGTTTGTTTAATAGTTTTATCCACTTAAACTATTTTTCTCTGTGAATATCTGCAGGTTTTCTGCAATTGTACAAGTACATGTCCATGTTCAAGTTCATGTACAAATGGGGGGAAAATCCCAAAATCAGAACTAAATATTTACAATAAAAATATATATATTCAGCCCTGAAATTAGAATAATCCTGATCTGATGCCAGGTCCTCGCCACACCAGAATCACTTGGCCCTCTCACAAAAGCAATAGGATCAGTAATAATCTTACCAGTTTTATAATAGGCAATAACCCAATTCAACTCCCAGGTAACAAAAGAGCCAAAGATAAAAACGTACCTGAGGGCCAAACCAGGCAAATCGTGATTCTTATAAGGAGGAACCCCTACCGTTAATTTACACCGTCGCGTTCACCAGATCACCACCCACATCCGAATGTTGCTGCAGTCCGGGAATATTGTTCAGTTGATCCCAATTATAATGAGGACATCTAAAGTACGACTCGCTCGAAACATAGGGCATAACGTATGTGTTACATGTAAGATATGGTATATTATCCCGTCAAGACAGTGCCTTGAAACACGGTGCCGTGAAACATTTTGATATCCTGCCAATACAACATAATCACTGCGTATGAATATGTGCGGTGGCTGGGGTTAATGTTTTGCATTTTAAAGCCATTCGTAGGTTTTGACGGGATAAATATAATAGTAGGTTAGTGCCGTGAAGGGGGAAAATATCTGGCGCGGCACGGAAACGGGATGTGCTCGGCGGAGCCTCTCCCATCCCGTTTTCTAAGCCTTGCCAGCTATTTTTTCCCATTCACGGCACTAACCTACTATTCTCTACATATTTACACTGTCCTTAAATTCATAATGAAAACACCCATTGAACGAATTGCGTTTTCATGGTTTTATATCCCAGTATATTACATTCATTAAAATACATAACGGTCATCGTCATTGTCAATGCTATTGACCGGCAACGTCGCTGTTCTAATAAAATGCGACAAAATGACATAAAACAATACGATTCCAAATTTTAACGCCGTATTCGGTTATTTACAATACTGAAACAATCAGAGCATGCAATGTAAATATAAGTAATAAAACCATGGGCAGTTGCTCTTACTGTAGTATGAAAAACATTTGGTCTCTTTAAAGTTTGCGATTCGGACTCCATGCACTTCAAAACGGACCAAATGTAATGCGTACCTGACTTGGGCTGTCACTGTTAATGGCGGCTTCACTCCGATAGTTCTGCTTGTTTGTGCGCGTTTCCGACGAATGAACCTAAAGGTTGTGCGCACCTATGCACAAGATAATAAATCTTATTAGAAATATTGCAGAGACAACACCTGGCAAAAATAAATAGTAACTAAGTTGGGAAAACTTGGCTTTAATATTGCTAAGTAAATTAATATATTTGTTATAAGTAATAACACAGTGCTTGACAATAAAAATACACCACCATATGCAACACTGTGTTCTGTGTTTCTCTCAGATAATGCGTAATTAGGCAATTGACATATTCAATACAGGTTATATTTATGTAGCGTCTATTGTACCTCTTCCAAGAAGACCTATTCATCTAGTCCTGGATTGAGCCACTCTCATATTACATTGTCTATACAAAAATGTATAAATTACACGTATCGGATTTTAGTAGGACCCCTGTGTATTCCCGTCGGATTAATACAAGGCATCCGTGCCATTCATTGTTGAATGCTTCTGGAATATCACAAACTACAGTACGAACCTCCTTGCCATCGTCCATATAGTCTTGCAGAATGTGTTATTTATCAGGTAACCTGCCCTGTATTGACCGAATACGTACTGACCGATAACATATTGTTGTATCAGGCATTGACCTGATATAAACACCCGGGTTACAACGAAGTGAAAACTGACGTTCCATTGGTCGGATGACGTCACGTGACGTTACCGAATGACGTCAGTGTCATGACGCAACATAAACAAGTCCGCGTTCTGTCCATAGAATACGACGTCATCTAATGTCATTTTCGAGCATAAAACGTTACCTGATAAATAGAATACCAGGCTAGTGTATTTTGATGTCAAGTTTATCAGGCTCGGCTCGGAAACGGTAGGAATTCCTCGGCAAGCCTCGGAATTCCTACGCGTTTCCTAGCCTTGCCTGATAAACTTGATATCAAAAGACACTAGCCTGGTATTCTCTATATACATCGACTGCTTGGTTAACCCTTATAATGCTGGGCACGAACATTGTCGTCTGCTATTGTTTTGTATATATTGCCTTAATTCTCACTAAAACACGGATTGACAGCACTTCGGAAATGATTCTAAAGTGCTGTTATGTCCAACTTGTCAGGCGGTGCAACAAATATGCAATTAATAGTTTGTTTATTATCTAATCCCCTCGCTGGCAGCCTTGGTGATACACAAATTAACGCATTTTCCTTACAAACAATGCGATTGATTATTGATTGATTATTGGTGTTTAACGGCCTATCAACAGCTAAGGTCATTAAAGCCGGGCCAACGTGTTGGAATATCCCGTATTTAGTCTGTCCATAACTTAATGAGGGAAATACCCAAAATCAGGACGCAATATTTACTGAAAAATGTATATTCAGCCCTGAAATTAGAATCGACTGACCTGGTGCCAAGTCCATTCCACATCAAAGTCGCTTAGCTCCAACCCCGAAAGGATTTAGCTCTCAAGTATCAAAAGGCCGAAAATGTACATGAGGGCCAAACCATGTAATTCGGTATTCCGGTAAGGATGAACCCAAATCGTTGAATTACTTTCTCGTGCTCCCAACCAACCACCCACCCACAAACAAGGTGAACTTAAGTCCTCATTGACATTGACCTTGGGCGGTCGGACGTTGATAGTCCATAATGTTGACTACTTCCCTGGGTTTTGACGTGCCTGTGCAATAGTTCCGCGTGCCCGGTCAATAGTTCCGCGTGCATGTGGAATAGACAAAACTATTTCACCCCTGCAAATCATGACGTCATGATTTCTATCAAAGACTACGTCATAAAATTGACAGATCGTAACCAAATTCGGTATGCATGTTTACCACGGCGAGAATAAGCATATAGATTTTAAAAAATCCGACTACTTACTTCCCTTGGCGGACATTTCTAATTTTCGAACTCGGTACCTTTGTCCACGCAATAACTCGAGGATCGTAACAAAATTCGGTATATTTTGTAGTGGTGGACTGATAGTATCGATGCATCGATATATCGAGGTACATATCTTCACGATAGATGTATCGCGATACACTGCCAACTATCGATAGTTGACGATAGCTACATTGTAATTATTAACACATTTTCAATGATCGTGTTTTTGGTGCTAGAAAGAGGTAAATATTTGAAGTGATTTTTATAGGAACCTCTGTATTCGACATCCTAGGACATGTAGGACATCGACAGTTTCTTTAACAATCATTAATGTGCACAAAAAACACTTTATTGAACCGTTTGGCTTGTGCGCAGTTGATGGCATTTTTTTTTATTAACCTCATATCAAACCGGAAGTTCGGAACACGAGCCGTGTCATGGGTTTTCGCGACCATTTATTTTCACTTCCACATCGAAAAAGGCAGCGTTACAGTAGAACTGGCCGTTTTTGGTGTAAAATTAAAGTGCAAAATTGTTGTTTAATGATGCCTCTGTGTGTTTATGGGTCCTTGTAGATTCATTTTGAATATATGTTCAACAATTCAATAAAAATAATAATAATAAAAAAAATTCAACTCCAAATCACAATGTTATTATCAATCAAATTGAATTGCATCATTATTATTGAGTATTGTGTATTTAGCGTTCTTTTTTTGAGACACTAAACTTTCAATCCTCCCTACCCAAGCGCCCTCCACCCCCTCACCACAGCCCCACCTCTTTCTGTCCACGGGCATTTTTGTTATTATTTGAAAACCGTCTGGAGGTCAATTAATTATGCAATATTACTAATTGATCTATTTTGTATTAAAGAAAAACGAGTAGAACATGCATGCAACTAATTATAAACAGTGTTAAACACCACACAACAACTATGTATGGTACACAACTTTGGCTGCACAGTACAAAAGCAGTGTAACTGGTTATCAGAGTAATCCGCGATATTATCGTGATACATATCGTGATACGTCCCGACTATCATGATACGTATCGCGATACGTTTTTTCCGGCGATACCCAACTCTAATATTTTGATCATTGCTAGATGAAGAACCATATTGGTTTTCAGTGCGCTATCTCCCATTTTTGACAGGCCTTGCCTCGACGGGCGCATATTGTGACCTTCGCATGAAATTGTGTTTTGGGTTGATACAGGTCAAGGGAAACACAGTGCTGTAAAAGTGACTGGGTCTCAGATGATGTCTCAGCTATCCAATAATGTGTTATTTCGCTTCATGCCCAGTAGATGGCATATGTGTCTGTGAATGGAGAAATGGGGCTTATGAAATGTCTGACCAGTGTAGCTCCTGCTCAAATAGCACACTCCTGTGGCCTGATAACGATCTACATGTATATTGCTTGTTTGAAGCATGGCATGTGTTTCATTGAGGGTATGGCGAACAGTGCAGATCCTGATCAGACTGTGCGGATGCACAGGCTGATCTGGATCTATACTGCTCCCATTTCTCCAGTCACAGTCACATATGTCAATCAATCGCACCATTTTGTTTGAACATATTCGTACTATACACTAGAAATATAGTAACTTATCAGCTAATTAGGAGTTAGTATCTCTTAATTAGGAGATAAAGCGTTTTAGCATTGCCACAGATAGTAAGTCCTAATTAGGATATAGTAAGTCCTAATTAGGAGATACTAAGTCCTTTTTAGGATATATTAACTCCTAATTAGGAGATACTAACTCCTAATTAGGATATGATAAGTCATAATTGGGAAATAGTAATTCCTAATTAGGAGATACTAACTCCTAATTAGGATATACTAACTCCCAATTAGGCGATACTAAGTCATAATTATGAAATAGTAAGTCCTAATTAGGAGATACTACCTCCTAATTCAGAGTTCGTATATCCTAATTGGGAGATAAAAATAGTTTAACATTGGCACCAGGACGCTTCCATACAATTGGGTTCAGAAATACGATACAATTCACCAATTAAACTATTGTCTCCTATTCTGTTGATCCAGATCAGCCTCTGCATCCGCACAGTCTGATCAGTATCTGCGTTGTTCACCATTTTATCAATGGAACACCCGTCATGCTTCGAACAAACAATATAGATCACTATCAGGCTACAGGAGTGTGCTATTTTATCAGGAGCTACACTGGTTACCAATATTCCTTTTCATTAGCAACCGAAAGCGTACAACATAGCGTCCCACAATCGAATTGGGTATAATCCCCTCGCTGGTAGCATTGATAATTAAAAAAAAAACATTTTAACATGTTTGCTTTACAAACAATGTGAACATGAATCCTCAGAGACCTTGATCTTGGGCGGTCGGACGTGGGTCTATACAGAAAAACGCAGCATCCCTAAACACAGATTGTGGCCAAGTATTATCAAAATCGGTGAAGCGGTTCATACGTTATTGAAAAATGAAAGGTGTTACTAACGTACGTACGTACGTGCATGGACTAACGCTACATCCCCTCTTGCTTATCGGCGAGGGGATACTGAGTGATCGTATCTAGTTATTTCCCTTTGCAAATATATTTATAGTGATCCGGTCCTATGTTTTATTTTAGTGTTTGTTTCTTACTGAATAGTGCAAAAATAAAGACTGCGAATAGGGTAGACACATCTGTGCAATCTACACTGTTGGCATTGTGAACATATAGTGCAGTCCCGGATCATATTGTGTAGATATAATTATAGGATGAATTGTGAAAATTGTGAAAATTGTGAAATTGTGAAATTGTGAAATTGTGAAATTGTGAAATTGTGAAATATCGATGGTCTAATGACATAAGGTCGTAACTGCTATGCTAAAGCATAGCACTTACGACCGTATGTTACTAGACCATCGATATACTATATAGGATGAATTGTGAAAATTGTTTTTGCAAATGTTTGCTCTATCATTTATGTTTGTTTGTTTGTTTATTGGTGTTTAACGGCCTATCAACAGCTAAGGTCATGCTGCATGGTGGGGGGGGGGGGGGGTGGTCCCAAAATCAGAACGGAAGATTTACATTGAAATAAATATGGGCCGCGCTCTGTGAAAACCAGCCTTAATGACGTCATGAAATGCTGAAAATGACGTCGCAAAGTTACACATATATTTACCAACGTCACGTCGGATTTTGACATTTGGAATTGTTTGTCCTATTTATACCTGATGAATAATACCAGCCTAGTTTATGTTGATATCAAGTTTATCAGGCTCGGCTGGGAAACGGTAGGAATTCCTCTGCGAGCCACATAATTCCTACTCATTTCACGATAAACATGATATCACATTACACTTGGCTAGTATTCTCTATTTCCGAATTTTCGAGCTTAAGCTATACTTATGGCTGGTCAATGCACGTTTAAAATGCAATAGAAATATCCTTAATGTTGTTGCTGTCCGGGAACATTGATCTAAACATCGGGCATAAAATATGTGTTACATGTAAGATATGGTATATTATCCCGTCAACACAGCACGTATGTGCCGTGAAACACGGTGCCGTGAAACATTTTTGATATCCTGTCAATACGACCTAATCACTGCGTATGAATATGTGCGGTGGCCGTGGTTATTTTTTTTTTCATTTTAAAGCCATTTGCAAGTGATGACGGGATAAATAGAATAGTAGGTTAGTGCCGTGAATGGGGAAAATATCTGGCGTGGCACTGAAACGGGATGTGCTCGGCAGAGCCTCGCCCATCCCGTTTCCTAAGCCTTGCCAGATAGTTTGCCCATTCACGGCACTAACCTACTATTCTCTATATATTTACACTGTCCTTAAATTCATAATGGAAACACACATTGAACGAATTGCGTTTTCATGGTTTTATATCCCAATATATTACATTCATTAAAATACAAAGCGACAAAATTATATGAAATAATATGATTCCTAATATTAACGCCGTATTCGGTTATTTACAATACTGAAACAATCAGAGGATGCAATGTACATATAAGTAATAAAACCATGGGCAGTTTCTTTTAATGTAGTATGAAAAACATTTGGTCTCTTTAAAGTTTGCGATTCGGACTCCACGCACTTACAAACAGACCAAATGTTTTACACAACTACAGTAAACACAACATCCCATAATTGTATTCCTTTATTAAATAAGTAATGCGTACCTGACGTGTGCTGTCGCTGTTAATGGCTTCACTCCGATAATTCTGCTTGTTTGTGCACGTTTCCGACGAATGAACGTGAAGGCTGTTCTTACCTATGTACACGCTAATAAACCATATTAGAAATATTGCAGAGACAACACCTGGCGGAAATAAATAGTAAATAAGTTGGGAAAACTTGCTTTAATATTGCTAAGTAAATTGATCTATTTATTATAAGTAATAACACACTGCTTGACAATCAAAGTACACCAATTTATGCAACATTGTTTTTTATATCACGTCTATTGTGCCTCTTCCTAGAATACCTATATACATCTATTCATGAAAAGCCACTCTGAAATTGTCTATACAAAAATGTATAAATTGCACATATCGGATTTCCTTTAAGGCGAGTACCTGTCAGCCAATTTAGTAGCTAATAATTATTGTCACTTATTGCTCATCAATACAAGGCCTCCGTGTCATTCCTTGTTGCACGTCATTACAAGGCCTCCGTGTCATTCCTTTTCTCCGTGCCATTCCTTGTTGCGCGTCATTACAAGGCCTCCGTGCCATTCCTTGTTGCTCATAAATACAAGGCCTCCGTGCCATTCCTTGTTGCTCATAAATACAAGGCCTCCGTGCCATTCCTTGTTGCGCATCATTACAATGCATCCGTGCCATTTCTTGTTGCTCATCACTACACGGCATCCGTGCCATTCCTTGTTGCTCATCAATACAAGGCCTCCGTGCCATTCCTTGTTGCGCGTCATTACAAGGCCTCCGTGCCATTCCTTGTTGAACGCTTCTGCAATATCACAAACTACTGTACGAACCTCCTTGCCATCGTCCAATATAGTCTTGCAGAATGTGTTATATGCATCAACTAATTGGTTAACCCTTAGAATGCTGGGCACGAAATTGTCGTCTGCTATTGTTTTGTATATATTGCCTTAATGATCACTAAAAACATGAATTGACAGCACTTCGGAAATTATTCTAAAGTGCTGTTATGTCCAACTTGTCAGGCGGTGCAACAAATATGCAATTAACAGTTTGTTTAGTTCTATAACAAGGACATCGTTATCACTAAGCTAATCCCATCGCTGTTAGCGCATTTGCATTACAAACAATACGATTGATTATTCATTGATTATTGGTGTTTAACAACCTATTACAAAATTCCCAAAATCAGAACGCAGCATTTACAGAAAACTGTATATTCAGCCCTGAAATTAGAATAGACTGACCTGGTGCCAAGTCCATTCCACACCAAAGTCGCTTAGCTCCAACCCCGAAAGGATTTAGCTCTCAAGTAGCAAAAGGCCGAAACTGTACATGAGGGCCAAACCATGTAAGTCGATATTCCGGTAAGGATGATCCCCGATCGTCGAATTACCTTCGCGTGCTCCTGACCAACCACCCACAAACAAGGTGAACATAACTTAAGTTCTCACTGACCTTGACCTTAAGTGGTCGGACGTGGGTCGAGAGAAAAACATCACACCATCGCTAGACATACATTGTGACCAAATATTATCGCGGTTCATAAGTTATTGAAAAAATGAAAGGTGTTTGTTACTAACGTATGCATAGCGCGCGTGCCTGCACGTACATACGTACATGGACGAACGCTATATCCCGTCTTGCCTATCGGCGAGGGGATAACAAACTACTTCCAATGCAATTTGTGGAATAGACATAACTGTTTCACCCCTGAAAATCATGACGTCATGATTTCTATCAAAGATTACTTCATAAAATTGACAGATCGTAACCAAATTCGGTTTTGCATGTTTACCACGGCGAGAATAAGCTTATAGATTTAAAAAAAATCCGATTACTTACTCCCCTTTGCGGACATTTCCAATTTTCGCACTCGGTACCCTTGTCTACTCAATAACTCAAGGATCGTAACACAATTCGGTATACATGTATTTTGATCACGGCGAAATGAAGAACCATATTCGTTATCTCCCATTTTTGACTGGCCTTGCCTTGACAGGCGTATATTTCTAGGAAATCGCATGAAATTGTGTTTTGGGTTGATACAGGTCAAGAGAAACACAGTGCTGTAAAAGTGACTGGGTCTCAGATGATGTCTCAGATATCCAATAATGTGGCTTTTCGCTTCATGCCCAGTAGATGGCATATGTTTCTGTGACTGGATAAATGGGGTTTATGAGATTTATGACCAGTGTAGCTCCTGCTTAAATAGCACACTCCTGTGACCTGATAACGATCTATACATGTATTCCTTGTTTGAAGCATGACATGTGTTTCATTGAGGGTATGGCGAACAGTGCAGATCCTGATCAGACTGTGCGGATGCACAGGCTGATCTGGATCTACACTGCTCCCATTTCTCCAGTCACAGCCACATATGTCAATAAATCGCACCATTTTGTTTGAACATATTTGTACTATACAATAGAAAGATAGTTAGTAACTTATCTCCTAATTAGGAGTTAGTATCTCCTACTTAGGAGATAAAGCATTTTAGCATTGAAACAGATAGTAAGTCCTAATTAGGATATAGTAAGTCCTAATTAGGAGATACTAAGTCCTGATTATGATATACTAACTCCTAATTAGGATATACTATCTCCTAATTAGGATATACAAATTAGGAAATAGTAAGTCTTGATTAGGAGATACTAACTCATAATTAGGAGATATTAACTCTTATTAGGAGATAATAAGTCCTAATTAGGAGATACTAAGTCATAATTAGGAAATAGTAAGTCCTAATTAGGATGAACTAATTAGGAGATACTACCTCCTAATTAGGAGTTAGTATCTCCTAATTAGGAGATAACAATAGTTTAACATTGGCACCAGGACGCATCCATACAATTGGGTTCAGAAATACGATACAATTCTCCAATTAATTTATTGTTTCCTATTCTGTTTCAATACTTTCTCGGCATATCTGAGACCAAGTGCCTTTAAAAAGCAATACGTACACTATTACATATAGAAACAAATGTTGCTACCCCGCTCCATACCTCTCGCAAGGGTAGCAATTTAACCCCATCTGTTTAATGTAACACATGGAAGAGTGAGTTTTGCAACTGGTTATCAGGCATATTTGATATGTTAGCGATTTAAAACTGTCAAAGCTGTATCAATAAATTATTAATAAAGAACATGCAGAAATTGGTTATTTTACTATGTCAATGTTTTTATCTGACATTTACATGTGTATCTTGTAAATTCTAATGCTTTATTTCGGTATGTTGAATGTTGAACAACAACCATGACAACAAGAGAAAAGATGGCTTCCATGTGGAAATGATTGCCCTGCTCTAGTATATTTAGCAATTTACCAGATTAAATCAACGATTATTTGTTTAAAGGTATAACATATACAGTTTACTAAATTTTGACCTACATGCAACACGTTTGGGTATGGGTCAAATTATAGCCGTATATAACTTATCGGAGGCCAATTATTGTAGCTAGTACATGTAGCTGTGCACATACACCTGTTAATAGAATATTGATATTCCTTATATGGCATTGTATTTGGATACCCTGTTATATTTTTGATAATTTCATGGGCGTTGAACTATATAACACGGAAATGTCGTACGTTTTTAACGACGCAATTATATGCTGATTAACGTGTAATTATTACCAAGTCAATACTTAGTACAATAAAATGTATATGGCTGTGACTGGAGCAATGGGAATTGTGGATTTTGCGACCAGTGTAGATAGATCCAGATCAGCCTCTGCATCCGCACAGTCTGATCAGTATCTGCGTTGTTCACCATTGTATCAATGGAACACCCGTCATGCTTCGAACAAACAATATAGATCACTATCAGGCTACAGGAGTGTGCTATTTGATCAGGAGCTACACTGGTTACCAATCTTCCTTTCCATTAGCAACCGAAAGCGTACAACATAGCGTCCCGCAATCGAATTGGGTATAATCCCCTCGCTGGCAGCCTTGATAATCAAACACAAAACAACTTTAACGTGTTTGCTTTACAAACAATGTGAACATAAGTCCTCAGCGACCTTGATCTCGGGCCGTCGGGTGTGGGTCTATACAGAACAACGCAGCATCCCTAAACACAGATTGTGGCCAAGTATTATCAAAATCGGTGAAGCGGTTCATACGTTATTGAAAAATGAAAGGTGTTGCTAACGTACGTACGTACGTGCTTGGACTAACGCTACATCCCCTCTTGCTTATCGGCGAGGGGATACTGAGTGATCGTATCTAGTTATTTCCCTTTGCAAATATATTTATAGAGATCCGGTCCTATGTTTTATGTTAGCGTTTGTTTCTTACTGAATAGTGCAAAAATAAAGACGACGAATAGGGTGGACACATCTATGCAGTCTACACTGTTGGCATTGTGATAAAATAGTGCAGTGCCGGATCATATTGTGTAGATATATCGATGGTCTAGTAACATAAGGTCGTAACTGCTATGCTAAAGCATAGCACTTACGACCTTATGTTACTAGACCATCGATATAGGATGAATTGTGAAAATTGTAAAAATTGTGAAATATCGATGGTCTAGAAACATAAGGTCGTAACTGCTATGCTAAAGCTAGACTATCGATATAGGATGAATTATGAAAATTGTGGAATTGTGAAAACATAGTGCAGTCCCGGATCATATTGTGTAGATATATATGATATGATCATATTGTATAGATATATAGGATAGGATCATATTGTGTAGATATATAGGATATGATCATATTGTGTAGATATATAAGATAGGATCATATTGTGTAGATATATAGGATCATATTGTGTAGATACAATGTATATAGGATAGGATCATATTTTGTATATATATAGGATATTATCATATTGTGTAGATACATATAGGATAGGATCATATTGTGTATATATATGGATAGGATCATATTGTGTATATATATAGGATAGGATCATATTGTGTAGATATATAGGATAGGATCATATTGTGTATATATATAGGATAGGATCATATTGTGTATATATATAGGATATGATCATATTGTGTAGATATATAGGATAGGATCATATTGTGTATATATATAGGATAGGATCATACTGTGTATATATATAGGATAGGATCATATTGTGTAGATATATAGGATAGGATCATATTGTGTAGATATATAGGATAGGATCGTATTGTGTAGATATATAGGATGAATCTGGTCGACACTAGTAGAAACACGATAAATGACTCCTTTATCCAACAAATCGTGATACATTCGCGCTTTTGACAAGCAATAAGGCCGGAAAACACATACTTTGGACCGGATTTCAAAATAACAATCATTGGAATGCAGTTCCAAAACCTAACCATTTTCGTACAATAAAATACCGACATCATTAGCATTATAATAGTTGATTGAATTTGTTAGTTGTACCCATTGTTTCGTCACATTGCTAGAGAAAATCGCTTGTGCCGGCTCTGTAACATGAATGTTATTGAAAATGAATATCACTTTCTTCTTGTCTGTCCATTCTATACTGTATTGCGAAGAACACACCTACCTCGTTATTATTGTAGCTGGGCGAGTACGACTAAATTCACCGCTCTAATGACAACAGAAAATGAATCTCTATTGAAACGCCTTTCAAAATACTTGTACATAGCCACAGATACTAGAAATAATCATCTCAGTTCGATATAGGTTGTAAGCGGTATGAATATTACGAAGCAAATGCGGATATTAATCTGCATCTGCTCCGAAATGTTCATACAATTATCTTAATTTTTTAATAAATCCCGTGAAGTTTGAATTTCCAAAGAATCGTCTTGCTTAAGACGATTCTGTGGAACATCAAACTTACCTTAGTTTCGTGTACATTATCATATATGTTTACTCCTATTAACACTGTTTACAATGAACTTGATTGCTTGCGACATGGAATGGCTGTGTGTGTGCTGGTTGTGGGTCTGTTGCATCAAGTGCGGTTCGTTATTGCTGTGATAGATTCATACACCGTAGCATAATGCACAGCCTTTGCATGTTAATAGCAATATAATATTATGTCATCACTTGTACATTTTACACAGTGTTAACATTGTGTTTTCATTGCTCTTCTCGAACCGTCAAAACATCTAAATACGGCGAGAAGCACGTTGTGCTTAACTGCTAATAAATTGAATTGATTGAATTGTATATAATGTACACCTCGTGTGTCGTGTTACTTGGCTTTGAGTGAATACACATTATTGTATTGTATTGAATACTTTTGAAAACTGTAAACCGTTGAGAATCGCATTGATCGCGGAACGTTATACCCTACAATTAGTAAGACTGTATTCTTATGCAATTAACCCTCATACCGCTATCTTAAATTTTTGCCGTCTGCTCTTTATTTTCTATTTTCTATTTTCCATTTTTATCATCAAAAACATGCTTTGACAGCACTTTAGCATAATAATAACATTGGAAATGATTCGGAAGTGCTGTCAAAACAAGTTTTTATTGAGAAATAAGGCAATATATAACAGCAACAGCAGTGGACAATTGTTGTGTGGTCTAAGGGTTATGTATTATGTATGTACAGTGACTATATGTGCTGTGTAAATATAGAAATAAAGCTCGATGCAATACCAAGACAATAACATATGACAAGTGTCTCTAGAACACGGATGCTCCACATACCGCTTTGAAACTCGGATTACGTGGTAAAATGGTCTAGGTCCGAGTTACAACGAAATAAAAAGCGAAATTCGAAAGTCCGATACGGGGAGATAATCCATGATCCATGCAAAGCATTAAAGATGTGAAATCGCAGTGCGCGGCTACACAGCATAATGAAGCCTTTTACCCCTAAGTATCTGGCATTGACAGTCGAATTCTCATTTCTGGAATATTTCATTAATCAGAGGGAATTTTTAAGAACATCTGACAAACACTGACAAACACTGTAAATCCTGATGACAGCGCTCATCAGGATATACAGTGTTTGCAAATTTTTGCTCTATCATTTATGTTTGTTTGTTTATTGGTGTTTAACGGCCTATCAACAGCTAAGGTCATGCTGCATGGAGGGGGGGGGGGGGGGGTCACAGAATCAGAACGGAAGATTTTCATTGAAATAAATATGGACCGCGCTCTGTGAAAACCAGCCTTAATGACGTCATGAAATGCTGAAAATGACGTTGCAAAGTTACACATAAATTTACCAACGTCACGTCGGATTTTGACACTTGGAATTGTTGCGTCATTGCAATAAGTTGTCCTATTTATACCTGATGAATAATACCAGCCTAGTTTATGTTGATATCAAGTTTATCAGGCTCGGCTGGGAAACGGTAGGAATTCCTCTGCGAGCCACATAATTCCTACTCATTTCACGATAAACATGATATCACATTACACTTGGCTAGTATTCTCTATTTCCGAATTTTCGAGCTTAAGCTATACTTATGGCTGGTCAATGCACGTTTAAAATGCAATAGAAATATCCGTACTGATGTTGCGGTCCGGGAATATTTTTAGTTGATCTCAATTATAATGAGTACATCTCAAGTACGACTCGATCTAAACATCGGGCATAAAGTATGTGTTACGTGTAAGATATGGTATATTATCCCGTCAACACAGTGCGTATGTGCCGTGAAACACGGTGCCGTGAAACATTTTTGATATACTGTCAATACGACCTGATCACTGCGTATGAATATGTGCGGTGGCTGGGGTTATTTTTTTGCATTTCAAAGCCGTTTTTAGGTGTTGACGGGATAAATAGAATAGTAGGTTAGTGCCGTGAATGGGAAAAATATCTGGCGCGGCATGGAAACGGGATGTTGTCGGCAGAGCCTCGCCCATCCCGTTTCCTAAGCATTGCCAGATATTTTTCCCATTCACGGAACTAACCTACTATTCTCTATATATTTGCACTGTCCTTAAATTCATAATGGAAACACACATTTAACGAATTGCGTTTTCATGGTTTTATATCCCAGTATATTACATTCATTAAAATACACGACGTTCATCGTCGTTGTCTATGCTATTGACCGGCAACGTCGCTGTTCTAATAAAATGCGACAAAATGACATAAAACAATACGATTCCTAATTTTACAATATTTACAATACTGAAACAATCAGAGCATGTAATGTAAATATAAGTAATGAAACCATGGGCAGTTGCTTTTACTGTAGTATGAAAAAACATTTGGTCTGTTTAAAGTTTGCGATTCGGACTCCACGCACTTCAAAACAGACCAAATGTTTTTAAACTACAGTAAACACAACAGCCCATACGTTTATTCCTTAATTAAATAAGTAATGCGTATCTGACGTGTGCTGTCGTTGTTAATGGCTTCACTCCGATAGTTCTGCTGGTTAGTGCGCGTTTCCGACGAATAAACCTGAAGATTGTGCGTACCTATGCACAAGATAATAGACCTTATTAGAAATATTGCAGAGACAATACCTGGCTGAAATAAATAGTAAATAAGTTGGGACAACTTGCTTTAATATTGCTAAGTGAATTGATCTATTTAGCATAAATAATAACACAGTGCTTGACAATCAAAATATACCAACATGTGCAGCACTGTTTCTGGTTTTCTCTCAGATAATGTGCTATTAGGCAATTGCCATGATATTGAATAAAGGTTATATATATGTAGCGTCTATTGAACCTCTTCCAAGAAGACCTATTCATCTATTCATGCAAAGTCACTCTGATAATATCTATACAAAAATGTATAAATTACACATATCGGATTGTGTTAAAGGAGAGTACCTGTTAACCAGTTTAGTAGTGAGCCTATAATCAATACAAGGCCTCCGTGCCATTCCTTGTCAAAGGCTTCTGGAATATCACAAACTACAGTACTAACCTCCTTGCCATCGTCCATATAGTCTTGCAGAATGTGTTATATACATCGACTAATTGGTTAACCCTTAGAATGCTGGGCACGAAAATTGTCGTCTGCTATTCTTTTGTATATATTGCCTTAATCCTCACCAAAAACATAGATTGACAGCATTTGTTTAAAGCGGCCCTCACATATCGGTCGCGGCACCCGCGCGACTCCTAAAACGGGCCAAAAAGGGCCTTTTCGCGAGGCGTCCGGCCGGACGCTGCCCGATTTCTACGGGCTCCGCTGGGATTTTTAGAGGTCGCACGAACGCCGCGGGCGTGAAAACCTGACTCCCAAATCCGCGATTTTCCAAGCGCGATTTTAGGTCGCGGCAAGCCCGTAGACACGCCGCTAGGGCACCGCCCGGCGGTCTGCCGGAAACCGACCGACTGATCTGGCGGCCGCATGAAGATTTTGACGAAAATTATTGGAAAAAAATCCGCCGGTCGCCGTGGGATTTTCACGGGCCCCTCACGGCCACCCTACGATAGCCTCACGGCCCCCTCACGGATCCCGCCAGGATGCATACCGATCTGTTCTTTGATCAGCCGGCGCCCGCCAGATTATCTAGCGGCGTCCGGCCGACGCCCTAGCGGGCGCACTGTCTCCACTGCGATACAATGTTCAAAGGGCACCGCCCGGGCCCCGTCCAATATGTGAGGGCACACGTCGCAGACATGAAATTCGCCCGATTCATCCACGGGCTCTAGATCTCCCGGCGGACGCCGGCTGATATGTGAGGGCCGCTTTATGTCCAACCTGTCTGGCGGTGCAACAACTATGTAATTAATAGTTTGTTTAGTTCGTTAAATTATTATTAAGCTAATCCCCTCGCTGGCAGCCTTGATGATATAACAAATTAACGCATTTTCCTTACAAACAATGCGATTGATTATTGATTGATTATTGGTGTTTAACGGCCTATCAATCCAAGGCCGGGCCAACGGGTTGGACTATCCCGTATTTAACCTGTCCATAAATTAATGGGGGAAATTCCCAAGATCAGGACGCAATATTTACAAAGAAAATGTACATTCAGCCCTGAAAGTAGAATAGACTGACCTGGTGCAGGCCTATTCCACATCAAAGTCGTTTAGCTGCAACCCCGAAAGGATTTAGCTCTCAAGTATCAAAAGGCCGAAAATGTACATGAGGGCCAAACCATGTAAGTCGGTATTCCGGTAAGGATGAGCCCCGATCGTTGAATTACCTTCGCGTGCTCCCGACCAACCACTCCCCCACAAACAAGATGAACATACGTCCTCACTGACCTTGACCTTGGGCGTTCGGACGTGGGTCGTGTGAAAAACAACGCAATATCGCTTGACACACCCGGTAGCTAAATATTATCGTGGTTCATAAGTTATTGAAAAACTGAAAGGTATTTATTACTAACGTATGCACGGCGCGCATTCGTGCACGTACATGTACACACATGGACGAACGCTATATTCCGTCTTGCCTATCGGCGAGGGGATAACAAACTACTTCCAATGCAATTTGTCTCAGAAATGCGCTGAAGGTGGGGAATCAGATCAGTAAAGCATATTTTTATTATCAATTCGCATGGTATTTATGAATCCAATTGTAATTATTACCCAACTCCCTATATAAGTTGATATTCCATAATTTTGACTACTTCCCTGGGTTTTGACGTGCCTGTGCAATAGTTCCGCGTGCCCGGTCAATAGTTCCGCGTGCAAGTGGAATAGATAAAACTATTTCACCCCTGAAAATCATGACGTCATGATTTCTATCAAAGATTACGTCATAAAATTGACAGATCGTAACCAAATTCGGAATGCATGTTTACCACGGCGAGAATAAGCTTATAGATTTAAAAAACATCCGATTACTTACTCCCCTTTGCGGACATTTCTAATTTTCGCACTCGGTACCCTTGTCCACGCAATAACTCAAGGATCGTAACAATATTCGGTATATTTTGATCACGGTTGGTTTTCAGTGAGTTATCTCCCATTTGTGACGGGCATTGCCTCGACGGGCGTATATTGCAACCTTCGTCACTCTTGTAGGAAATCGCATGAAATTATGTTTTGGGTTGATACAGGTCAAGGGAAACACAGTGCTGTAAAAGTGACTGGGTCTCAGATGATGTCTCAAATATCCAATAATGTGGCTTTTCGCTTCATGCCCAGTAGATGGCATATGTATCTGTGACTGGAGAAATGGGGATTATGGGATTTATGACGAGTGTAGCTCCTACTCAAATAGCACACTCCTGTGGCCTGATAACGATATACATATATATTGCTTGTTTGAAGCATGGCATGTGTTTCATTGAGGGTATGGCGAACAGTGCAGATCCTGATCAGACTGTGCGGATGCACATGCTGATCTGCACTGTTCACCATGTTATCAATGGAACACGCGTCATGCTTCGAACAAACAATATAGATCACTATCAGGCTACATGAGTGTGCTATTTGATCAGAAGCTACACTGGTCACCAATATTCCTTTCCATTAGCAACTAAAAGCGTACAACTTAGCGTCCCGCAATCGAATTGGGGTGGAAACTAAACCAAACGTAGTCAACAATATTATTTAATAAGAGGCTAATCCCTTCGCTGGCTGCCTTGATAATAAAAAACAAAAAAGCACGTTAACGTGTTTGCTTTACAAACAAGGTGAACATAAGTCCTCAGTGACATGACCTTAGGCGGTCGGACGTGGGTCTATGCAAAGCAACGCATCATCCCTAAACACACATTGTGGCCAAATATTATCAAAATCGGCGAGTTGTTCATAAGTTATTGAAACATTAACAGGTGTTGCTAACGTACGCACGTACGTACGTACGTACATGGACTAACGCTATATCCCCTCTTGCTTATCGGCAAGGGATACTGAGGGACTGTAGCTAGTTATTTCCCTTTGCAAATATATTTATAGAGATCCGGTTCTATGTTTTATTTTAGTGTTTGTTTCTTAATGACTAGTGCAAAAATAAAGACGGCGAATAGGGTAGACACATCTGTGCAGTCTACACTGTTTGCAATATTTAATGTGAAAATATGAATCTGGCAAATAATGCAGTCCCGGATCATATTGAGTAGATACATAGGATGATTCTGGTTGAAAGTAGTAGAAAACACTATAATGGCTCCTTTATCCAACAAATCGTGATACATTCGCGCTTTCGACAAACAATAAGGCCCGAAAACACATAATTTGGACCGGATTTCTATAAATAAATTAAAAGGAAAATAACTCGCTATGATCCGATGACGAGCTCCAATTCCTCTTCGATTATCCGAAGTACATTTAAATTCGAAACATGTTTGTATTGAGAAATAAGGCAAAATATAACAGCAACAGCAGACGACAATTGTTGTGTGGTCTAAGGGTTAAACGAGTTTAGGCTTATAAATAAAACTCTGCGCAATTAAAGAAAATCAGACAGGAAATGTATTATGTCTGTACGGTGACTATGTGCTGTGTAAATATAGAAATAAAGCTCGATGCAATACCAAGACAATAACATATGACAAGTGTCCATAGAACACGGATGCTCCACATACCGCTTTGAAACTCGGATTACGTGGCAAAATTATCTAGGTCCGAGTTACAACAAAAAGAAAAATGCGAAATGCGAAATTCCGATACGGGGAGATAATCCATGATCCATGCGAAGCATTAAAAATGTGAAATCGCAGTGCGCGGCTGCACAGCATAATGAAGCCTTTTACCCCTAAGTATCTGGCATTGACAGTTGCATTCTCATTTCTGGAATATTCCATTAATCAGAGGGAATTTATAAGAACATCTGACAAACACTGACAAACACTGTAAATCCTGATGACAGCGCTCATCAGGATCTACAGTGTTTGCAAATGTTTGCTCTATCATTTGTGTTTGTTTGTTTGTTTATTGGTGTTTAACGGCCTATCAACAGCTAAGGTCATTTAAGGCCACACCAACGGGTTCGATCCCATACTTAACATGCTGCATTGGGGGGGGGGGGGGGGGGCGGTTGGATCCCACAATCAGAACGGAATATTTACATTGAAATAAACATATATTCAGCTCTGAAATTAGAACCTGACCTGGTGCCAGGTCCATACAACATCAAAGTCACTTGGCCCCTTCCCCTAAAAGTAATACGTGCGACGAAGGGCCAAATGCTTCACAAGACAGCTTAATGATACACGTATATGCAAACTTGCCATTCAGTGAAACTAGTTCAGCATATGATAGCATACGTTCAGCTTTTTTTGTTTTACAAATGATGAGTCTCTGATGTCTCATGAACACGGTTTATGTCTCACGGGACAGTGCGTGGCTAACTTTAAAAAGGTACGGTTTCGCGTCAGAATTTAAGGTATTTTTCGGGCATTTGTAGCGAAAATTTTAGGTGGTTATGACCACGCTTTGGAATCATTTTCAGGAAATGGTGTGGTGTCACAAGTGATAGAACAAGTCATAACAAAGCCTCTGTGCCTCATATTTTCATGAAAACAATTCCAGCAAATTCAGTCGTGTTGAAATTTCTGATAAACAAATAGGTGGGGGTTGTAACTTAGTAAAACATTAAATATACTGCATTTGTATTGTGGCGCGTGATCCCACAATGAGAACGGAATATTTACATCGAAAAAATATAACCATTCAACACTGAATTTAGAATAACCTGACCTGGTGCCTGGTCTATACCAAACCAAAGTCACTTGCAAACAAGAATGAAAAAAATGTACCTGAGGACTCCGGAAAGGATGAATCCCGATTGTTAAGTTAACCATCGTATACCCCCACCCCCACACCAACCACCACACTATAGAGTAGAACAAGATTAGAATACACTCGAGGTTATAGTCTGATCTGGATCTACAACTTTCATTATTTCCTACAAATTCAACAATATAACGCTCAGGGCATGTTCAATGCATTTTGTCACTAGTTTGGGTAGCGTGGGCCGCGACTGATTTAAGGGACCTAGTAAGATGGTAACAACAAGTAGGTGTATAACTACATGTATATTTTATTTACATACAATTGATAATGGTTACAATCGCAAGTCAATAATAATCGAGGTCGTGTGGACCTATCCCTCTTTGTATGATGGTATGATTCTGGGCTGAGGTGGTCTTTAATGGAACTTGAATTATTTACCGACAGGCAGAGACAACCAGAGACGATGGTTCTTTAAGAACTCAGTATTGTTATCAAAATCAGCAACATAACATTCATAACACGGTAAATGTACTCGATATAATTATACACAACAAAAACAAGAAACTAGTGTATAGCCAGCATACAATCGTCGTTGCAGTATGATCCGGGTCTACACCCCTCAGTATTGTTTACAAAATCAGCAAATCTCATTTTGCTGCCGACGAACGTTTGGCTATTATTAATAGCCAAACGTTCGTTGACAGAAAATGTTAACACACATCAATTCTAAAAATATTTAAATGTAAGTACTTTTTCATGAATAAGTCACCCCACCCCCCCCCCCCCCCCCCCCCCACCACCCCCCCCCCCCCCCCCCCCCCCCCCCTCCCACCCCCAAAAAAAGAAAATTTAATGAAATTCCGTCAAATATTGATTTTATTGCGAATAACACGAGTTTCCTATCAGAATTTAACATGGGAGCTAAACTAGAATTAAAAAAATGTGGTCCAATTTTCAAAATATAACGTTTGTCTTAGATACACTATTTCTAAGCTATTACGCCAGTTTACGGAGTCAATTTCTAAATGTTTTAGTTAGTGGCATAGTGGCAGCCTTTCTTTCCGTGTGGAAGCACCGGTCAGCTCACGTCCTCTGCGGGGCGTGATGTTTCCGCAATGCGCGACAGCAGTACTGCAGATTGATTTGATTTGATATACTGGTGTTTAACGGCCTATCAACAACTAATGTCATTTAAGGCCGGATCAACGGGTACGATCCCGCATTAAACTTGCTGCATTGTAGGAGGGGGATCCCAAAATCAGACCGGAATATTTACATCGAAACAATATATATATTCAGCACTGAAATTGGAATAACCTGACCTGGTGCCTGGTCTATACTAAAACAAAGTCGCTTGGCCCCTTTCCCTAAAAGCAATAGTATTAGGTATAATCGTATTACTCGGTAAGTGGTATAACCAGATTCAACTCTCACATACAACAATGCCAACGACCTATTCGAGGGCCAAATCAGATCTCCGGTCGGGACTCCGGAAAGGATATATCTCGAGTGTTAAATTACCAATCGCATACTCCCAACCAACCACCACACTGTAGCGCAGAACCAGATCAGAATACACTTGACGCTGTAGTCTGATCTGGATCTACAACTTTCATTATTTCCTACAAATTCAACAATATACCGCTCATGTCATGGTCAATATATATGATATATAACCAACTGAAACAAGTAGCTAGTGTAGAAACACGAAACACGAATGGACACGGAAGCGCAGTCCGATCGGAGTTTACTCCATTCACTATGTTCGACAACGTCAACAGTATTAGTCCATTTGCCACTCTACCAGACCTATGAATTGTTTATAGTACAAGTTCTTTTGGTGGCTTTACATTCACACGGGTGCCTTGAAACAATTCAGCTTGGTTGTCCTCTTGACGACCTTGTGCAACTTTTTCAATATGCAAATTTGTTGCTGCCATTACCGGAAAACCTACTTCCTGTCATAGGTCAATAACTATGCACTATAAATTCACAAAAAAAATTGTCTATACCTATATTTCCATGGGCAATGATTAAGATATTGGCATTTATAAAGTTGTTACCCGCATACGCTTTCTCTTTAGGCAAATTAGCTGTCGCAATTACCGAAAACCCTAGTTTTGTTTAGATAGCCCTGCTACTATGTAGGATAATTTCTCAGAAATAGTTTCAAGACATGTTTTCATGGTCAAGGATTACAATAAATGCATTTATAAAGTGATGACATGTATGTGTGATGCCTTTATGTAAATAATTTGCTATTATTAGAATAATATTATTATTATTCTGCATTCTTATGGACTATACATGATATGTCTTTGTTCATTTACTCATAATCATCAATGTTTGGATTTTTTCAGTAGTCGTGTAGTTTCTACAAATCCAATGCAAGCACTGTAGTATCCATAACTGCCAATGCATTAATAATTTTAAACTTAGGAATCATTACAGAATATTTAGATAATTTAAATCTGCTGCAATTGCTTCGGTCTGATACCACACATTATTCCAGCTCCTCCACATCAACCACATCCACATCCACGAAATCTGCATCTATCTGATGTGCAACTCCCGTTCCATCATCCTTTATCTGATGGCTGTGGCAGCTACAACCCTCTGTGGTGCACGCCTTGCCCTCTGTTTTACAGTCACAACTGATGTCGTCAATCAAACCTGCAGGTACCGGGAACCAGTGTCAAAGGTGGGTGATGGAATATTGTCATTGACGTGCCACCCAAACTGTGTGATGTCCACAAAGGGCCCTGTTGATCAGCCGCCTTCCACAACATCATCTGAAGATGTGCCATGCGCACATGATGAAGCATGTTATTGTCTGTCAGAGGCAATGCCATGATGCTCATTGGCTTCCATTTCTTCTTGGCATATATCTGGTAGCGTCCCGCGCCCATTGATATTCCTGTTTGCTGACCATACGTGCTGCGAAGAACCGCTTACCTGTTTCTAGGAGAGCAACATTAGTGACGTTTGCTTCACCCAGTACATCAAACAATCCTGGTAATTCGCCAGCCTTCAGAACATTCAGTGCACTGATGTTCTCCTTGCTGAATGTATGGGTATGATACAGTGTCACAGCCACTAAGCGCATGCATGCCCATTAGCTTCAGACACTTAGATCCCAGATGTATACATGTCATATTGATGTCGATCACTATCCCATTCCAGCGTTCCATCTGGCCACTACAGCTGGGAAGTAGTTGCAGCTTCCAGACCCAGTAAACCAGTAGCACAAATACATCTGTATCATCGCTGATCATCCAGACGACAGCCTTGTCCATTTCGGAAGCTTGCAACAGATATGTAATCATTGTGACATCTGCCTCATCGTGTGTAAAGTTGTCTTCCCGACAATCTATGGATATGATTGAATGTGGATATCACGCGTGCGAATTCACGCTTGTTGTGCTTATTCTTTAGAATGGCATCATGATTGGGTTAGGGACTGTTGATGGTCAGGTTATAGTCAGTAGAACCCTCACCAGCACGTCGCATCCGCTCATGATCTTTGGCTGAGCTATTGTTGTACTTGTCAAAGACCAATATCTTCTCGGAAATTTTGGCATGGAAGTCAAACGGCAGAGAGTTGTGGAAGGATGAGGCCATTTTCGCTCCAATGACTAGTGCATCTACCACATTTACCTGTTGTAGAGGACGTCAAGCTCGACTTCCAACGGATGGGAATGTCTTGCTAGCTCTGTGGCAATCCGCTGCCGATCGTCACTGTCCAGCTTTCTTCTCTTATCACCTTCCTCTTTATGCTTGCTTGGTCATGATGAACAGTGTACGTCATCGGCGTATAACTGTTCCATAGCATCAGAGAGATACGCTGAGATCGGGAATGAATCAATCCATTCAGTGACCAACTCAGATGAGAGCGTCATGCCCTTCAGACCACCCGTTCCCGTCCTCATAGCAGTTTGTTCTCCAAGCTGGTCACTGAATACCGAATTCCAACAATCTTCCACGTGGCGGCATACAAGCGCTCCAGCAATGAGATCTCGATGCACATCTGCTGCTGGCAATAAGTGGCGCATCTCTAGCAGCTGCCGGCTGATATATAGACCGTAGTGAACATGGCCTGCACTGGAGAAGTAAGGCAGCATCCGTTCCAAATAAAACTGCTGGAAGAGCCAGACTCCCTATCTGCGCGATGGAACTGGTGAACCAATAGCGTCAGTTTCACAAGATTGTCCACCCAGTGCCTACCTGTTGGATGATATACTCCTTCCACATACACTGAGGTTTCATTGAAGCTTTTTTTACCGTTTTGGAGAGAGTAATGCAGCAGGGCAGCCGTCACCATGCGGAATGTCCTCATGGCACGCACCCATGCCTTCTCATTCATAATCCCCGTCAGACCATCCAATGCTGCACTAACTAGAAAATCCAAACCAGACCCCTTCATCAGTGTCCCAATGCAACCCAAAAAATACATAATAGTGTTCATTGCCCCTGGATGAAGAATCATATCGTCAATCCTAATCTGCTCCCACCATTTGATATGTTGGGCAATCATGTACAACTGCATATCAATGGAAATATTTGCATACGTCATGCCTAGGTCACATAGGGTTTTCTTCATGTATAGCAGTGATGTGATGACGGTATCATGGTGAGCTGGAGGTGCATCTATGAGCAGGTCAAACAGGTACACAGTTGCTGGCTTTGTTGTGGGTGGCACTTGGTCCCTGGCCAATTGGTTGTTGAAACCGTACCACTCCAAGCTATTGTCTGACGAATGTGAATTCAGCCACTGGGCTTCCTTGAGCTCTATAGCAACTAGACTCTCTGCCATCGCACATGCATTCGTGTATGTGATTCCTGAAGAGATAGAAATTGCAGGAGGGTTAACCTTCTTTGGGCCAGTATAGTGCTGAAGTGGTACAGACTGGCTGTTATTGTTAAACGATTGTGCAACGGTCTTCCGCAGTCCACAATATTCATAACTACCCAGTTATATGATGCCAGCGGGATGCTGTTGGAATTATTGAGCCATGCCATGTGTCTCTCTATGTCCATTGGGAATTGAAACCAGAATATCAACATTGTCAAACCACCCGAAGAGTGACGCCACACTTCTCATCAAACCCATTGCCTGATGTAGATCACCACTGCTGTCGCCCACGATTTTTGCAGCTGATTTGCGAAACCTTATCACCTCATCATATGATACTAGGAATCCGTGATCGTGTAGAAGTTTGATCATCTCGGAACTACCATGTCTGTGATAAAGCTTGCTTATCCCCATCCCCTAAAAGTAATATAATTAGCCATAATCCTACTACTCTTATAATTGGTATAATCAGACTCAACTCTCACATACAAGGGCAGAACCAGGTAGCCTGGGATTCCAGAAAGGATGAACCCCACCGTTAAATTACCCTTCGCATGCTCCCAATCAACCACCCGTTGCAGAGCTATGAAGTTGGGTTTTACGTATTGGCGGCCACTAATAATCCTCACAGAAAGGATCCAAACTGCCAAAAAGAAATAAAATATTTGAAATATTTGCATGTAGTCACTTTATAAATGCATGAATTGAAATCCTAGACCAGTAAAACATGGGTCTGAAAACCATTTTTGTGAATTTATCATAAATGGTTGCAGAGCTATAAAATAAAATAGGATTTTCGGTAATGACGGTCACCAATTTGCATAATGAGAAAATGTATACATGCAATCACTGTAGAAATGCCACCAGTGTCATCCTTGACCATGAAAACATAGGTATAGACACCATTTTTGTGAACGTGTAGTGCATAGTTGTAGAGCTATGATAGGAAATATGTTTTTCCGCTAATGGTGGCAACTAATTTGCTGTGGAATGCATACCGTTCACAAATTGAGCCTGGTAAACTGGATATAACTGGATATAGCGACTACTGGGGGCCGTTTCACTAAACTTAGTAGGAACAAAATATTCGTAAGTGCAAACTTACGATAGCCTGTAAATTTTACAGTAACGCTGTTTTCTTGTAAACGATTGTTGCATTTACATTTATTGAGCATACGCTGCATATGCAGTCTATGCTCAATAAATGTAAATACATCAATTGTAATTGCAGACGATCCTAAATTGGCACTTATGAACATTTTAGTCGTACGAAGTTTAGTGAAACGGCCCCCTGGTCCGGTATTCTATTTCATATGTAACGTTTTCAGCAAAGAAAAGAACATTACTATGGAACTGTTTACCGCCGTTATTGAATCCACTCATTGTATCTAATTTTGGTAAGCCCAATTGCTGTATTCGCTCAAGTTCATACTTTAATTATTACAACGTATGTTTGGCCATATGTGGTACGGTAATATAATTATATTTAGAGGCAATCTTGAACTCGATCTGCTTTTGGCATAATTCTCTAATTATATTATCATGTTGACATAATTGTCTATAATATATTATCATAGTTGCAGACATGTATCCATAGAACTAACATTCGTATAGCTGTCGTCTTCTGATGGCAATTACAGTGGAATCTCTCTAAACCGGACACCATGAGATGTACACTGTAAATCGGACAAAATGGCACTGCAAGTCATGCGTGTTTGTGTTGCGATCGTAAATAGACATAATCAACATAGATAAATGACACTAAAACCGGTAAAAATAGGGACATAAATGATATTTCTATGTCCGGATTTGAGAGGTTATACTGTATATTTAAATATGTACACTGTCTATAGCGTTAGTCCATGTATGTACGTGCGTACGATAGTAACACCTTTCATTTTTCAATGACTTATGAACCACTTCACCGATCTTGATAATATTTGGCCACAATGTGTGTCCAGGGATGGTGTTTTGTTTTGTATACGACCCACGTCCGACCGCCCAAGGTCAAGGTAACTGAGGACTTATGTTCACCTTGTTTGTAAAGCAAACATGTTAAATATGTTCATACTGGTGTTCAAATATATTTTCATACAGGAAAACCCATTTCAACGTGTTGCGTTTATATCCAGGTACATTATATTAATCCCACGTGACTTCGCGTGACGTTGTTGGTTCGTTATCGTCTGTTTGACGTCATTAAAATACATGACACTCATCGCCGTTGTGAATAACGTCAAATTATTGTCTGGCAACGTCGCTGTTCTATGTATGCGACAAACTGACGTAAACAATACGATTCCCAATTTGAACGCCGTATTTGGTTATTTACATATTTTTAAACTATCCGAAAATGCAATGTAAATATAAGGAATGCAACCATGGGCAGTTGCGTTTTCTGTAGTATAAAACACAGTAGGTCTGTATTCAGTTTGGACTCATCGCAAATGTTGTTAATACTACAATAAACGCAACTGCCCACAGTTTTATTAAATAAATATTTTATTCGGCGACCGTCCTTGATTACCCCCCTAAATAATAGTTAGCGATTAACATTTTAAAGGTACATGCCCACTCAGTACGCACGAACTGTTATTTCAGACTTAAATTTCCACACTGATATCAGGGGCGATAACCGTGTTTTTTTTTTAATGTTAACGGACGTTACTATTTATTCTCTGTATTTATTATTTTAATGTGCAATAATCATACTTTATTATCCATCGAAAATATTATGTTTTCAGGCATTTAATTAGTATAAATAATTAAAAATTCCATGCCTCATTTGCATATGAAAATTGCCTGATACCACCGCGAGTCACTATCAGTGAAATAAATATTATTAAATAGAGAATTTTATGACTATATAGCGCCCCTTTTACCGACTTTTGCATTATTTAATTATTTTATGTTCCCGCTAGATACCTCCAGTTTCTATCGTAACCCGTGGGGTGCCTCAAATTCCAATTTCCTCTTTCACACGCCGCCTTACAAAGTAGTTACATTTGTTTGTGGAGGAGATTTATGACTAACAGAACTATCCCGTGTCTATAGAAGATACTAAATCTTCTTTTATGACTATCCATGAATTACCGTGTTTTACCAGTGAAATCGAAATCCATCTTACACCCGTGAAATACCAGATTCGGCCGTGAAATATCGATTTCGAAAAGTCACTGCTTTGCCGAACTACTTTCTTAGGCTCCGTCCATTGTACTTATATGCAATAAACTATGTTTAAACTAAATTAGGCTCTGCCCAACTGGGGAATTTTAGTAGTTGCATGATTATGTACCTTGCACACCTGCGATTAGCTCCCTTGCTGGATGTGCGCACCGAGCAACATTTGTTGTCCGCTACCGAAGGAGGAAGGAGGAAATCGCGGAACTGGACAATTTGCTTTCGAAAATAGATACGAATTAAACATGAGGACCCACAAATAACACCATTGCCCAACATTTAGCATGTTTAGTAAAAAAAAAAGAGTAATGGTAATCAAAATAACAAATAAAACATGACGAATTGAATATCTTAAAATATCCAGCAATCTTCATTCTTGATCTTGAAATTCTCTGTGATGAATCAGGTGCTTGTATCTATGTTTGTAACATAACTGTTCTACTTTATATTCAAAAGAACAGTCGCCCCAAGAACAGACATTTGCAACCTGTTCGACAATGTTGACATTGTCTGTGTAATCCATGGAATTCCATTAGAATTGTTAATTTTCATTCTTGATCTAGAAATTCTCCGTGCTGAATTGTATATATGCTTGCGACACAACTGTTCTACTTTATATTCAAAAGAACAGTCGCCCCAAGAACGGACATTTGCAACCTGTACGACAACGTTGACATTTTCTGTGTAATCCATGGAATTCCATTAGAATTGTTAATCTTCATTCTTGATCTTGAAATTCTCCGTGATGAATCAGGTGCTTGTATCTATGCTTGCGACACAACTGTTCTACATTAACTTCAAAAGAACAGTCGCCCCAAAAACGGACATTTGTTTTTTGTCGGTTACAAAGTACGTCGGAGACGTTTCTTGTTTGCATAAGTGTTCAAATGGCTGCAGTTGTTTAAATAAATTTTTTTGTTGCTTGATATTTGATTTTGTGGCACGCCATCATCGGTCAACTTTTGGATCAGTTTTGTTCTGGCACTGAAAGGAACAATAATAAAATTAATTAATTGTTAATTCTCAAGTTTCTTTTCATTAGTTTTGCTCTTTGTGTAGCACTCTGTTTCGATTTGTCAAACTGAAATTACAGGTATGTGGACAACTCGCATTACTCTCGGTGTTTTATCTTTCTTTTTGAGACATCCTGTCAAAATATAGTTGCGAACGGTAACTTGCATTCTACTCCTGTACCATCCGTAGGCTGAGTTACGATTCCACTCATATGCCTTCTCTGCAGAATAGCGAATCGGATCTGATTCGCACTTTAGCAGTTAATTGTGACATATTGGAGATATTTTCGGAATTTCCATCTGAAAAAAATATTAGTATTATAAAAGTAATACTATATAAAATATTTCACAATTAACTGCTAAAGTGCGAATCAGACCTGATTCGCAATTCTGCAGAGAATGCCTATTATGAGTGGAATCATAACTGTGGCTACGGACGGTACGGGAGTAGATTGCAAGTTACGGTTCGCAACTAGTCAAAATGATGTTTGTTTACTTATTGCTCTCTGAAAATAATGAAAGTTCACGATATATTTGGAGGTTATTTTCACCACTATCATTCAAAGAGTTAAATTTGACATGCTTATCTCTGACTACTGTAGTATAGAGATTTAGGATAAATGACAGAATTCCGAAAAATATTTCAGTGTCGCTCTGGTGGATTACACAGAAAATGTCGTACAGGTTGCAAATGTCCGTTCTTGGGGCGACTGTTCTTTTGAATATAAAGTAGAACAGTTGTGTCGCAAGCATAGATACAAACAGCTGATTTATCACGGAGAATTTCAAGATCAAGAATGAAGATTAACAATTCAAATGGAATTCCATGGATCACACAGAAAATGTCAACAGTGTCGTACAGGTTGCAAATGTCTGTTCTTGGTGCGACTGTTCTTTTCAATATAAAGTAGAACAGTTATGTTACAAACATAGATACAAGCACCTGATGAATGACATGATTTCAAGTCAAGTTGAATGTAGCTTAGATAATCTTGGCTATACGGATAAGACATTTACTACTTCATCTGTCTTGTATGCTTTCTGTATCCTAGCTGAGACACCTACTGTGTTTTTTCTTTGTCACAATAACAGCTTATTCTTTCTCCCGAAGCACTTGTAAAAATTATGTTTTATACGGGTAAGTCAAAAATGGCCAACTGGTGACCCCAGGACCCGTATTGCGACCCCTTAAGGGGAATGTGACGGCACGAACCCCCGTCTATGTTGTCTAGTATACATGTCCCAACAACAGGAACACACGATTGAGTGGGGCACTTCTCCCGAAGCACTTGTAAAAAATAGATTTATCAGGGTATGACAAAAATAACTCGAAAATGGCCAACTGGTGATCCCAGGGCCCCTATTGCGACCCCTTAAGGGGAATGTGACGACATGAACCCACCCCCCCCCCCCCCCCCCCCCCCCCCCCCAGTCTAAGTTGTCTAGTATATATGTCTCAACAATAGGAACACACGATTGAGTGGGGCACTTCTCCCGAAGCACTTGTAAACAAATATGTGTATCCGGGTATGACAAAAGTAACTCGAAAATGGCCAACTGGTGACCCCAGGACCCCTATTGCGACCCCTTAAGGGGAATGTGACGGCATGAACGCCCGTCTATGTTGTCTAGTATACATGTCTCAACAATAGGAACACACGATTGAGTGGGGCACTTCTCCCAAAGCACTTGTAAACAAGTATGTTTTATCCGGGTATGACAAAAATAACGCGAAAATGGTCAACTGGTGACCCCAGTATCCCCATATGGACCCCTTAAGGGGAATGTGACGGCATGATAACCCGTTTAAGTGGTCTAGTATACATGTCTAAATAATAGGAACACACGATTGAGTGGGGCACTTCTCCCGAAGCACTTGTAAAAAAATACGTTTATCCGGCTATGACACAAATAACTCGAAAATTGGCAACTGGGGGCCGTTTCACTAAACTTCCTACGACTAAAATGTTCGTAAGTGCAAAATTATGATAGTCTGTAAATTTCACATTAACAATGTTTTCTTGTAAATAATTGTTGGATTTACATTTATTGAGCATAGGCTGCATATGCAGCCTATGCTCAATAAGTGTAAATCCATCAATTGAAATTTCCAGACAATTCTAAATTTGCGCTTACGAACATTTTAGTCGTAATAAGTTTAGTGAAACGGCCCCCCAGGTGACCACATGACCGCTATTGCGGCCCCTTAAGGGGAATGTGACGACATAAACCCCAGTCTATGTTGTCTAGTATATATGTCTGAATAACAGGAACACACTATTGAGTGGGGCACTTCTCCCGAAGCGCTTGTAAACAAGTATGTTTTATCCGGGTATGACACAAATAACTCGAAAATGGGCAAATGGTGACCCCAGGACCTCCATTTCGGCTCCTTAACGGGAATGTGACGGCATGAACCCCCATCTATGTTGTCTAATATATATGTCTGAATAACAAGAACACACTTTTGAGTGGGGCACTTCTCCCGAAGCACTTGTAAAATAATATGTTTTATCCGGGTATGAGAAAAATAACTCGAAAATGGGCAACTGGTGACCCCAGGACCTTCATTGCGACCTCTTAAGGTGAATGTGACGACATGAACGACCGTCTAAGTTGTCTAGTATATATGTCTCGATAATAGGAACACACGATTAAGTGGGGCACTTCTCCCGACGTATTTGTAAAAAATAATGTTTCATTCGTCTATGGAAAAATAACTCGAAAATGGACAACTAGTGACCTGAGGACCCCTATTGCGACCACTGGACCTTGGCTACATTGAGTACGTAACATTAAGTAAATCCCAAATTTCTGGTAGCCAATGACCATTGGAAATGTTTGTAGCAACACTTTGTCATAGGTGGCCGGGTACATAGTGTGATATCGATCTTGTACAACATGTCACATAGTGTTCCCGCGGGATGTACTCCTCCCGTGTCGCAGACTCATACAACATGTCACATAGTGTGCCCGCCGGCTGTACTCCTCCCGTGTCGCCGATCTATACAGCATGTCACATAGTGTGCCCGCGGGCTGTAGCTAGGCAGACCATACTTATCCCGTGTCCCCGTCATTCACAACATATACCGTAGTGTACCAACGTACCGTACTCCTCCCATATCGCCGACATATACAATATATCACATAGAGTACCGACGTACCGTACTCCTCCCGTATCGCGGATATGTACAACATGTTACGTAGTGTACCGTGTACCGGCGGACCGCACTCGATATGTACCACATGTCACATAGTGTACCGGCGGGCCAAGTCACACAGTGTACCGATGGGCCGCACTTCCGCCTCCACACCTGTGTCCCCGACCTATACAACATGTCACATAGTGTACAGGCAGGCCATACATCCCGTGTCCCCGTCATTTACAACATATAACGTAGTGTAAGAACGTACCGTACTCCTCCCGTATCGCCGACATATACAATATATCACATAGAGTACTGACGTACTGTACCCCCTCCCCCCACCCCGTGTCACGGACATATACAACATGGCACATAGTGTACCGGCGGACCGTACTCTTTCCGTGTTGCCGACATATACAACATGTCACATAGTGTGCCGGCAGGCCGTACTCTTTCCGTGTTGACGATATATACAACATGTCACATAGTGTGCCGGCGGGCCGTACTCTTTCCGTGTTGCCGACATATACAACTTGTCACATAGTGTACCGGCGCACCGTTCTCCTTCCGTGTCCCCGCCCTGTACAACAGGTCACATAGTGTACCGGCGCGCCGTACTCCTTCCGTGTTGCCGACATATACAGCGTGTCACCGTGTCTCTGACATATACAACATGTCACATAATGTACACTCAGTCGTCACTCCTCCCCCCCCCCCCCCCCCCCCCCTTGTCCCCGTCATTTACAACATATCACAGTGTACCAACGTACCGTATCCCTCCCTTGTTCCTGACCTGTACATTATGCAATCTACCGGCAAACTTTAATCATTTTTTACAGACCCTTTATTAAAATGAACATAGTATTGGATTTAACAAAGTTGTGTTTATCGGTCTTGTCAGGCCTTGTAGTGCAGCGGCTAGCATACTGGTATTCGTACTAGTGACATGGGTTCGAGTCCCAGTGGGGCCCATTCTCGTTAAACAAGCATTGTTATTTTCAATTCTACTGCTAGACATATTGAAGGGTGCTTTCTCTGCATCTGCCTGTGTATTGTGTTAGCCCGTTTCTGACGGAATGCAAAAACTATAGCTTGTACCACAATAACCTACTGCGGTGTACATTAGAAACTGAAGTTATTGTTTATACTTTTAGCTAGCCATGATCTTTACCTATGTACTTTTTATGCTCAGTCGTTTCAACAAATCTAATTTGCTTCCAAGATAAACTTGGAGACTGTCTCAGATGATGTCTCAAATATCCAATATGTGTTTTTTCTCTACATGCACACTAACTGACATTTTAAATCCAGCACATGAAGCCCTGTATATGTTGTATAATACATATATCTGAATAATATGAACACATGATTGAATGGGACGTGTGATCTCAGGATCCCCATTTCGACATGAATGAATGAAACACGAATGAAACATTTTGTTTACAAGTACTCCGGGAGAAGTGCCCCACTCAATCATGAGTTCATATTAATCAGATATATATATTAGAAAGCATAGACGGGGGTTCATGCCGTCACATTCCCCTTAATGGGTCGCAATGGGGGTCCTGATGTCACCAGTTGCCCATTTTCGTGTTATTTTTCCATAACCGCATACAGCTTTTTTTTGTACAAGTACTTCTGGAGAAGTGCCCCACTCTATCGTATGTTCATATTAATCAGATATATATACTAGAAAACATAGACGGGGGTTCATGCCGTCACATTCCCCTTAAGGGGTCGCAATGGGGGTCCTGATGTCACCAGTTGCCCATGTTCGTGTTATTTTTCCATAACCGCATACAGCTCTTTCTTTTTTACAAGTACTTCCTATTCCCCTTAAGGCGTCGCAATAGGGGTCCTGGGGTCACCAGTTGCCAATTTTCGCGTTAGTTTTGTCATACCCGGATATAACATACGTTTTTACAAGTGTTTCGGGAGAAGTACCCCACCTCATGGTGTTTTCCTATTTTTCAGACATATATACTAGACAACTTAGACGGGGGTTCATGTCGTCACATTCCCCTTAAGGGGTCCATATGGGGATCCTGGGGTCACCAGTTGGCCATTTTCGCGTTATTTTTGTCATACCCGGTTAAAACATACGTGTTTACAAGTGCTTCGGGAGAAGTGCCCCACTCAATGGTGTGTTCCTATTATTGAGACATACATGTATGTCACTTAAATATCAATACAAAATCTTTTATTTTTGTATATCTTTAAATGACAGATTTGATTAAAAAAAACAAAGATGAAAAGAACGTTGGAAAATGAATGAAAAGAAACAACTGTCTTAAAATATTAGATAGGTTTGTTTAATCAGCTGAATTATGAGTACCACTCTTATTGACTATGACGTCATTGTTGCATTATTTTTGTTATAATGATTTGTATTAATTATATTTGTTCTCATTATTTTATTACATGACCTTGATAATTTATGATGGGGTTGGAAACAAATGCATAAATTTGCAAAAAATTGCATAACTATTGATCACATTACAATTTTTAGATGGGACATTTTGCATTTGAGTTATATTGTCATTATCAGTTTTCAGAATATATAGAGGATATTCATATTTTTACAACGAATATGACGACATGTCATATTCGTTGCAAAAATATGAATATTCTATTTATTATATACCGTTCCATGGAAATTAGCAGTTTTTTAGACTGTATACGGTAATGAATGTGTATTTGCAGCCTATTTGCAGTCCGGCACTGCAGGTGCGCGTTATGAATATAGATAGCGAGAAGTAGTCGTATTTTCACCGGAAGATGTTTATTTCATGGATGAGAACATATGACTTTTATTTACATCGTATAACCGTTATGTATTTCATGGGTAGGTATATAATAAATTTTGATTTCCAACCTCTTCAAGGTGTACGATCACGTGGCTACAACTACAACAGCAAGTACTGAAACTTCCAGAAGCCCTCCGATTCAAAGTACATATTCTTTTATATTGTCTTTATTATGTAACGGATTTTTATGAAATATGGCGCATCAAACGAGTCTTGTTAAGTTGCATTTTGGTGGTATCTGTACGTTGGCCCAAACTTATGTCGTTTTTGCGAAGAATCGATTTCCGTGTCTCGACACGGAAATCGATTCTTCGCAAAAACGATATAAGAATGTGCCGAACTCCCGGAACCACCAAATGCAACTCATGAAGGCGCGTTTTCTGCCCCATATTTCATCAAAATCAAAATATCAAATAATACTTACTTTGGAGTGGGCGAGCTTTCAACACTTTCAGACACTGTTGTTGCTGTTGTAACCACGTGAGCATGCACCGTGCTCTTACTCGTCCTTTACCGTTACGTTACGGAAATACACTAGCCAGTCTCGGTAGCCTAGTGGTTAATACATACGTCACGCAACTTGGAGAGAATTATTTATTTATTGATTGATGCATTGGTGCTTAAAGGTACATGCCCACGCAGTAGGCACAAACTGTTCTTTATAGGAATTAAATAAATGTATAAATGTGTAACTATTCCACCAGTTCTAAATATTACGAGTGTCCGCTATACAGATATAATCATTTATTAGTATGTATTTTACTGATATTGACGCGCGGTGGTATCAGGCTATTTTCATATGCAAATGAGGTATGGTATTTTCTAATGATTTATACTAATTAAATGCGTCACCCGAAAAAATAATATTTTTGACAGATTATAAAGTATGATTATTGCACATCACAAATTAACAATGTGGAAATTTACGCCTGATATAAAATGTATAATAATGCCAATCAAAACGTGTGGTAATGGTGAATACATGTTTATTTAACAGTGACACAAGTATATAAATACACTTATTTAAGTTATATAAAGAACATAAAGAACCTGTTGTACCTACTTAGTGGGCATGCACCTTTAACGGCCAATCAACAGCTAAGGTCATTTATAGACGGGCCAACTGGTTCGCATTGGGTGGGGATGGGGGGACTCCCAAAATCAGAACTGAATATTTACATCGAGATAAATATATATTCAGCCCTGAAATTAGAATAACCTAACCTGGTGCCAGGTCTATACCACACCAAAGTCACTTGGCTCCTTCCCATAACAGTAATATGATTAGGAATAATCGTATTACGCATATAAGGGGTATAACCAGATTCAACTCTCACATACACACGAATGCAAAAGACGTACCTGAGGGCCAAACCAGGTCTCCGTCTGGGATTCCGGTAAGGATGAACCCCGATCGTTAAATTGCCCATCGCAAGTTCCCACCTGCCAGCCACTACTTGGAGAGAAAGTATATGTGACTCTGATATGCGTACACCACTGCCTGCGCTAATCATGCTTATTGTTAGTTGCCATTTATTTACTTAAACAAATCAAGCAGCCTGATTGACTGAGCCTGAGCTGTGCTACAGCTCAGGCTTAGCCAATCAAACTGCTTCATTGCGAGATTGTTAATATATGTTCAGAAATGTTGACATCTCGGCAAGATTACCGAAGGCGGTTGTGTAACTGGTCAATGGCGGATACGACACATCGTTAGCAATCAGCGTTTATTCGGTCCATGCATAAGGCGTTACCCGATAAATATCGTCCGCACTCAAGGCACCTTAAACTACTCTTGCGAAATGTGACATCTGGTTTTTCACAATTTTCATTTACGTATTACATTCCACCGCTTATACCTTCGATACGTCACTAGTCTGATAGCGTTTACTACGGTGTTCCGTTTAGGCCATCGTACTATCGGCATAGTAGTATCGTCATCGTAGCATCGTACTATCGTCATCGTTGTATCGTACTATCATCATCGTAGTATCGATAGTACGATACTACGATGATGACAGTACGATGCTACGGTGACAATAGTACGATATCATGATGCTACGATAACGATAATACGATACTACCTTCACGATATTACGATGCTAGGATGACGATAGTACGATACTATGATGGCGATAGGACGATAGTACGATGACGATGATGTTTGTTTTTTCACATAGAATCTACGTATAATTACACCTACGAAAAAAGTATTAAATCAGCAGCCGGTAAAAAACGACTACTCTAATTGAATGTCATCCTATTTTCATTCATGAAATGTAACTTTATTTTTGTTAATCGCTATTTGTCTCTCAATATCTTTGTTTTTTTCTTAAAATCAGATTTTTTTTAAATCAGAATATTTCAGTTCAGTATTTCTTAATTTGCATGAAGAGACGAAACATTTCGTAATATAATGCAGCGGTTTAAACTATATATTTTCGTTCGTACTGTTCAAAACATATGCCAATCGAGATTAGAGTTAATAAAATGACATTTAAGAATGTTCCCAACTGTGACCAAACTGTTGACTTGTATTGCATTGAAGTTCCCAGAATACAACGTGCCTTGCTGTCTGATCTATACTCTGTTTCACGAAACCTGCCCAAATTTTACGGCCGTATAAACAATGCAAAAACAATATTTTGTTCGATAATATCAAAATTTAAGAATGATCCTTCTTTTTATTTCGTGAAATTTGGTCAAATATTTATTTTATTACGAAAAAATTATTTGTCTATTGGAATCTAACTTGGCGGGGAATGACATAGAGGAGCTGTGGGAGGAGTCAAAAAGACGAAACATTTTGGAAATTGACTCAGAAACCTGGCTTGATAGCTTGGAAATGTTCAAACGTACAGCGCGTGCTGTTTGACCATGGCTGTAGACAATGCTCATTCCGGTGCCACGGCAACACCTACGTAATGCATGTGTCTCATGACGTTACCAGAACGCGCCATTACGTCACCAGACCAGACGGAAATTTAACAATAACGTTCGACCATGTCCAGCCGTGGGTAAACGTTTGCCGTGTCACTCGGAAACTGTTTGAACCCGTAGCCTATGTCATTAGGGCTCAAACAGTTTCATCGTGCCACGGCAAACGTCTACCCACGGCTGGACATGATAAGTGAAAAGGATAAGGCTCATGACACAGCAAATACAATCGATATATACACGCTCGAAGCCAGTGTAGAACCAGGTCAGAATACTCGTACAACAATCATTGCAGACGGAACTTGGTCTACACAACTCAATAGTATACACAATCAGCTTCATAGTGCAATGACACAGTAAATGTACTCGATATATACACGACTGAAACAAGTAACTAATGTATAACCAAATCAGAATGCATCCGCGTTGCAGTCGGATCTGGGTCTACACCACTCAGTTTTGTTTTGTTTTTCTTACAACGTGAATATGTATACATGTATATATGTACTCGGTATGGTAACGAGGGTGACACAGTTGGCCAATGCCAGTCTACCATGTGGCCTTCACCACATAATTACATTAAAACATGTGCACGTACAATATACAAATACATGTAAGAAGTTGACGTAAATAATAACTACGAATTAACTAACATTAACTACGACGAGCGTAAACTACTATCGATTCGCATTGGATTGTATAATTATTGAACGTTTAGTTGACATTTAAATTTATTGAGGGTTTCACTATTCCTGATACTCCGATTTAACGAATTACATAATTGTTGAACAGAGTGCGAGAAAGAATCGTGCAATAGTTTGTCCTCGATTTTGGAACTACAAAGCTCCCAGCAGATGCTGACCTGAGATCATGAGTTGAATAATCGGTATTTGATATTAACAAGTCTGATATGTACGGTGGCACAGAGGGGACATGGAAATAGTTTGTACTTTCGTGTGCGCACGCGATAGGGTTTCATTGGCAAAGCTATCGCGTGCGCACGCAATAGCTATCGCGTTGCGCACGCGAACGTAAAACATATTTCCATGTCCCCTCTGTGCCACCGTAGATATGTAACTGGAAGTCATTCCATTAATCATGTTAATAGCCTTGTATATCATTATTGCTTTATTGTATATGTGCCGATCAGGCTGGGCTGGGCAAGCAAACGGGTTAGATCTCGTTTTAATTGGGGGAAAATCCCAAAATCAGAACGGAATATTTACATCGAGAAAAAAATATATTCAGCTCTGAAATTAGAATAACCTGACCTGTTGTCAGGTCCATGCCACACCAAGTCACATGGCCCCTTCCCCTAAAATAGGATTACGAAGTATCGTAATACTCACATCAGGGGTTTAACCAGATTCAACTTTCACATACAAATGCCAAAGACGTATGTGAGGGCCAAACCAGTAGCCTATTTCACGAACCTCCGTTAGTCGACTAAACTTTTAGCAGACAAAATTAACCATAGTCTGCTAAACTTTTTGACATGTTTGCATTTCACGAACTATTTTGTTAGCAGACTATGGTTAGTCGACTAAACTTAGTAGACTAACATCATTCGAATGTCAAGGTCGAGGAATCCTCGGGGAAATCCCTTCTGCTTCCGGAATATTCGGATGACGCGAACGGAAAGCGGGAAAATCAAACAGCTACAAGCGCAATGGCCGACATCTTGGAATTCCTATGGAACGCCAAATCTACATAAACTCAAATATATATTGCTAGCTCTAAATATTTAGAGCTAGCAACAAATATTTGGAGCTGGCAATAAATATTTGGAGAGCTCTCTAAATCATTTGGAGAGCTCTCGAAATCAATTAATGATATCTGGAAATCATTTGGAGAGCTCTCGAAATCATTTGGAGAGCTCTCGAAATCATTTCGAGCTATCTCTAATTAATTTCGAGCTAGCAATATATATCTTATTTTGAGCTAGTATTAAATCGCTTGAAACTATGAAAACAATGTCTCCCTGAATTATTGAATTACGCATTGAATTACGCAGCACGATTTACCCAAATATACCCAAATCTTCATTAAAAATAACATTTATGATTATATTATATACTTTTTCTACAATATATCATTAGTATATTATAAAATAACCGCATTTTGACCGAAACATAGGAAGAATAAAGCACATATTTCTGCGGGAAAACGATTAATATAGCATTATTATAAAGACTACCGAGACTCATTAATTATGTCTCAGTTGTCTAACTTTAAGTTATCATCAACCATGATTGCATATCGCACATACTGTGTTGTGACTAGAGAAATGTGGTTTATGAGTTTTGCGACCAGTTTAGATCCAGATCGGCATATGCATCCGCAGTCTGATCAGCATCTGCAACATTCGTCATTCCATAAATGAAACCCCCAGTCATGCTTCGAACAAGCAATGTAGGACGTTACCAGGCTACAGAAGGGATCTATTTAATCAGAACCTACACTGGTCATCATTTCGATAAGCCCCATTTATCCAGTCACAGCCACATATACATATTAATGCAGTATTAGTTTTAAAATATTAATAGTTTATATATTTAAATTATATATTACTACCGTATATAAATACATAATTATACTAGTTGACATAACTGTTTTCACACACTGTCTCCTTGGATGTCAACATTAGAGAGGTTCTACTGTTTTTATGAGTATTTCAATTAAAAATCATCATTCCCATTTAGCCATTATAAAGTGCATTATATTCATTGGCTTCCTAGCATAAGTAAATCGCGGTATTCTCCCTTTATTTCATGTACAAATATTTCCATGTTGCATCAAAACATTAAAAAAGGCCCTGGTATAAGCAAATTAATGACATATATTATATGTAAGTATAGTCCAAACATCATTATTATAATGTGTATAGCTTTATTTATTAACAAATATAATAATTACATGAATATTTGGGTAGATTTGGGTAAATCGTGCCATCCCAAATTTAGTGCGACTTTACCTAGACCGGAAGTCGCCTGTCACACGTGTAGTAGTGAATACACATATGTCGAACATGTTTACAGCACAGGTTGAAGTAACGGACTGAGGTCTATAAATAAATTAAATATGCCTAAAAGCATCAATAAATGAAAAAGAAATTAAAAGCTAAACAATTTTTTTTTACTCCATCCATATACTCCATATTGAAGGTTACAAAGTTTTTAATAGGCTCGGTGCACATGCGTACAGAGATTTTAAAAGCGCGGGAAGGGAGCGCTTATTGTTTTTTTACTCTAGTTCCCACGTGGAGTGGTATTTGGAGCTAGCATCAAATCAAGTTTATAATGCCCTCTCTAAATTAATTTGAGATATCTCCAAATGAATTCGAGAGCTGTCCAAATGATTTCGAGAGCTCTCCAAATGATTTAGAGATAGCTCCAAATGATTTCGAGAGCTCTCCAAATCAAGTTATATAATGCTCGCTACAAATCAATTCGAGAGCTTTCTAAATGATTTCGAGATATCATTAATTGATTTCGAGAGCTCTCCAAATTATTTCGAGAGCTTTCCAAATTATTTAGAGATAGCTCCAAATGATTTAGAGAGCTCTCCAAATCAACGTTATATAATGCTCGCTACAAATCTATTTGAGCTATCATTAATTGATTTAGATCTAGCTCGAAATCATTTAGAGAGCTCTCCAAATGATTTCGAAATAGCTCCAAATGATTTAGAGAGCTCTCCAAATGAAAGTTATAAATGCTCGCTACAAATCAATTTGAGATATCATTAATTGATTTAGAGCTAGTTCCAAATGAATTAGAGACGTCTTCAAATGAATTGGAGATAGCTCGAAATGTTTTATTGCTAGCTCGAAATATATATTGCTAGCTCGAAATATTTAGAGCTAGCAATATATATTTTAGTTTATGTAGATTTGGCGTTCCATAAATTCCGTCGTCTGCTATTTTGCTTAGTAGACTAACCGAAAGTTTAGCCGACTAACGAGGAGGCTAAGCAAAGTAAGCTTTGCTTAGTCGACCAGCGTGTTCGTGAAATGCGTTTTTTCCCGTTAGTCGACTAACGGCCTGAAGTTTAGCAGACTAACCGAGTTTAGTCGACTAACAGAGGTTCGTGAAATAGGCTACAGGTCTCCATTCGGAATTCCGGTACAGATGAACTCCGATGGTTAAATTACCCATCGCAGGCGCCCACCTGCCACCCACATATAGCGTAGAACCAGATCAGAATACACTCGACGTTGTCATCTGATCTGGATCTACAACTTTCATTATTTCCTACATATTCAACAATATAACGTTCATAGCACAGTCAATATACATGATATATATACACAACTGGAACAAGTAACTAGTGTAGAAGCAGATAAGAATGGTCACGGAAGCGCAGTTTGATCGGAGTCTACACTACTCACTGTTTTCGACAAAGTCAACAGCATTATAATTAATTTACATTGTATATATAAATGCATGAAACAAGTAACTAGCTTAGAACCAGATCAGAATACAACGGGCATTGCTGTCTGATCGGAGTCTACACTTACTATTTTCGATAAAGTCAATGGAATTATAAGGCTCATGGCAATATAGTGGATATATACACGCATGGAACTAGTGTAGAACCAGATCAGACTACAACCGGCGTTGCAGTCGAATCTGGGTATACAACAATCTGTAGTGTTATAAAAATCAGCAACATAACATTCATGACACGGCAAATGTACTCGATATAATTATACACGACAAAAACAAGAAACTGGTGTATAGCCAGCATACAATCGTCGTTGCAGTGTGATCCGGGTCTACAACACTCAGTACTGCTTACAAAATAAAATCAGCAAATTAACGCCAAAGACACGGTAAAAGTACTCGATATATACACGACGGAAACTAGTAACTTATGTCTGTTCTGCGTTCTGCTGCAGACAAACGTTTGGCTATTACTAATAGCCAAAAGTTCGTCAGCAGCAAAAGATTACACAAATCAATTCTAAAATAATATTTAAAAGCAACTACTTTTCATCAATAACATAAAAGTTGCATTCCTTCCCCAAAAAAACATGTTTAATGACATTCCATCAAATAGTGATTTTATTGCGAAAAGCAAGATTGTCCTATGGGAATATAACATGGGGGCTAACTAGGTTAAGAAAATGTGGACCGATTTTCAAAATCCAACTTACTTTTCTTAGATACACTATTTCAAGCTATCTCGCCAGGCAATTTTCAAATGTTTAGTTTGTTTACCCTCTTCGTCAATCTGGAGCCCCATTTTGTATAATGTTAATTTTCATAGGAAATCGTTTTTTTTCGCGCTAAAATCAATATTTGTTGGAATATACACAATAGAAACAAGCAACTACTGTGGCGTCGTGTACTGCGAAAAGATCACACAAGTAAGCGTTGGTCCACCGTGGCCGACCACGATGCTGTCCACTATGTCCACCGTGGTCACCATGGAAACATGGTGTTTCCACGCCAATTAATTCCGTTCCTGATCCCGCGCATGCCAGCGAGGCCATATCGTGTTTCCATGCGAGCCTAGTGACACTATCGTGGCTCCACTCTGTAGTGGCAGCCTTTATTACCGTGTGGAATCACGGGTCGGTCCACGTCCACTGTGGAGCGTGATGTTTCCACAATGCGCGACTGCAGTAATGTAGAGTAGATTTGATTTGATATACTGGTGTTTAACGGCCTATCAACAGCTAATGGCATTTAACACCGGACCAACGCATTAAACCTGCTGCACTGGAGGTGGTGGATCCCAAAATCAGAATATTTACATCGAAAAAATATATATATTCAGCACTGAAATTAGAATAACCTGACCTGGTGCCTGGTCTATGATACACCAAAGTCACTCGTCCCCTTCCCCTCAAAGTAATAGGATTATGTATATAGTAGGTGTAAGTGGTATAACCAGATTCACCTCTCACATACAAGAATGCGAAAAACGTACCTGAGGGCCAAATCAGGTCTCCGGTCGGGACTCCGGAAAGCATCAATCCCGATCGTTAAATTACCCATCGCATACTCCCAACAAACCACCACACGATAGCGTGGAACCAGATCAGAATACACTCGACGTTGTAGTCCGATCTGGATCTACAAATTTCATTATTTCCTACAAATTCAACACTATAAAGCTCAGGACATGTTCAATATATATTATATGATAAAATGTCAATATAAGTATTGTTAGTATGTGTCAAACATGGCATAATGTAAAATATATATAACCGAAGGCTATTGCATTTATATTTTTCTACATGTAGAAGCAGATAAGAATGGACACGGAAGCGCAGTCTGATCGGTGTCTACACCGATCACTATTTTCGACAAAGTCAACAGTATTATAAGGCGCATGAAACAGGCAACTTAGTCGATAGAAACACGCATGAAACTAGCGTAGAACCAATAGCCTATTTCACCAACATTGCAAAGTATACTTTTCTAGCAAAGTATACTTTGAGGGAGAAATTTTCAATTTTAGGATAAATTTATTGATTTTTATTATACTGGATTTATTACATTATCACAGCCATTTTGGCTGTGATAATGTAATAAATTCAGTATAATAATTCTGCATACTTTTAATCATCAAATACATGCAGTCGTTAATTCTATAAGAAATAATGCTTTTCGGGAAAAATAAATGATTACTCCCTCAAAGTATACTTTGCTAGATAAGTATACTTTGCAAGTTTGCTGAAATCGGCTACTGATCAGAATACAACCGGCGTTGCAGTCGAATCTGGCTCTACACCACTCAGTATTGTTATCAAATTCAGCAACATAACATTCATGACACGGTAAATGTACTCGACATAATTATACACGACAAAAACAAGAGACTATTGTATAGCCAGCATACAATCGTTGTTGCAGCGCGATCTGGGTCTACACCACTCATTATTGTTTACAAAATCATCAAAATAACGCCCAAGACACGGTAAATGTACTCGATATATGCTGAAACGAGTAACTTATGTTTTGCTGCCGACGAACGTTTGGTTATTACTAATAGCCAAACGTTCTTTGGCAGCAAAGGTTTACACACATCAATTCTAAAAAAAAATTAAATGTAAATACTTTTTCATCAACAACATAATAGACACCCACCTCGCACAAAAAAAAATATTTTTTGATGAAATTCCGTCAAATATTAATTTCATTGCGAAAAATACGATTTTCCTCTGGGAATTTAACATGGGAGGTAAACTAGATTTTAGAAAATGTGATTTTCAAAATCCAACTTGTTTTTCTTAGATACACTATTTCTAAACTATCACGCCAGTTTATTGAGTCAATTTCCAAATGTTTTATTGTTTTACAATCCTCGTCACTATGGAGCCCCATTTTGTATAATGTTAAATTTTTCATTGGAAACTCGTTTTTTCGTTATAAAATCAATACTTGTTGGAATATACAAAATATAAACAAGCAACTACAGTGGCGTCGTGTACTGCGGAAATATCACACAAGTAATTATCGGTGGTCCACCGTGGCCGACACGATGCTGCCCACTATTTCTGCGTCAATCAATTCCGTTCTCGGTCCCACGTATGTCAGCGAGGTCATATCGTGTTTCCACGCTATGTAGTGTCAGCCTTTCTTACCGTGTGGAAGCACCGGTCGGTTCATGTCCCGCATTAAACCTGCTGCATTGGGGGTGGGGGTCCCAAAAGAAGAACGGAATATTTACATCGAAAACATATATATATATATTCAGCACTGAAATTAGAATGGCCTGACCTGGTGCCTGGTCCATATTACACCTGGCCTGACCTGGTGCCTGGTCCATATTACACCTATGTCGATTGGTCCCTTTCCATAACAATACTAGTATTATGTATAATCGTATTACTCCTTAGGTGGTATAACCAGATTTAACTCTCACATACAAGATTGCGAAAGACGTACCTGAGGGCCAAATCAGATATCCGGTCGGGACTCCGGAAAGGATTAATCCCGACCGTTAACAACGACCATCGCAACCAACCGGCACAATGTAGCGTAGAACCCGATCAGAATACACTCGACGTTGTACATAGTCTGATCTGGATCTACAACTTTCATTATTTCCTACAAATTTTCGACAAAGTAAACAGTATAATAAATCTATATATACACGCATGAAACTAGTAACTAGCGTAGAACCAGATCAGAATAAAACGGGGTTTGCTGTCTGATCTATAGTCTGTTTCGCGAAAGCTGCCCAAATTTTGCAGCCATATAAACAATTTAAAAACATTATTTGACCAAATTTCACGAAATAAAAAGAAGGATCATTCTTAAATTTTCCTTTAATTTAATATTATCGAAAAAAATATTGTTTTTGAATTGTTTATATGGCCGTAAAATTTGGGCAGCTTTCGTGAAACAGACAGTAAGTCTACACCACTCAGTATTGGTAAATGTATTCGATATATATACACGCATGAAACTAGTAACTACTGTCTGTTCCACGTGTTGCCGTCAACGAACGTTTGGTTATTAAACACATTAAATCTAAAAAATATATTTAAATGTAAGTCATGTTTTCATTAATACCAAAAAGGTCACTCTCTCCAATTTCCATTTTTTGGTGAATTATATCAATTATTGATTGTATTATGAAAAAAAAACATGGGGCATGGAGGAACTGCAGGAATAGTCGAATAACAAAAAAATGAAATGGACTCCTAAACTTTCTAGATAGCTTGGAAATGATGTAACTAAGAAAACACAAGTTATATCTTGAAAATCGGTACACAAATTAATACACAAATACATGTTATGTTCCCATATGAAAATTGTTTTTTCACAATAATTTTTTTTTTCGAAGGGTGACTTTTTTGTTGCTTACATTTAAATAATTTTGGGATGTAATGTGTTTAATGGCCAAACGTTCGTCGGCAACAAAACGTGGAACAGACAGTAGTGGATAACCAGCTCAGAATACAACGGGCCTTGCAGTCTGATCTAAGTCTACACCACTCAGTGGAGTTTACAATATCAGCAACGTACAAATACCTAGAATAGTACCAGATCAGCATACACACGGGCATGCAGTCTGATCTAACACTTGTCTACAAAGTCCGTAACATAACGGTCATATTCACTATATATCAGTGATAGATTTTTAAATACAAAAACATTTCATATTATGACTACAATGTATGTGACTCAATTAAAGGATACATTTATTAATTATTTTATACTGAATTTATTACATTATCACAACCATTTTGGCTGTGATGATGTAATTCATTCAGTATAATAATTCTGCATACTTTTAATCATCAAATATATGCAGTCGCTAGGTTTATATTAAATAAAGCATTTCGGGGAAAATAAATGATTACTCCCTCAAAGTAAAATGTTTAATGAAATCAGCTACATATCAATTTTATTTGATATTAAAGGTCTATTTTACATTATCGTCTAACAGGTGGAAGACTCGGACCTATGACACCAAACAAATGCATATTAAAAAAATCCCATCACCCCACCCACTTGGTCTCGTACAGTACCATATTCTATATAGAAAGGTGATGAACAATATGGCTATTATTAAAGAGCCCTCACTTTTCCGACTCGCACAAACACAATAAACATCGATTAAATGTATGACTTCTGTCTCTGGCAATCGATAAAGGTATTAGGTGTGTGAATATACTCACTTCAAATCGCTGTTTCCAACATTTATTCAGTTATTCGCATCCCCCATCCAAAGCGAAATTTGCGTGTACGAAAGAATCTCACACAGAATCGAAGGCCGTCCGGTGTGGATTATAGGCCATATTTGGCCGATAGCTGATCGCCAGCTCAAACTAATGACGTGCACCATGACCATATACTTTAAAAACTCTAACCATATAAAGTTCGTCCAATTGTGATCGTTCACCGATCTAAAAAAAACTGTTTTTTGTATATACATACAAGTTATTACTATAGGCGTCAATTTCCTACGTCGAGTTAAGAATATATTTATGACGTCGTTATGACGTTATGCGTTAACGTGCAATAACATAAGATTTAAATAAACACATGCGACGACATTATGGCGTTACGTGTATGCTTCAGCGTGTATTAAGATAAGCTTTAAAGAAACACATGTGACGATTGTATTACGTTATGCGCCAGTATTACGTTAGGTGTAAACGATATTACAATATGCGTTATGGCGAACAGTTCAGCCCCTGATCTGCCTGCGCAGAGGTGCAGGTTGATCTGGGGCTACACTGGTCGCATATGCAACAAGTCCAATGTCTCCAGTCACAACCACACATAGCAGTTCTGAATACATCGCCAGCAATGGCAGCAGCAGTACATGTCGGGTTAGTTTAATTATCTTCTAAGAAGTTGAATGTAGCTGACGTGCTCTCGCCGGTTTGAACAACAATTGCGTTGACTTGTAATTCCGTGTCACTAAACACCATGTGGACCTCGACGTCCCTTCCAATTCCTGTGCCAGGTACGTCCACTTCGAGAGTTCCGATATGACGGCAACCAGGATCATCAACATACTCGGGGATATGATGTTCAGATGTGTATACTGCAAATTCCATTGCAGACTGATCTTTATTAGAGACCCCATACGTTTGGGTTACTTGCGGTTGCCCATATTTCACAGATTCGCCAATGTGAACATGAACATCAAATATTCCGTTACATCTCTCGCCGATATCGGTAACGTACCTGCGTTCTGTCGGATGCCTTCCGCTTACGAATGGAACAAGTGACTTGACACCATAGGTGTACTTGCATTTTCGCTCCGCAATAGCACTGGTGTCGTGCCCAAAGATAACAGCGCCCTTAACAACAACCAACCCAGCTTCATCCGGTATAACTACACTTTTATTCCCAAAGTGGTCCTTGATGTACTTCTGCAGCATCAGCGACTCGGAGAACCCACCGGCCATCAAAATAACGTCAACCCCTTCCAATACCGGTTTGTTGAATAATAACTTCAGGTGTTCGACAATACTCATACATGGCTTCTCGAAGATGTCGTTGACAATTTTGGGATCACATCGGAGTTTGTCGGCAGTCCACTTCACCTGTCCTTTGTACTTAGTACGTTCTATAGCGGACTGTATGTCTCGTTTATACATGTCACGGAGCGACACGGGAACCTTAAATGTCACGGTTTCCGTCTGTGTGGACTTAAAGGACCTCTTCTTCACTTCGAAGTCTCGTAAAATATCAATATAATCATACGTTTCTCCTTTGATAAAATTCTTCATGACGTCATTCCCGACAATTTCCGTCAGGAAGTCCACAAACGCGTTATCCACAAACGTTCCTCCCCATCGACCTCCACTTGCTTTGTAAAGTTCTACTAACTTCTGGTCTCCTTTGACTTCATGTACTGTTATGTCAATAGTTCCACCTGCAACATAAATGTGTCTGTGCTAGGAGAAATATGGTTTATGGTTTTTGTAACATCAGCCCCTGATCAGATAACACATTCCTTTCGCCTGATAACGATCTCTTGTTACTTGTTAGAAGCATGACGGGTGTTTCGTTGATCGAACGGCGAACACAGTTTTGGATACACTAACGCATACGTAACATCATACAATGCATGTAATAGTTAGTTACTTGCATACATAACATGTTTGGTTGTAGTCGAACAGAGAAGTAACATGGTGATAGTTGGTCGTCCGACATAATGAACTGAAAGTCAATACGACAATATGGCAATGGCTTGAATGGTTTCAAGCTTCATCTCCACAAGTGTGACAATGTAAAGGCTTACCCATAGACCACACATTTTATACAGCAATAGTAACGCTATTCATTGCTGGAGTGAGGTTTTGATAAGTTAAATTGTTCATCTTAGAATAGGTCCAGATACAACTTGCTTGTCATATGATGTAATTGTTAGGGCATTGTCTTATGGGATATATGCTGGTTGTGGAAAAGGCACATGACATGACAAAGTGATTATACCACCAAACAAATTCACATGTCATTAATTTATTTCGATACTTCCTAAATATAATTTTATGAAATAAGACTCCTAATTCATATAGGCTTATTTACAACAAGTTACCAAGCAAATGTTCTGATAAGACATATATATATATTTAGGGTTCTCCAAATGTATGTATGTGCCATATATTGAACGAATTATTTTTCAAAATGCGTCAAAAATCATGCCAATTTCGAGTTATATGATTATAATGTAGATATTAGAATGTCCATCACAAGGACATATATTATGGTTACGCAAAATAGATGACTGTTATATTTAGGTAATCCAGATGAAAGTCATGTTGGCATGTGTGTAACAAAAATGTTTGTTTTATAGCATATGCATACAGTAATGGTCATATGAATTTACTTCACTCCGTAAACATAATCATATCAGTTTACATAATCTTCAAATCAATAGATTTAAAAGTCAACTACATGTATATATATTTTGGCATAACAAATACATTTTGAAGTTGCATGCATACCATTAAGCATCAACTGATGCATTCTGTGAATTGTATATTATAATATAGCAGCATGATTGGAGGTTTAAAACTTAGCTTGGTGTCAGTTGAATGTACTACTTTAAACAAGTCAAGGTCATGCATACAAGTATGAAGACCAAGTAAATATTAACTTTTTAAGGAATTAGGTTATAGAAAGATACACTTGGCTTCAGTTTTAATTGCTTCATAAGAGTGATGTGATATTTGAATATAAGATATGTGAATATTGTCTTGTTACTGTATACTATATGGAGAATTGAGTTGCCATCTCCGCCATGGTTGTATGTACAAGCCATCGTACTGTTTCACCTGTTCGACCGTTTGACACATACAGCAAATACTATGACAGTAAAAGTAATAAAATGTGGTGCAATACATCATAGACATATATGTAAACAGCGTGCTATAAATATTATGCCAGAAAACTACGCAATCTAAGAGATATCTGAGCATTTCTCCCATAAATCTCAAAAGAAATGTCCATGTGACTAAACTTTTCTATCCGATGCTGTCAAGGTCATTACCAAGGTCAGGAATGATCGAGACAAATTGTCTCCCCTATTATCATATGAACCAAGTATACTTCAATTGTTATGACGCTATGGCCAATATAGCTTGATCTGACGAACGAAAAGTGGTAACAATGCAGTTGAAGTGTAAGAGATAGGCAAGAGTAGATGAGTACACGTAGTCAGTTAATCACTTACAATGTACAACTATATTACATGGGGAACACACAGGAATACATGATACATTGATATGCGAACATCACTGTACGGTGCATGATACTATTCAATTACAAGGTTGTAAGCCAATCGACTGTTATACTTTAACGCAACTTAAAAGCTATAGACGAATACACTCAATATGTGGTATCTCAATGGTCCCGTAGTGGACAATAGTATGAATGCACAAGTACTTTGATGATCGCTAATCAAAGTGAAATAACATACAAGTACAACATGGCAGAACGAACATTGGAGGACAAATGACAATCATTTGAGCTACCCCAGTGCTGGCGTATCTCAAATGATAGTGGTAACCTCTGAGTATCAAGGTCCCAAGGTCTGCCTCACCCGCAGTATGAGGTCAAGTCAACAATATGGTCTATAATCCAACTTCAAGTGGATTAATCAATAAACAATAAATGTAGTCTTACTACAATCCCTTAGCCATGATATGCCATGATAGGAGTATTACCATACACTATCAAAGTATACATATGTATTGCCTATGCAATAGATTTCCAAAGTCGGAATGTCAAAGTCGAAGCCGGATGTGGTTACATCACATGGTAGTCAATAACGATAATGTTCCGGAAGCTGGTACCGGAAGTAATGTTCCTATGGTATCACTAGACTGTAGCAACCCGGATGTGGTGGACCGGATGTAAAGTATCCATGGTGAATCAATTGTTTAATAATACCGGAAGTGGTAGTCCGGATGTAAAGTTCCGATATAATACAAAATGGCGATTATCACGTTGGCTAAGACGCCGGGAAAAGTTTCACATAGGTGACATTCAACTCGGTGGTGGTATAATAATATGATATATGTGTATGGTGTTTCACTTCACTAATCTATGGCTGTGACTGTCTGCTGAACGCGATGTAGCTATCACACACTGCTCTATACAGGCCTGTACCCGGAGCTGCTACACACACTGCGCCAGACAGACATACGGACACTCGGACGACCTGGTACTCTGCACTGACTGGGATCTGCCCTCAACGAGTGGACCAAAACGTCCAATGTGGCTCGCTGGAGCGATCTCAAGAGGCTACAAAAATTAAATATGTCTCCAATTACTGAACGAATACGCACAGACAGACAGACAGGATGCACAACGGACTAAAACGGGAATCGAACAACGGCAAATCACAGCTGAAATAAAATGTTGTAGGTACATACAAAAATCCTCCGTGTCACTGGTGAATACAGTACTATTCTTCTGTTACCAGAAAATATGTGTCCCACCAACACATAGCGAGACATCGCTTATATACGCACCAGTGAAACCACGCACGGAATAATGAATATGCCTACCCCTCGTTCGACATCTCACATAAATATTACAAAACCATGGCTTTTGCCATTTCACCCGTGGGTTATATTTGGCATAAATATATGTTCCCACGCCATAAATTCTACCAAACTAGTGTACAGCCCTCGCGGAATAAATAATATCCAACATGGTATATCCCACACTACCATAAATCTGCACACTTTAGACCCAGATCTCATAATGCGAAATGGACTTGACTGGTCTCGACATACGAGGGTCGCTATTTGGCCCCGCCAAACCCGTCCATATCGGTACTACGGGCTGTACACTCAAATGAGAGTGTAGCACATACTAAACTCAAATATCGTGGTTATTTACTGAAATATCACGACACAACACATCACCAGTATGGGATCTGATATATCCGTGTTGGCAAGTACCAGGCTATGCTGAAACACTAACCCGTAGCATACATAACAGGCCAGACCATGGTATGGTCTGCGATATATACTGGCTTCACCTACAGAAGGTCCCTTATCTGGTGAACAACTGACACGTGACAAACTCGGCCGGCACGGATAGTGGACATCCGTAATACTAAACGGGGTCTTTTCCCTAGCGAAACCAGCACACGCAGTCAACGAGTTCTCTACCACACACATGCATAGTCTGTGGCCAATATGGCGTGACATCAGTAAAACATTGCTCATAAAATGGACGTGTATTTAAATCCGCAAAAAGGACACGCATAAACGTATTTCCACCAATACAACATAAGCCCCCTTATTACACGCACATTGTACATGGCAAATGTACATGCTAAATCACAGGTATGTAAAAATCACAGGTGTGTGAAATCACAGGTATGTGGAATCACAGGTATGTGAAATCAATAGTACGCACAACAATACAAAACAGTACCACACATCACAAATATACAATTATACGGAAATCCGGAATGTACAAGAATGCACGTGTCACGCGACAGATGCACAGTTTAGTGTTAGTGTACACGTTACCCATAGGCAAAGCCATATTTACCCCATAATAGGCGTGTAAGACACCAGTGGCAATACACTCAGGTAACTGTTTACATGTCATTGGATTTGATACCGTATATATGGTAATACAGGTGTATATTGACATCACTATGTAGTTATCTGACTATTGCACAGCCATTACTGGATTCTCAAAAAAAGAATTAACAACACGTCAACAAACTCTTCAAAAATCAGACTTTGTGATTAATGTGATGAAAACAACCCATATGACGTGTCTGTTTAGCATCTTTAGAATCGGTTCTACAAATTGTATGTAAGTATATATTATATTATGTGTTGTATGTGTCAAACGCAACAGGAGGTAAAACTGACTGATGGCTTTTACACACTAAGATGGACGACATAGCAACTCCATGTGTTGTAAAGAATACGGTAAGTTATAAGGCATGGCATGCCAGATACCGTCACGTGAGTTGTGATGTCATATGTTCGCTCTGTTTTAAAAGTAGATATTCTGATTACGTATACAGACTTAATTATTCTTCGAAATCCCCCGTCTTTTCTATGCTACTGTATGCTATATATATATTTATATATATACATGTGTATATATCGTATATGTTTATGGTGTGCTAATATCGTATTATTTTTGTTTCCTTGTTGATAAAAGCCCGACAGACGTGTTCCTTCGGTTAAGAAGTTTGTCGTAGTTTCTCAGCCTTAATAAGGTATTGACCGTATGAGCTTCACACTTTTGCTTACATTCTTAGATGTTTCAATTAAGAATGATAGTTCAGTACATTGTACTTGTGCAGTGGCGGATCAAGGATTTCGCTGAAGGGGGTGGGTGGGATGGGATCAGTCGAATGTCGAACGACGGCGCATGGCGGGAACGTGGTATCGGGGTGGGGGGGGGGGGGCTATGAGCATGTTCCCACCAGAAACAATTGATCGTAGTCATTTCCTGCATTCTGTTGCATTTTGTTATTAATTTCAATAAACCTATTACAATAGTATATATCTATTAAAATGACATGAATTGAATGGCTGTTATAGGTTATTTGATATATTTATGTACGAGTTCCGTAGCGTGCGATATTGAGCGACCTAAGGAGCAGAATATCATTGCACGGCCGAATGAATGGCATATATTCACATACAAATCAAATAAACCTTTTATTATATACGTACATCACTCACACTTTATATGGGCCTACAAATGCACAAACTATAAAGAAGATAACCAAATTAGTAATGATTTAGCATTAACTGTTTTACGAGGTGAAACGCAGTTCCTGCGCTGACCAATACATGTATGAACTAACAAGACGTTAATATGGCAAATGTATTGTTAATTTGCGTTTCATTGTGTTTCAATGGGAAATAAAAGTACGTATATTATATATGATAAGGTAAGATATTAGTCCAGTACTGAGCTATTGTGTCATGTTTCATGGTAGTTTCAAACAGCAATTCCGTCCTTAAATGTGCTACGGACGGTACGGGAGTAAACTGGGGATTACTGGTCGCAAATAGTCACATTGGTGATAATTAGTGATTTTTAAAAACTTGCGAATTATTCATAAGTGGCATAAATGCAGGTAGGTGACATATTTTAAGGCTTACAGACTAAACTACGTTATTTAGAGAAAAGCGATATTTAAAAAAAAAAAATAAGTGTCGGTACATAATACTCTGATGATAAGGCACGTTGTGGCAATATCTTCTGAATAAGCTATCTATAATAACTGATTCATGATCTCATGAAATCTGCTTTATTTAACAGTGCTTGCTCCTTTTCTTTACAGTAACTAGTGGTCTGTTTCTCAATTATAAAAAAAACACAAAAAAAAACACAAAAAAAACATCAAAAAGCAGGATTCCTGTTGTACACAAATGCCACACACACATGCTGACCGTAATGTCACATGTGGCGCTTCATAACTGTGTTTAAACATTTTCCCTTTCGGTTAAGAGTTTTTCCAATCTGTGCACATTCGTCTGCCAACAGGCCATATTTTCGTGTTGCCATAACGTTTTTGTTATTTCATTCGCTTTTGATGACATAAGCGCACAGATCGTGCAAAAGTACGTCGTTCAAATTGATATTGACACATACAATGTATGTGTTTAGTGACGATAGTCGGACTGTTCCTGTTCAGTGCTGTTGTACAAAATTAATCTAAAATCACATTTCATGTAAACACAACTGACCGCGTCACAGCACTGTATTCGCTTACCTCCAGCGTCCAACACCATGTATTTAGAGCCTCTAGTAAGCAGGGACAATTTCGAGGACAATCCGGACATTTTTTCATTCGGCAGATACCTACAGAACAGCGACGCTGCCTCCGGCTCGAGGGCGATAACCAACCTGTCGTTGTCAATTCCGGCCTGAAACAGCAAAACAATAATTTAAATGGGAGATCTTACAATGTATCTGAGTGAGTTTTAGTTAATAATGACAGTTTGTATGGGGCGCCGTTTTGGACTTTAATAGCACTTTGTGATATCGAGTTTATACCCCTGAACATGTATAAGATAAAACAAGGAAAAAACGGAACTCACAAATGCGGTCATAAGTTAAGTGATATACAACTGATTTTGGATTATCATGCATCAAAGTAAAGACAATGCTCCTAGCTTTAATATGATGTCAATTTGGATATCTCCAAAGAACCAAATTCGTCCATTGAAAAATGTATTTTCGCAGTTCAAATTTATCACAGAAAATGATGTTCAGAATCCCCGGAACTCATTTAAACTTGAATAACTAATATATGTATTAACATGTAGCAATTATAAGCATACTACAGTAAAGGTTACATTCATAGCCTTCATTTGAGATATTGATCTTTGAATTTGGTCAAAGAAAACGTATTTTAAATCTAGATTGAAAATAGTATTATTTTGTCGCATAATTTTTATTTGGGAGCAAATGGGTGATATCACCTATTCGAAACGGTGATATTACTTATTCAGAATGAATCAGTGATATCACCCATTCGAAAAAGTGATATCACCCATTCAAATATGTGATATCACCCATTCAAATCTGAATAAGTGATATCACCCATTTAAATGGGTGACATCACCTATTCAAAAGGGTGATACCACTTATTGAGAATGAATCGGAGATATCATCATTTCGAATGGGTGATATCACCTATTCGAATGAGTTATATCATCTATTCGAAATGGTGTTATCACCGATTCAAATCTGAATGGGTGATATCACCTATTGGAATGAGTGATATCACCCTTTCGAATAGGTGATATCACTCATTCGAATAGGTGATATCACCCATTTGAATGGTGATATCACGAAGTGTTATTAAAGTCCAAAACGGCGCCCCATAAGTTTGAAGGTCTAGCAATACAGCTATCAAGTGTAACTGAATCCGAACAGGACGTGATCGCTGAATAAAATGGCAAAGTCATTTACACGTGTATTTACGTGTAAAGAACGTACTAGTTAATATTGGATATACATTTTCAAGATATGAAGTAAAATAATTTCTGATGTGTACGACTAAAATATTCATAAGTGCAAATTTGGAATCGTCTGGAAATATCAATTGATGGATTTATATTTATTTAGCATAGGCTGCATATGCTGCCTATGCTCAGTAAATGTAAATTCAATAATTGTTTGCAAGAAAACAATTGTATAGCCCAGTGTACACACTAATACAGTATTTATTTGTCTGTCATCTTTTAAGACTGTAATGTATAATTTGATCTGTAACATGTGGTACAGTTTTAGTTAGATGTTGGTCGATTTTCACGTTGGAGACGGTGCAATATTGACTTACGTAGACCTGAAAGTCTTACCTGACTAGCACATTCCCTCATGAATTGTTTGGCCGAGTCATCCCAAATTGCGGGAACGGTCAGTACCCATTTTATATCTTTTTCCTCCGTGTCTGGATTTCGGTCGCGGCACGTCTTCAACAGATGATCTTTAAGATAGCCGATTGATGCAGAAAATACTTTCATTGCCGGCAGTGTCTTACCCACGATGTCTTCAAGTATAAATGATCTTTTTAGTTTCTGCAAATACCAAATGTAAGATATTATGGAGACAAGTATATATATGATACACATGTGTAATATAATATTTCATACCATGCATTTATGATTATACAAATACCATGTAAATGGGAAATAACAAATGACTGAAGAACAATTTATACAGATACACAATGTTATATAATGTATCGCCATAAAAGGCAGATGTATTCCTAACACAAAAAAAGAAACGTGTCCACCTATATACGGCATACATTAAGAGAAAAAAACTAGTAGTATATAAGAGTCAAAATGATACCACCTCCCTCTGAGAGCCCCCACGCAACGCGCGGTGCCTCACATCAGGAGGTGGTATCATTTTTGCCTCTTATATACTACTCACCTAAAAATCACTATATAAATACATATAAAAAAGGAAATAAAAAAATCACCAATGGGGGGGGTAGGCTCAACATTTATCGCCAAAAACATGAGAATGTGGTATTATGACAATGAGAATTTTCTGTTGTCAAAATGATACCACCTCCCTGTGAGAGCTCCCACGCTACGCGCGGCACCTCCCATCAGGAGGTGGTATCATTTTTAACTCTTATATGCTACTTGGGGTTTCCTCCACTGTTCGCATGGTATGGATGAGAACTTACATTTATCACTGAGGTCATAGTGACGACTCATAGGAGATGGTGATGCGAGATGTCACCACCTCTGAACACATGTTAGAGATAAGCCACCCCTATGTTATACTCAGTATATATCATCATCACACAATGGTTCGAGTTAAGAATAATTGCGCGTGGATGAAGACAGGTAGTCACGAGAGATGTCATCGTACCGGTATTTACGAGTAGTGCAAGCATCACCTGGCATGGATGCGAAGAGGACCCGTTTCGCCTCGCCCATGTCGGCATTGCGGGGTAGGGACCAGATCCGAGTCACTGCTATGTCCACCATGCGGTGGCAATCGCGCTATGCATCGACTGGTTAGCAAGGAAGTACGTGCTCGCAAGTATTATCGTTTAGTAATAATTAAAATCAAAAGTCTGTTAGAAAGATCGAACGGATCTGATGTGTAGTTTTTTCCTCTTGATAAACTTCACACGCGTCACAAATCCCAAGCAGACGGAAATGATCCACTGACACGGCTATGAAGATGTGTGTATTTATAGCCGAGTGTATTTCGCCTTATCGAGGCTACGCAGACGGCAATGATCCAATTACACAGGTTATTTATAGCGGAGTGTATTTCCCCTTATGGAGGTTACGTGTATACAGTATAGTTCACACGATATCTTCCGGGATGTTTCGTTATTTTTAATTTTAATAATTTAAAACGGAACACCCCCTATTATTACATAGAAAACATAATCATTAATTAATTAATTAATTAATATAAGAATTTTTTTTTTTTTAAAAACAGACTACAACCCTTATTGCTCAACGAGGTTAGGTTTATATACGAGAAATCAGCACATTTTCATAGCCAGCCAATAGTCTCAGGGGTCCGAGACTGTGTCACATGTGTTCACTTCACAGACTGCTCTACGGATGGAGGCAAAGACGAGGAGGGGTCCACGGTAGACAGTCGTTAGATGGGGTGTAATAGACGTGAGCATATAACAACTCGCTAAGCCGAAACAAAAGAAAACGGTCCTAGACTGTGCCACCTGTGTTCACTCCACAGACTGCTCTACGGATGGAGGCAAACACCAGGAGGGGTCCGTGGTAGACAGTCGCTAGATGGGGTGTAATAGACGTGAGCATATAACACCTAGCTAAGCCGAAACAAAAGAAAAGAGAAAAACACTTAAGGCGCCGAGGCTTAGCGAGGTGGGCCCAGAAGGATTTTTCCGGCGCGATTTCAAGTCTCGGGTGGGGTCTTTTTTATTATTATTTTCTCGCCGGAGCCCCGGGGGTCTTTTTTGTTCACGTATATACCTCTCACCCACCTTCATACGGACGAAAATACATGTTTCAATATGAAAAGCAGAAAATACACCTATGCTTGTCTCTATCAGTAGATAGTGACTACACGATAACTTCCTGGTGCACACAGTGCACGATATGTATGGTGGTCAGTGGGTGACGTAACTACGGTGGTGTACTTGTAACGGGGAAACTTACCCGGAAGTTTTATGCTTCGTAAGGTGGGGCCGACGGAACAGCTGGACTGTATGGTGGAGGGATCTCCTGCTTCTGCAGACACTCGAATAACCATATCACGTCCCGAGAAGGGCGAGGAGATTCCTTTTCTCGTCGGCCCTCCCCTCCATGACGAGTTTTTTTATGTGTTCGTCTGCGAAAATTTGTGGTCGGGCCTTGGACCGGATCGCGCCCATTAACTCCTGGTACCTGGCCATCTCTTCGATGACCAGTTTGAATTCCCTATCGGATATATCGTTGTCGGCTATCGCTTTCGACACGATAATGTCGATACTGTTTGTATTCGACCTCGCGAGAACTGCTATTCGGTCGTGCTTTCGACTCTTGGCCTCGAGCTTGTGGGCCACGAGTCTGCTCGCCATACAAAGCAGGCCTGTCCCTGCCGCGAACGCACTCAAGGCCACCGCGATAGGAGCGGCGACGGCTGTTGACAATAAAGACACACTCCCCATCCCGCTCACAACGGAAGTTGAGGCGAGCGTGGTGTTCACAAACTCGACGACATTGACTGTCCGCCTATATTTCTTTGCATGACCCGTCCGCGTCTTTCCCTCATGCTGGAGAATCTGTTGTATCTCGACGATCCTGGTCATCCTAAACGATACCGGGTCAGCCGTCCCGGACGGCAGTTCAGGATATAGTTTCTAGTCATTCATCATAATTCAAGTTTGATTAACAGTGTCACTACAGTAGCTGAACTCGCTTGGTCGGCGAGTTTTGTTACAAAGTTAATAACATTACCGGCGGAAACTTTATGGAGTGTCATCATCGAATATCGTAGAGTGTCCCCTAAAGCTGTCCGAGAGACCGACAGTCGCAGAACCGTCCCGGACGCTGCCATGGTGTATCCCGTATATCTGTTGCTCGCGCTGGCACCAAATTAATATTATTCGTGGTCCCCCTCGCGCAGTGCACCCCGCTCCTCGGCCCAAACTGTTATGACGGGCTTTCGAGTTTGCAATCGCTGAACGTGTGCAATCGCCGAAGCCGTCTCTCTGCGAGCCTGCGCCATCATTCCCTCTATGCTTCTCATTGCGGCTTCATCGTTGCTGGCTGCGCCCGCGACGAGGAACGTCCTGTTCTGCGCTTGCGCTGGAACTACCTGGGCAGTACATTCTCATGATAATACATATTTATGAAATATATATTTTATGTTTAATCTGTTATTTCGAGAACGATGGAAATCGGGTAATCGTTCTTTAACTCTCGCGCTTTATCATCAAGAATAGAGGTCTTCAATTCGTGCCCCGATTCCAAACGTTTCATCTCGGGGGTTGGGACGTTGATGTTCACCGTCTCGCCGAAGAAACTGTCACCAGTAGGCAGTTTTTAGTAATGTGCTAGGAACTCCGTCTACCACGTTCTCAGATGTACTGAGCTGCATCAAGTAAATGAGAAATTCACAGGTCGGTCTCCGATATAGGTCCCCGGTTTAAACACGCCGTCGTTATCCGAGTACGTCTTCTCGAAACCAAGCTCAGTTGTCACGTCTACGGTCCACCCGTTCTCGACCTTGAATGTCGCCAGCCCATTGGTCTTTGAAATTACGATGCTAGCGCGCCCTGAAAGTTCCGCGGCAACAAATTTCTATAAGTCTCCGGCACTCCAAAGTCCGGAGGTTAGAACTTTTGGAACACGAACTCGACCGTCATGTCCAAACCCGAACCCTTCGTTCTCCCCCACGTTTCGCCAACCGAACGTGAAGGTGATTGATATGAGGCCGGCGAGGCGTTCCCCGCAAGAGTTGTCGATCGGCTTCTGAAGCGTGGAAGTCTCCCTTTGAACATTGGTGAGCGTAGCAAACATGATAATATATTTTTGATATCCATGTATACCAAGGCGTTTGGTTTTAATTCTGATGCAATGTACCTGGTCGGCGGGGTCTACGCCGCTAAGGCGGGCGCTCCCCGGCTGCTGCACCCCACTACCATGGAGGCTGTAAACGGGTGGAAAGTGACGCCGATGCAGTTTTGGCAGAATCAGCTCAACTTCGCCGTATGGTGCACAACAGCCGGATGCGGGGTTTCCTCTCAGGACCATCTGGCCGCGGAGAATCCCTTCTGGAATCCCATTTCCAACGCATACGACCGTAGGGCGTTTGAAAGACTTTGTAACGAATTTGGGGTCCCAAAAGACGCGGACTGGCGCCAGAAAGCATTTCCGAGCAGCACTGATCTCGGGGACGTTCTCATTCGGGGCCACGGGATTTGGACGCAGACGGATTTTAGGCACGATCACTCCGACGACCACATCATCAGTCGGAAAGCCGGGAATTTTGACCCCGCAACGATGACCTTCGGGACGGAAGTGTCTGGTGGGCGGCACTGCGATGTCTCATCCTGCGATTGGCTACCTCTGAAACGAGCTCACGTCGATTACATACAGCAGGCTGCTGCGGTCCAGGGCGCTTGGAGTACATAAGGGTCTGGGGTTCTCGCAAGGCCGGGGTTCCTAGCCTCAACAACTCCATTCGCACATACATCTGGGCCATCCTCGATGCACAGGCATAAGCGCGCAGTGCTATACTGGGTACGGGAACGGCGTTCGATACCCAGAAACAGTTCTTGGTAAATGTCGAGGACGCCATCTCATCTCCGGTAGACCTCCCGGCGGCGATCCAGCGGTTATCAAGACGTTTTACAGTATGCTGGCACCCCAGTACACTTTGTATGTATATAGTCTGTATAGGTCTGTATATGGCGCAGAGTAATATGTCACTACGACACGACCGGGTTGGCGGTTACAATAATCAGATCGTAATCGCCACAGTCCAACAAAAGATCGGCCATAACGGGAACGTGAACATCGGATATCATCAAGCGCACCGCAACCGGAACCGATTTCATAAAACCGCAAGCACCCGCGCAAAGTACAATAGCAAGTTCCTTCCAGCAAGTTCCGCAGTTGTTCCAACTGGTACAATAGGACTTGATGCACAAGCGCAAAGGGTCACAGCCCACGAGGCTGAACAATTATGGCTCGTCGTCGCCTTCGTGACGATCGGACTATTCGAGCTTTGGTTTTGACCGAAGGAACTCTCGGGTGGCGAATAGTAGGAGACCGGCGATAGCGACGATTAAAGCACAGCATTCTCGGCAAGCCATCCGGCCGTTTTTTATAATATAGATAGCAAGAATGAGACGAGACCATCTATCAACTCAGGCAGCGCGGCAGCCGCTTTTCCGGCTAACTTAGCCAGGAGACTGGCGAGGGCTTTTAGTTGCTTTTTTACCCACACTTTGGCTCCGCCGGATGGCGCTGGTGCTGGCGCAGCCGCCCCACCACCTCCAGTGATAGCTAGAACTAGGGTCGATATAGTCATGTCGAGAGCTGTGAGGATGCTTACTCTGAACAGAGTGCGAAGACGCTCACAGAGTGTCGTGTCCTCGTGCAGGACCCTCGAGATTGTTTCGCGGATCCGATTTACTTGGGTGCGGAGCGCCACACGATTAGCCGAGGCAGCCTCCAAGCGTGCTACTCTTTCAATCCGCAACGACCGCATGCGTTCGGTGATCCGCTCGATAGCTTCTTCCAGTTTTGTTTTCTAGTGCAATATGTTCATCCAGCGCCGTGAGTTTGGAGAGGTTAAGGACCAGTTCGCCCCGGACTGTTTGCATAGCCTTATTGAGGCCCCGGAGTTCGCGAAGGTTTAACGGTGGGTCATCCATCGTGCTGAGTATTTTTGTGAGTATCTCATTTTCGCTGAACTTGGTCTCCATTGTGCGAATATCGTCGGTGGCTAAACGAGGGACCTCGCTGAGCTCGACCGTTTCTATCCCGGCGGCCGTCTTCGCCATCATTTCGTCGGTAGACTGTAGGGCCTCTACTGCACGGGCGAATATAGTTGTTTTAGCCCTCTTCCAATCTACGAATCAGAGTTCGCTCCGTATGATTTGGCCACTACCCCGGCTTCCGGCAATTATATTCAGCGCTAGGGGTTTCCCGGTCGTCATGTTGACGATTTGGACATTTAATGCTTTTAGTCGTAACCTGCCGAACCGATCCAATTCGAACTTGGAGTGGTCACGGCCAATAGATGGGACCGTACCTTTTTCTACAAAATAGTTGTAGTAGTCACTTACAGCTGACTCGAGTAATTCCTGGCTTAGAGCACTGGTGTTGGTAGCGCCACCTATTTCCTCACCGCCCGCGGCTGAAGTTCCTGGCGTCTCTATGAAGGGCGTTTCGCCATTGTCGGCGATGTTATCATCATCGAGGTAATCGTCACGGTCGCCGGTAGTGCGATCTAATTCGTCCATGTTAATGTCGCGACCAGCCATCGTTAACAATGTATTGAACAGAAAACCAGACGGGTTCAATAGAGTTATTTAGTTTCATTGAAACGATGTCGTCAAGTCAATATGGGCGCAAGCTCAGTCCATACCGCAGACTGCGGGAGCCCCTCGGGGCAAAAGGCGTGAGACAGAGCGTGATCATTACGAACAACCCCTCAACGATCGACCAGAACCAGCAGCTCTTGGCCCGCTTCCCCAACCTCGGAGCTAACGACGTCATTGTGTCGGGGACTGTTCGCTTTCACTATTTCGCTAACGTCGACAGAAGCCGGACCGAACCGTCGTTCAGAACCTGGGCAGCGGCATCATCAAGAAGACCACGATAAACATTTCTGGTAATGAGGTGATGTCGATCGACGACAGCGACGTCTACGATTGCTACCAAGACCTGTGGAAGACAGCGCAAGAACGGTCTATCAGGGTATTTACACCAGCCGAAATCACTCGGGGCTAGAAAAACCGACAAATTGTATAACCCCAAAATCACAAAGGTCGAGGTGACGATCGAGGGAGTACCCAATCAGCTCCATAGCCAGGGCTCTACTAAAAACCATAAGGATTTTACGAAGGATGCCCACTCTGCCATATTATGTGGGCAGACTGGATGCGGAAAAACGGTTTTCATCCTGGACTTGCTCGAGGGCCCCTACCCCGATGCCTTTCGACACATTGTGATCCTGTGCCCTACTGTGCGCACAACAAGACTTATCAGCGGCGCCCGGGGATCTGGGCCGACCCTGAGGTCTACGTCGTTGATCCCGGTGGCAGGTTACACGATTGGTTGTGGGTCTTCTACCAAGTATTTCAGGGCGAGCCGACCCTATACGTGATTGACGACTGCTCAGCCAAGGCGGCGATGACCAAAAAGAAGGACATGCTCTCCGAGCTCGTATTTTCGGACCGGCATGCGAGGCAAAGCGTATGGATATCCACTCAGAATTACAACGCCGTCCTCAAGAATCTGCGCGAGCAAACGAAATGGGTCGCCCTCTTTGACTGCAATGACCGAGATTCATTCGATGACTGTCTTCGGGAGAACGACGTTATCCCAATGCGCGAGGAGCGGCTGGTGGTTCGACAGATGCTTTCAGAAACTAAGCACACCAAGCTTCTGTTAAAGACTGATCAACCAACTGCTTACAGAGTGTTAAGCGCAGCTTAGACAATGCTTAACGATTGTTAACAATTGCTGAACAATTGCTGAAAATTGTTAACAAGTGTTAACAAATGTTGAACATGTTGACCGAATACTTTCAAACTAGAGAAAGTATTTAATGAATCAAGGAGTGGCCCGTTAACAAAACTGTGTAGGTTCCTGATGGAAATACTCAATAAGTTTAAACCACCATAGAACACCACAACAATATACCAGTACCATGTCATCATTTAGACATATATGACTAAATACTACCTCATGTATGTTATAGTAGCCATACTTCGATTGTTGTTTGACATATTCCATGCACTTCTATGTATTTATACATGCATACCTACCTCTTATATCATTTGTAAAAATGATCAGAGTGAATAAACTTTTGTAACTTGTAACTTGTAACAGATGCTGAACAATTGTTAGCAAATGCTTAACAATTGTTAACAAATGTTAAACAATTGTTAACAACTGCCGAACAATGTGGGAATCAATTTGTTGCTGCGCTGCAAGTTTTACTGCGAGCATAACAGTGATCATATGGTTCGGGTGGTGCGCTTGGCAATATGTTAGACTTATGAGGCGAGTCAGAATAGCACTGCTTAAGATCAAGCGTACAATGAACTGCGACGAACTTCTCGATCAGCTAATGCAAGAGACAGGTCGTGCCGACTGTCAGTACGACTGCCGACACGGCTGGAACTGTCGACACAGCGACTTCGGAGCGGGGTCAACGGCTCGCTGCACTGGCTGCAGGGCGGCAGGCCGAGCAGTATCTGGGGCGACGTCTCACAGTCGACCAGGTGGATAAGATGCCAGACGCAGAGATTAAGAAATGGTATGCCCGATACGAATCGCGACTAGGCGCGGTGATGACGGCAGCCATCATAGGGGCGGCAGCCATTCAGTTCTACGCAGCAGCGGCGAGTACGTTTCTGCCGATCCAGAATAAATCGGGATTGGTCGACGACCTCAGGCCTGATCCCTTTGTCGGACTAAGATCAGCTTGCTGCGTAATTTACCACAAGTTTGGCATGTTCTTAGCACCGCTGACGACTGCGTTGACAACAGCTAAGCACTGTCAATTTGGACACGTATGCCCACGGACAATAAGCTCAGAAAATGTTGACACAAGACACACCTGTGAGAGTGACGGAACAGCAATCTCCGATTGCACCTCAGCAGCAGGAGCAATCTCAGATTGCACGACATAAACACTCAAAATGACAGGGGGCGGGGCGGGCAGGCGCCGCTACTCGGAAAGCTAAACAAGATAAAATACTCGCCGAGCTTCGAGAGGTCAAACAGTCGTTAGTTTTTCCAGCAGCTGCGGAAGAACACCCGAAGGTAGTTACAGCAACATTTACGGAAAATCCGAAGGCAGTTCCAGCAGCTGCGGAACGGGTGCCCACATGGATCATCCCTTTGGTTGTTGGTGGTGGTCTGGCAGTTGCAGGCACTATGTGTGTTCCAGCAATTGCCGCTGCTTAACTACCTTTCGCGACAACCAGCTGCGGTTCCGAAGGAACCGCAAGTTCCGAAACCGATTGCGCCCCATTTAAAAACTGCCCGCGATCCCTTTCATATGACCTGATTGTTATCAACAATGGCTGAATTCACTGGTAAAATAATAGTGAATGCGGTGTATCACGCCGTGGTGATATCGAGCCTCAGTATCGGGTTTGCTCGACTATCAAAGATGTTCTTCGTAGGGCCCGCCCCCAAGTTGGACATGACGGCGAGAGACGTAGGACTCGTGACATTAGATGTAGCTGCCGCGGTTGGGATCCGAGATTATCTAGTTAAAGCTGGAATTATACCGGCTAATATATGGAAGTAACTTTATTAACATAGTTAATGAATAATGGCTTCGATCGCAATGCTTATGGGGTGGTGCGGTGGTGAACGCTTTGGCGTTCAGCGGTAGCAACTTTCTATTCTCGAATCTGCGAAGATCGGACGTAGATGATGAGTGCAAGCGTCACGAGTTAGCTGTAGAACAACTCCAGAGTGCACACGCAGCATGGTCCCGAAAACGAACCGCCCGTCTGGAATGGATCAACGAAGATCTTCGCCGCGAGAATCACGCAGTCCAAACTTTCCGGAGCGTTGACGCCGCCATCCGCGAGTACGCGCGGGCATATCCGCAGAAAAACAAAAATCTGGCGCCGTTGGATCCCGAATCCCAGCTTTCAGACTTCTATGCGCCGTCAGATGCCCAAAAAGACCGCGAGATCGCGTTCGGCGTCGTGGGAGTGAGCGACAGGCCTCGTCAGCTATATTATTGCAAAGCAGTTACTGGAAGGGACTCGCAGCCATCAAGAACCTCGCCGCAGCGGCCAAGGTTTCTGAAAACGCTGCCAAGGAATGGCTCAAGAAGCAGGCCATCTGGCAGATCTATTTGCCCGCGCCACGCAGTATTCCACGTCCGAAATTCGACGTGCCGGTGTCGAACGAAGTCCACCAAGCAGACCTCCTGTTTCTCCCTCACGATCGCGTCGGTCGCAAGACGTACAAATACGCCCTGACAGTAGTTGACGTAGCGAGTCGCTATAAGGAGGCTGATCCCCTGACCACGAAGGAAGCCAATGAGGTGGCCGAAGCTCTTTCCCGCATATACAAGAGGAGCCCTCTCAAATGGCCGAATCTTCTCCAGGTCGATCCTGGCCGCGAGTTCATGGGCGCGGTCTCTCAGCTGTTGGCGAAACACAACTTTTCTATCAGACGCGGCCGCGTCGATATCCACCGGGACCAGGGGATCGTTCAATCGGACCCTGGCTGAGAGACTGTTCGGGCATCAATATGCCCAAGAGCTTGTAGACCCTCATATGCTATCGACTGAGTGGGTGACCAGGCTGCCCGCCGTGGTCTCTGCACTGAACGGCGAGGTGACTAGATTGGTCGGTAAGAAGCCCTTGGATGCCATCAAGACGAAAGCGGTGTCGCACAAGCCCTCTGCCGTCTCGCGAAGGCGACCCGTTGGTTTAGCGGAGCAAAAGCTTCCATCGGATGTAGCCGTCCGGTACCTCTACCAGCAGGCGAGCTGGAGGGCGGCCGCCGCCGCGCGACTAATCCCGTGTGGTCTCTCAATGTATATTATCTGGATAGATATATTACGAAAACTCGATGAGCGCGTGCTCTACTACCTCGACAGTGGTCCATCGCGCGGGTTTCCATTGGCAGCCAGCTACCACCGGACTAAACAAATTATAACGGCTCGGTGTGGATCCCGTCGTCAGAGTCGGTCAGTCACCCCAGTCGTCAGAGTCATAGTTGGTTGGTCAGACTCTCGTCAGAGCCTTTCAGTCATAGTCGGTTGGTCAAACTCGCGTCAGAGTCTTTCAGTCAGCCTGTCATAGTCGGTCAGTCAGTTACTCCCGTCATAGTCGTTCACCCCTTAGGTCCAGACTCTGGAATTCCATCTTGAACAGTCCCGGAGTTCTGTTGCTCCATCCGTCCCACGCCAACCACTTGGCCTTCTCCTTATTGAACTTTCTCTTCATCTTCTTCCTCACCACCGCCGCCAGCGTCTTCTCCGACACCGCGAAGTACATGCTGTCAGTGTCCATATGTATAAGTTCGAAATCTCCGCGATTCACGTACTTGTCCAAGAAGTCGTAGTAGAACTCCAGCCTCCGGAGCTTGGCCAACTGGTAGACCGCTATGTCACACTGGAACGGTATGTTGATCATCACTCGAGGCTTCCTGCTCAATATCTTTTAGGCCTCCCCAATTTCCTCCAGGTCGTCGAACCACGCCGACCTCAGTGCCCGGTCGACAGTCTTCTCATTCTTCGTATAAGTGGTGTTCATGTGTCTCTCTTGTACCTCTATCAGCTTGCCACAACACGTGTTGACAACCAGTTTGAATATCTCTGCCAACACTGCCTTGCTCTCGTCGACGTCCCCCGTCCGTCTGGCGGCGGTGACCTCTTCCAAGAACCATTGGAACGGTCTGCCGGACGTGTAGTCTATCACCCTATGCACCGCCTTGACGACCAGACCGTGCTCCAGATATCACTTTAGCAGCGGGGAGTATATGCTCATCTTCTTCGCGGACAGCGCACCCACGAGCTTCCTCTGACCTTCGACCCTAGTCATCCAAGTCCTGGTCAGGTAAACTTTCATGTGCTGCGGAACCTCGCTCTCGTCGACTTCTCGATTAATGAACAGCGGAAATATTTCCGAGAACTTATCTCGCAACGTTTCCGGGACCTCTATATCCCAATCCGAACCACTCGTCACGCCTGACCTTCCTCACGAAACAGTCTATATACCACTGTCTTTCGTGGTCGTCACACGTCCATATTTCCTCCTCCTCGCACGGCATGTCCTTCGACAGGGTCGACAGGTACAGCGCATTGGCTTCGTACCCCAACACAGCCGTGCACATCTTCTCCTCCAGACTCCCTACCTGACACCTGATCGTCGACCTGCCAGCCTCGTCGTATCTGGAGAACACTACGGACGGACCACCAACCAACCCTTCCTTCATCATAGCGTAAGTCGGCAACCACAGCACGGGCGTGTCCGCCTCCCTATCGATCGACCCGCGGAGCAGGTACTGAAGGGAAACCACCGGCAGAGACACCGCATCCTTGAGTATGTCCACACCTCTCCCCTGTAGCACTCAGTCATTTTAGTCAGGGCCTCCAGGAACTGTCCGACGTCCAAGTCGTTGTAGTGTTGCAGCCATACATGGAACGTCTTCATCCCATTTTCTCGGTAGACCTTCTTGCACTCTTTCCACTCCGACATCGACAGTAAGTACGCACCCTTCAACTTCGAGTACCACTCGGGATAGTCCGGCAGCCCCCATCCTCGAGCTTGTCCGCGCTATCGAACCACTCGTATGGGAAGTGGGACTTTACCGTTTTACAGCCGTACGCCTTAACCCACATGTCGTACGTGGTGCCGGGTCCCAGATACTGGATGATGTCGAGAAATCTAAACTCCGGGGTAAACAGGAACATCGTCGTGTTGGCCCTCTTTCCGACCATCATCTTGGTCACGGTGGCCGCCGACTTCTCGACTAGGTACTTCTTGATGAGCTTCAGGCCGTACCTGCTGCAGTTGAACCCCACCACCGGGACTTGGTCGATCCACGAGACGATCTTCGCTTGCTGAGGCTTCGACGGCATCTCTATGTCGGCCGGCAGATACTTCTTCCTAACCCTCTCTCTGATGGCCTTGCCTCTCCCCTGCAGCTCGGTCACAAACTTCTCGACCAGCGTGTCGGGGTCTCGTTCGTAGATGTGGGTAATTCCCTGATACATCGTATCCCCCAACGACACCGATTTAGGGACGTGCTCGACCTCGAAGGTCAGGTCTTTGGTGGGTCGCGTGGTTTTCGACTTGTCGAGATACGCCTCGAAGTCGTAGACTATCTGGTGAGGGTACAGAGTCGTCTCCTTCTCAGGCGGTGGTGGATCACAGGGATTCCCCTCATTCAACCACTCGCACTCCCACATCAAAACCAACTCGTAACCCGCCTCCCTTATATTGTCGTCTTGGATGTTAGTCCTCCTGTACAGCGATGACGCTTTACCTCTCATACAATGCCTCGGACACCCGTGTCAGTAGCATCCGTGAAACTTAAACACGGTCTTGGTCTCGTGACAGTAGGCCAGAGTTTTTTTTGTATTTGGTTCTCAGATTTCTCCAACAAATATGTTCAGAGGATGAGGAAAAAAAAGAAGAAAAAGTGACGCAATATTAAACAAAGATATAAACCAACTAAAAATCACCTTAAATGTGAACAGAACAGTAATGTATTACTCATATATATATATTCTTTTATATATATATATATATATATATATATATATATAATATATGTTCTTCTGATAAGTTTATCAAGCTAGACTATGAAACAGGTGGGAATTCCGAGGTTTACCGAGGAATTCCTACCCTTTCCAAGCCGTGTCTGATAAACTTGACAAATATCAATGTCTGAATATATTATACAAACATCAGACTAGAAAGTCACTCAGATATAATATTATACAAACTCCATCAGACTAGAAAGTCACTCAGATATTATATTATGCAAACTCAATCAGACTAAAAATTCACTCAGATATAATATTATACAAACTCCATCAGACTAGAAAGTCACTCAGATATAATATTATACAAACTCCATCAGACTAGAAAGTCACTCAGATATTATAGTATACAAACTCCATCACACTAAAAAGTCACTCAGATATAATATTATACAAACTCCATCAGAATAGAAAGTCACTCAGATATAATATTATACAAACTCCATCAGACTAGAAAGTCACTCAGATATAATATTATACAAACTCCATCTGAATAGAAAGTCACTCAGATATACAACCTATTCGGCTGGAATATCACTTTGAATATATACGAGACCTTCCATGAGTCTAATCCCATCTGCAATTTGTCATGAATGTGCTTCAGAAAAACGTACATATTTAGGAAATGACATCGATACTTTGCTTTGTTACGTTTACATGTGAACTGAAGCTATGATATCTTACTAAATCATTTTCAGAAAAAAAAAGAATTTAAGAAAATAAAATCCCGCCTAACTCTAACCGTCGACCGGATCGCCGGCCACCCACCTCTCGCCACCGTGACCGCATCTCGCGTGATGTATGTGCTCTCCTACCCTCTCCTCGTCTCTGCTCAACCATTGAATCGACATCGCACTCGCTGACCCCTTGGGGTAGAACGCCTTCTCGTATGCCGACTGCGGTCTCTCTATCCTCTTACCGGGACATATCACCACGGTCTTCCCACCCAAGCAGGTGATCGCGTGCCTGTGCATGTTACACGACTTTATGAACCGTTGTTGACATCCGGTGCACCCGTACTCGTTCGTCATCTTGCGGAGGTTCTTGATGATGAACGAGTGACCCCTCAAACATTCCTATCGTCATAGCCTTCTCCACAACCGCGTCGTAGTTGGCGGGAGACTTCACGAGGTACCACACTCCGTCGTTTGTGGGCTCGTAGACATGAATGCCCAGCTTGCAGTGCTCTTCGATCTTCTTAAGATTGTCCAGAGGGATTCCCTTACTACCCGGTCCGTTATCGTGACCGAGGTATTCACGAGCCAGAGCTCGTGCCTCCTCACAGCAACGGTATGGTCTCTGTCCACGGTGGATAGCTATGCAGCTAAACAGGCACAAATAGTCGTCGTACGTGTCAACGGAATACATTCCCTTCTTCTGTATTAACCAATCGGGGAGTTTCCCCGCTGGCATGAGGAGTTATTGCGCATCGATGATCATCTTCACCTCGACCGATATCCAACGAACGAACGTCCATTTTGTGTTTGGCCTATCGACTTTTTCGATCTCCATTCAACCTCTCTCTCTCTCTATCGGCTATCCAACTCTCAGCTCTGGCGATCTGGTTTATCCACGGACTGCCGTGAATTTTTGTGAAAGATCATCCGTATCGTCTCGATGTTCCTAATACGATACGAGCACGAATACCTCAGATAACATGCCGTGGTCATCTCTGGACGAATTGTATTCATTATGCGATTCGCGATCTCCCCGTCTACCCCTCTCTCGAAGGTCCAGACTATCTTCCTCCTACTTCTATCAACAGTTTCCCTAACTTCGGCTTCTTCGGCGAGAATCCTGGGACCCTCCTCTACCAAACCTCTGGTGACATTTCTCCTCCTCCTCAGGTCTCCCCATCAGACTTTGATAACTCCTGTTGTATTCGATCTTGTGGAGTGCTTTTGTGCGAGTGCTGTGATCATCTTTAACACTCTGCGCGTAAGCAATGACACGCAGACTAGCCGTCGTCTCGTTCTCCAATTTCTCAGATTGTTTTTCGGGGTCGGCATGCAGTCGTCCGGTCGAAACCGCACGCCGCAGCCTCTCCTCGCGAACGACAGCTCGCGCACCACTTATCCTATCTCCTATATATTTCTTGAGTTTCAAACCTCTTAGCTTTATGGTAGACATTATGATGAGTATAACCAATGGATGTCTTAGCTCTAATAGGCTGTAAAACGTGGTGACTTGCTATGTATGACAGGCCACTGGTATAACCTATGGATGACTTATCTCTAACACGACGTCAGAGGTGGTGACTTGCTATGTATGACAGGCTTTGCTATGTATGGCAGATTGCTGTATATACTGAGTATAACATAGGGGCTTATCTGTAACATGTTGTCAGAGGTGGTGACATCTCGCATCAATATCTCCTATGAGTCGTCACTATGACCTTATTGATATATATAAGTTCTCGTCCATACCATGCGAACAGTGGAGGAAACCCAAGTAGTATATAAGAGTCAAAAGTGATACCACCTCCTGATGGGAGGCGCCGCGGATAGCGAGGGAGGTGGTATCATTTTGACAACATAAAATTCTCATTGTCATAGTACCACATTCTCATGTTTTTGGCGATAAAAGTTGAGCCTACCTCCCCATTGGTGATTGTTTTTATATGTATTTATATAATGATTTTTAGGTGAGTAGTATATAAGACGCAAAAATTATACCACCTCCTGATGGGAGGCACCGCGCGTAGCGTGGGGGCTCTCAGAGGGAGGTGGTATCATTTTGACTCTTCTATACTACGAAACTTAAATTGTTTCTGTCGAGAATTTATTATTCAATTTATTATTAACATTTTTTTTTAAATTATATCAGGCTGACGTCAGACGATATTCATAATCATAGTACAATGGCGTCAGATCGGTTCTTATTTATACTACGTCATACATGTACCAATTCTAGTGTATATGTGTGAACCATTTAGGTGAAAACGTTGAAATGTGAGTGAATACGTTTTCTGAATCTCCATTATTTTCTCATTTCAAAAGTTTAAGTAGTGTACCATATGACTGCCAATATTGCTTTAATTAATTTATTCAAATACATGCCTAACGGAAAACACTAAAACTGTACGCCCGCATCCCAAGTTGTAATATCGGGAGAAATATTGTTTTAGTCCATTCTTTAGATACGACATTGTTCGGGTAAAATACATGTATACATTAATTTACCATTATTGGATGTGCTAATTGGCATTATTATACTTTGAATCGTGAATTGCCACTCTCAATATCAGGGGCGATACTCGTGGCCCCTTAAAGAGGTTAATGGAAACAACTATATATTCTCTCTATTTATTTTGTGATGTGCATTGATCATATTTTATAATATGTCGATAAAACTATTTGTTAAGATGACGCATTTAATTGATATCAATAATTTTCAAATGCCCAGCGTCATTTTTGTAACAAAATAGCCGGATACAAATGCGCGTATCCTTCAATTAAATGTTACTAAATGAGCATAGATGTATTGCGGGCACTCATAAATATTCAAAACTGGTGGAATATTTACAGATTTATACTGCAATTTAATTCGTAAAAAGAGCATGTAGTTTTGCCTAATCGATGGGACGCCGACTTTAACGCGTTTACGTTACGTCATCATGTCAAATCACCACTTGGTCTACTAGACGCTAAAATGGGGTGTTAGTATGTACAATGGTGTCGGCTAATTTTGCGCAGCTAAGGCTTTTCAAACTAATTTATATGTCGTTACCATTCTCATATTCCGTCAAAATTTCCTGAACTTAATATTTAACGCAGTTCAAATACATCTGTGCAGGTAAAACGTCACAACGTTCTGACGTCAGTACGTGACGTAACTTGCGTCATGTATGACATCACATGCGTGCTTGCAACGTCAAATTTGTTTCTGCTAATGTTGCGCATCTGGTAGTGTAGTGGGGCAGATCCGTGAAACAATTGCGCACATTTTGCTACAAGCATGAAACTTGGCACAGTTATAGAAATATATAAACCGATTTTTTTTGGATGTAGACCCACTTGAAAAAATCAAAATGGTGGCCATTTTCAAGATGGCCGCCATAAATTATACAGTAATTTTTAAAAATTATTTTATCAAGCCAATTTGTCGATCATGTTCTTGAAAATTTCACATATGGGATAATAAGAGGTATAGAACAAAGTGTAAATTATATTTTTTTGATAAATGTCAACATAGTGACTAGTTTTCAAAATGGCCGCCAAATTCGAGGTAAAATAGCAATACATGCGTTCTTCAACATAATTGTCGTAAAATATTTGAAAATCTTTCATTTATGACAGTAAGCTAATGTACTGTTATTGCTTCATGAGTAAATATTTCATATAAATCAAGATGGCTGCCATTTATAGAAGGGCATCGAATTCCAATTTCTAAATGACACAAACTGTAAATGCTATGTCCACTATTTACTATGCTTCAGGTAATTATGTATTGTGATGTGTTTCTGCCAAGGGTTATGGCACTACTTGTGGTCTATTGTTTATCTGTGATGGTCATACTAGGTAAATATAGCGGATCTCTGTATTCAGTTATCGTCTCGATAACAAGTATTGTATTCTACAAGCATTCCATCAATGCTGTTATTATTTTCCTATCATTGTTGGTCGTTGAGCATTACTCTCATTCTGACAGGTGTACACGTTTGACTTTCCATTGTGTATGTGCCCCATTTACTGTGCCTATTTGGGCACATCCTATGACACAGATGAACGGACGGGATAACACCATTTGTCTGGTAGTGGTGTTCAGCGGTCTGCAAAATCGCATGACGCTGTCTTTGTTTGTCATGTGGATATCATTATTGCTATTTGTATGACTAGTCACGTTCGCAATCGCCGCCACACTTACACAATGCAGTGCATTGCATACATGCTTTGACACATTTACAACGACCAGCACATCCCCTCACCGATTGACATCCACACCTGATGAGCTGCTGACAGACCTTCGACGCTTCGGGTTAGGGTGGTCCATATTGGTTCCCATGTTTGGGCCGTAGATTTCTTCCATCCCCAGTCACATGGGTGACGGAATGACTGGACGTGGAGTTAATGACTGTCCCCAACAGTGACCCGCTTGATAGGCCACTCGTTTGGTATGCTCAAAAAGGGCGGCGGAAGTTGGTGGAAGAGCATCAATAGGCCTCCCTTTCCTGGTGAACAAGTCTTTGCGTGCCTCATTCGCTGTCTGACATGTACTTGTCCTGTCATACATGACAACAACAAACCTCTCAATGAACGGCATCTTCTCCTTGACCGTGGCACCAGTTGGTGTGGTACTCAGCGCGACGAACGAGTCGGTCACACCATCATCACTCATCCATGTCTTCCATGCAGTAGTCTTCCCTCGTCTAGCAAAGGAGGACGTTTGGTCACACCCAGGGAACGCGTGGAATACTGGAAGAGCTCTGCATTTGTTCGAACCCAATGCATCCGCAATGGCATGGATAGGAATGTAACGAAAGTGTTTGCCAACTCCAAATGCAATCCAGAGTTCAGCGACGTTCAACTCTCGAAAAAGACCTACACATATAACTACGACATCTGTGTCGACAGTTCGAATCATCAGCCGGCTGAATCCATGTCGTCCGCATTCAGCTGCGTGTACTAGAAGTCGCGTATCCGCTTCTTCGTGTGTACATGGTGACAATTCTGTGACGTCTCTGTCTCTGCTACACAGGACGGTATCGCTGAATGTGGATATTAATTCTTTTCCGTCGTGGTCCTCAGTCGTGGCAACTTCGGACAGGTAGTTGAACAGCTCGGTCTTATTTTCGTCCGACTTCAGAAAAGATTCCCAGTTGCTTGGTACATTGCTGTCTGGCAAAACACGACGCCTTGTGCCTGTGCCTCGTCTAGTGCGTTCGGCTGCTTTCAGACTGTCTGGAACATATCTGTCCCAGACTATGTCAATCCTGTCGACATGCTTGTGTTGTGACTTGATATACTTCATGAAGACATCATGTGCATAAGCATGGAAAGTCTTCGATGCCCCAGGCTTCACTATATGGACAATGGCAGCACCATCTAGGAGTAATGCTTCAATATCAGGTGCACTCTCTTGAACATCAACAAGTTTTTCCAAACAGTGCACAAGATCAGACTTTGTCCCAGTGCATATTTGTCCAAATTGTGAGAGAGCCGGTGGATATCCCTGATTTTCATGACAAAAAAACTCATCAAGATCTCCGCCTCGAACCTGACACGAAACGTACAGTTGAGAGAACAATGCACAGTTCTTTTTCAAAGACACAATTTGCTGCTTCTCGTGTGACACTGTCCTTGATGGTATAGAACCAAACAAGGGGAATTTGTTTCGTCTGACTGGTTGAAAGAGGAACACCGTTCGTGTTCCTAGTCTATTGTCAACAAAGTGTACAAACTGTTCTTTCCCTGCCTCTTGGATCTTCTCGACAGTGCTTATTACATCATTACTGACTATGTCTCTCGTGTCTAAAACTAATAGATCCCCACTTCCATCCATGAATGGATTGCCCATTTTTTCAATGACTCCACAAAGTGCAAGTACTTGTTTTTGAAAGGTCGTCTGGACACTTTTCACTTGTTCGTGATGACGCACATTAGCTGTGTTGCTGCCTTTGCGCGTGTTATCTATCAGTGTTGCTTCAAATCTCCAATAGCTCTGGCAACTTCAGGACTGCTACCATCCACCGCAGAAGCTCTGCAGAACTTTCTGTCAGGCCTATAACTCCTCCGTCACCCTTGACACATTTATTGTTTTGCTCGTGCGCATGTTCAATGGCTATTGCCGAGAATAGGCTGTGGTTTTACGCACTACAAAGTGTCCGGCTTCAAACTCTGCTGCGACATTTGGGTGAGTGTGAGAAAGTGCGAGCATATCGCGAAGGTGTACGGGTAGCCAACGAGAGTAGTGTGTGTGATTCAGAGCAAAGAACCAGGGTATGAGTTTGGCTAACGATTCTTTGTACAAGTCAAAGTTTGCCTGGCGAATAGATTGAACGAATGCCAACACTGTCAACTCAAAGTCCAGTGTAATCGACCAATACATGAACTGGGGACTATTTGAGCCACTGACTGCCCGCCACTCATCGAATGACAACGCATCTTCACCATCTTCCACACTATTCAAATACTGTGAGAATGCGCTGTGCATCAATATGTACAGACTACTGGCTGTCACTTGATGCGCGTGTCGGGTCCGTGTCACGTGGGCAGCTTTGATAAATGACTCGGCTGAGCCAGATGACGCAATGTTGGCGTCTGAAATAGCTGTCGTCCATCCACTGTCGTGTAACCAATCTCCTAATGTCTTCAGTGCTGCCATTTCGATGTGAAGACCTCCGAACATTATCACAAACTTGTCTTCTCCATGTGTGTCTGGCCAATTCCATTGTATTAATTTGGCGACAGCATAGAGGGGCTGGTCACATGCAATGACAGGTGTTTGGCCTGGATTTAGGAACTGTACGGCTTTGTGTATAACATTCATCGCATGCCGTATCATTGCAGGCGATTTCGCCTCTTCCTGGAAGAGAGGAAGCAACGCACTAATGTTTATCGGCACATCTGCCAATAGGTCAGCTGTTGCTTGTTTTGATGCATGGTAAGCTGCCCATGTCATTTCCATGTCTTGTTCTTCATGTGTTACAGCTTGGCATACTTCTTTTGTATGCTCGAGCCACTGAAACTGATGTGTCATATTTTGTGATAGGACTGGATACTCACTTCTTCTGAGCGCTCCACTGGCGGCGGGTACTGTCGGTTCCTTTTCCCGTAAGATAACGGGTGGCACACTTGTGTATGACTACAGGCAATGCCGATATAGTCATTTGTGTTGCTGTCTCAGACGGACGAAGGACGACCACGTCTCTGCATTCTCCAGGGCAGTCAATTGTAGGATGTTGAAATAGTGATATCCCTGTTCCATGGAAAGACCCTTGTGCTGTAGTTTGATGATGGGTTGTGGTCAATATTATCAACTGCACTTGTAGTGAAAATACCTTTGCGAAGTTTGGGTGGGCACACAACATTATCCTTCTGAAATTGATCGCATACTGCAGTTCCCATGTCTGTGGATATGGATAGTACTCTGTCATAAGAAATGGACAATCCTAGATCATATAGCTTGTCTACAAGTCCACGTTTTCTTGTTTCTGCGTGTACAAGGAGACCTGTGTATATAGGAAGAGGTGGTTCTCGTGATTTGCTGTGATATTTTGAAGAAGAACCTTCGCGTCGGCGTATTGTGCTGTTAAAGTACAGCAATTGTGCTGTAGAAAGAGTTGCTTGTGAGGCGCATTCGTTGCTAGACCGGGTTTTGATATTCGGCCCGTCCATGATCATCCCAACCAATGCTGACAGTGACAATGGAACTGATTCCAGTAGACTGTTACAATTGAACGATCCATTGAATGTGGATTTCATATTAAACATATCTCTGCGAACAATTGACGCTGCTTTCGCTAGAATGACTGCGTCATTATCAAAGTTCTGGCCATGTGATGCATTTAGGATAATACCAATCCCGTCCTTAAATGCGAGCAAAACGTTGCGACCGTGCTTATGAGCCTCCATGTCTGGAAACTGATCAAGAAGTCTGTTTTTGAGACGTGTTGTTTGTACCTTAATTGATACATTAGGTTCTAACTGTTTTAATCGCATTGTATACAGCTTGGACATATCCGCTAGTTTCAACACGAGTGGTGTGTCACCGCTTTCTGCTCTAGCATCTTCAATGTATGCCACCAGCTCGGCAAAAGCGATGCCGTGGAAGACGGTTATCATTGCTTTCTTGGTCACCAGTACTTGCGTTGTTTGCTCTCCTGTATAGTGAAAGGAGACATGTGACATGATATACAGTGTCTTGCGCCATCATGTCTCCTGTGCTTAGTTTACCTAACAGCAAACTGTCGTCTAAGATACGCGCACATTTCTTCACCCGATTGTGAAGACGAAACATGGACGCTTTTCGAAGACCGCCTGATTCTAACCCTTCACCACAGAAAAAGCACGAGGTTTCTTTCTCAGCGGATGCTCCACCAGTACTTGATCGTGTTAATTTTGCTATACTACCACCAGCTGCAAATCCATCATCTGGGCATCTTCTCTTTTTCGCTCGTTGTAGCTTCAGACTACTGAATTTGTTAGCACAAGTTTTGTGCCACTTGGCTCTCTGTCGAGTAAGTGATGCCAGTAGACCATCCGGTTGTGATAAGCTGGTCACATCAATGTCGATGGGTAAACATCGAATACTTTTAAACTGCTCGATATTACTTGCTAACGTTTCATAGCCAGCTCCAACATTTGTTTGCGTTGTATCCGCAGGACAAACAAGAACCTCGTGTGTCGTTTGCTGGCACAACATGCATTGTTCCCAATCTACATGTCGGGATTTTGCTGGGGGTCTATGTTTATCAACATCTACCATTTCATTCCTCTCAGTGGTCACAGTAACTACACTGGTAGCTTGATCGACCTCTGCCATTGTCAGTGACTTTGACATTACATTGTTTCTATAACTCAGGACGTATGCACTGAGATGTGAAACAACTTATGGATTAATGAAATGTCACCAATTCGCTAAGCATATACCAACAACGCTGTGATTTAAGTGGTTTGATGCAGCCAGCTTCTGCAAACATATACACGTTGCGGCTTTAAAATCATAGCGTTGTTGAATAATCGTTGTTAAATTAACACGGGCTCAGGGGCGGCGGAAGCGGGGGGGGGGAAAGGGGGGGGGGGGCCGCCGCCGTGGCCCCCCCCCCAATAATTTTGTTGGGAGGGGGGGGGGGCCCCCCCCCCCCCCAATAATTCTGTGAAAATGATATAATTATTCTAATACATTTTCCAGACTTTCTTGAGGATGCAGGAAATGGCGTTTCACACCACTTGGATTTCAAAAATGTCTTACATATTTTTCAAACTTTGCTGAGAATGCAGGAAATGGCATTCATACCACTTAGATTTCAAAATTTTCCCGGGGGTGCAAGCCCCCGGACCCCCCTAGCACGATAGGGCCCTTCGGTCGCCAAACTTCGCCCCAATAATCGTCGGCTTCCGCCGCCCCTGTGGCTCAAAATTGGCTATACAATAGCGGCCATTTTACAAACGGCGGCCATTTTGTTGTTTTTTTTTAGGGTGGATTCAATTCCAAAATGTTTCCTATCTCTTAATGCATATATATAGAAAGTTATGTGCTGGAATCACGAACCACGCGATTTTATCTCGCACATTAAGAATATTATTTCTAATGCATGTATTGAATGGCGGCCATGTTGAAAATGGCGGCCATTTTGGATTTTCTCCAGGTGGGTCTACATCCTAAAATGTTCAGTACATCAAGATGTATCATTGTGCCAAGTTTCATGCTTGTAGCACGATGTGCGCAATTGTATCACATATATGCACCATACGGCGGGACTAGTGTAAACAAAATGGCGAACAACATTCTAAATCAGCATAGCAAAATTGGTAGTAAACTTGAAGCAAAACTATCCAGTGACATCATCATGATCATGGCAGGTTAGTTTCTTAGTGGAACAGTTAATTTAGTAAATAAGATAGCTATTCCATCAGCAGGGTCTGAGGATTTTACACAGTTTGACAATATACGGAATAACTTTTTACCAAACTATCGGAATGTGATAAAATTGTGCCACAGTGTAGTAATTAATCAGCTGGTTTATTCTAAATCCACATATTTTATTATGACGTACGCAAATCGGTGTGAAGTGAGCAGTGAGCAGTAAGTAGCAGTGAGATGTATCTCACTGCTGGCAGTAAGCGGCAGTGAGCAGTGAGATGTGTTTCACTGCTAGCAGTAAGCAGCAGTGGGCAGTGAGATGTGTCTCACTGCTAGCAGTAAGCGGCAGTGAGCAGTTATATGCGTTAGGCAATAATGTACACTAAGTACGTGCGTAAACTCTTTAGACCGGACAATGTATATTTGCGTAACCTCTCTAAACCGGACACCAATGCAAGCTAGGTATGTGTGCGGAATCTCTCTAGACCGGTATGTATATGTACGTAACCTCTCTAAACCGGACACCCCACTGTAAACTAGATGTATGTGCTGAACGCCTCTAAACCGGACAGCACTGTGCGGAACCTCTCTAGACCGAACACCAATGCAAGTTAGGTATGTGTGCGCAACCTCTCCAAACCGGACACCACTGCACGCTAGGTATGTGTGCGGAACCTCTCTAGACGGGACACTACTGCAAGCTAGGTATGTGTGTGGAACCTATCTAGACTGGACACTACTGCAAGCTAGGTATGTGTGTGGAACCTATCTAGACCGGACACCACTGTAAATAACGTGTATGTGCGGAACATCTCTGAACGGGATATCACTGTAAACTAGGTATGTTTCCGGAACATCTGTAGACGGGACACCACTGTAAGCTAAGTACATGTGTGGAACCTCTTTAAACCGGACACCACTGCAAACTAAGTATGAGTGCGGAACCTCTGTATACCGGACACTACTGTAAACTAGGTATGTGTGCGGAACCTCTCTAAATCGGACACCACTGCAAACTAGGTATGTATGCGGAACCTCTGTATACCGGACACCACTGTAAACTAGGTGTGTGTGCGGAACCTCTCTAAATCGGACACCACTGTAAACTAGGTATGTGTATGGAACCTCTCTAAATCGGACAACACTGTAAACTAGGTATGTATGCGGAACCTCTGCATACCGGACACCACTGTAAACTAGGTATGTGTGCGGAACCTCTCTAAATCGGACACCACTGTAAACTAGGTATGTGTGCGGAACCTCTCTAAATCGGACACCACTGTAAACTAGGTATGTGTGCGGAACCTCTGTATACCGGACATCACTGTAAACTAGGTGTGTGTGCGGAACCTTTCTAAATCGGACACCACTGTAAACTAGGTATGTGTGCGGAACCTCTGTATACCGGACACCACTGTAAACTAGGTTTGTGTGCGGAATCTCTCTAAATCGGACACCACTGCAAACTAAGTATATATGTGGAACCTCTGTATACCGGAAACCACTGTAAACTAGGTATGTGTGCGGAATCTCTCTAAATCGGACACCACTGTAAACTAAGTATGTATGTGGAACCTCTGTATACCGGACACCACTGTAAACTAGGTATGTGTGCGGAACCTCTGTATACCGGACACCACTGTAAACTAGGTTTGTGTGCGGAATCTCTCTAAATCGGACACCACTGCAAACTAAGTATATATGTGGAACCTCTGTATACCGGACACCACTGTAAACTAGGTATATGTGCGGAATCTCTCTAAATCGGACACCACTGTAAACTAAGTATGTATGTGGAACCTCTGTATACCGGACACCACTGTAAACTAGGTATGTGTGCGGAACCTCTCTAAATCGGACACCACTGTAAACTAGGTATGTGTGCGGAACCTCTGTATACCGGACACCACTGCAAACTAGTTATGTGTGCGGAATCTCTCTAAATCGGACACCACTGCAAACTAAGTATGTATGTGGAACCTCTGTATACCGGACACCACTGTAAACTAGGTATGTATGTGGAACCTCTGTATACCGGACACCACTGTAAACTAGGTATGTGTGCGGAACCTCTCTAAATCGGACACCACTGTAAACTAGGTATATGTGCGGAACCTCTCTAAATCGGATACCACTGTAAACTATGTACATTTGTATATGTGCGAAGCTAGGTATGTGCGCGGAACCTCTCTAAATTTGACAGCAATGTGAAAGAGATATATGTGGTCAACCTCTCTAAACCGGACACCATTGTAAACTAGGTATGTATGCGGAACCTCTCTAAATCGGACACCACTGTAAACAATGCATATGTGCTGAACCTCTCTAAACCGAAACGTGTGTATAGAGGTATATTTGCGGAACCTCTCTAAACCGGACAACCTGACACAGTATGACGAATCTTACTTATATTTCGAATAAGTAGGTCAATGCCAGGTATTAAAGAAAGCTGTTCCAGGCTTCAGTCTCAAGTCTAACTCGTTTGAATACCCCCACCCACGCCATAATTGAAAAAATAATAGTGACGTTCGTTGCATCTGGGGTGGCCGTTAATCACAGGTGAGAGCACTAGCCGGCATGCAGACATGCTGGAACGATTACGGGGGGACTAGGCCCACATCATGTACTAGGTGGCCGCGCTGTTCCAGGCTTCAGTCTCAAGTCTAACTCGTTTGAATACCCCCACCCACCCACGCCATAATGAAAAAATTAGTGACGTTCGTTGCATCTGGGGTGGCCGTTAATCACAGGGTGAGAGCACTAGCCGGCATGCAGACATGCTGGAACGATTACGACTAGGCCCACATCATTGTACTAGGTGGCCGCGCTGTTCCAGGCTTCAGTCTCAAGTCTAACTCGTTTCAATACCCCCACCCACCCACGCCATAATAGAACTAAATAATGTTGACGTTCGTTGCATCTGGGGTGGCCGTTAATCACAGGTGAGAGACACTAGCCGGCATGCAGACATGCTGGCGATTACGTCACTAGGGGGGCGCCCACATCATGTACTAGGTGGCCGCGCTGTTCCAGGCTTCAGTCTCAAGTCTAACTCGTTTCAATACCCCCACCCACGCCATAATAGAACAAATAATAGTGACGTTCGTTGCATCTGGGGTGGCCGTTAATCACAGGTGAGAGCACTAGCCGGCATGCAGACATGCTGGAAACGATTACGGGGGGGACTAGGCCCACATCATGTACTAGGTGGCCGCGCTGTTCCAGGCTTCAGTCTCAAGTCTAACTCGTTTCAATACCCCCACCCACGCCATAATAGAACAAATAATAGTGACGTTCGTTGTCTGGGGTGGCCGTTAATCACAGGTGAGAGCACTAGCCGGCATGCAGACATGCTGGAACGATTACGGGGGGACTAGGCCCACATCATGTACTAGGTGGCCGCGCTGTTCCAGGCTTCAGTCTCAAGTCTAACTCGTTTGAATACCCCCACCCACCCACGCCATAATTGAAAAAATAATAGTGACGTTCGTTGCATCTGGGGTGGCCGTTAATCACAGGTGAGAGCACTAGCCGGCATGCAGACATGCTGGAACGATTACGGGGGGACTAGGCCCACATCATGTACTAGGTGGCCGCGATGTTCCAGGCTCAGTCTCAAGTCTAACTCGTTTGAATACCCCCACCCACCCACGCCATAATTGAAAAAATAATAGTGACGTTCGTTGCATCTGGGGTGGGCCGTTAATCACAGGTGAGAGCACTAGCCGGCATGCAGACATGCTGGAACGATTATACGGGGGGACTAGGCCCACATCATGTACTATGTGGCCGCGCTGTTCCAGGCTTCATCTCAAGTCTAACTCGTTTGAATACCCCCACCCACCCACGCCATAATTGAAAAAAATAATAGTGACGTTCGTTTGCATCTGGGGTGGCCGTTAATCAGGTGAGAGCACTAGCCGGCATGCAGACATGCTGGAACGATTACGGGGGGACTAGGCATCATGTACTAGGTGGTCCGCGCTGTTCCAGGCTTCAGTCTCAAGTCTAACTCGTTTGAATACCCCCACCCACGCCATAATTGAAAAAATAATAGTGACGTTCGTTGCATCTGGGGTGGCCGTTAATCACAGGTGAGAGCACTAGCCGGCATGCAGACATGCTGGAACGATTACGGGGGGACTAGGCCCACATCATGTACTAGGTGGCCGCGCTGTTCCAGGCTTCAGTCTCAAGTCTAACTCGTTTGAATACCCCCACCCACGCCATAATTGAAAAAATAATAGTGACGTTCGTTGCATCTGGGGTGGCCGTTAATCACAGGTGAGAGCACTAGCCGGCATGCAGACATGCTGGAACGATTACGGGGGGGACTAGGCCCACATCATGTACTAGGTGGCCGCGCTGTTCCAGGCTTCAGTCTCAAGTCTAACTCGTTTGAATACCCCCACCCACGCCATAATTGAAACAAATAATAGTGACTTCGTTGCATCTGGGGTGGCCGTTAATCACAGGTGAGAGCACTAGCCGGCATGCAGACATGCTGGAACGATTACGGGGGGACTAGGCCCACATCATGTACTAGGTGGCCGCGCTGTTCCAGGCTTCAGTCTCAAGTCTAACTCGTTTCAATACCCCCACCCACGCCATAATAGAACAATAAGTGACGTTCGTTGCATCTGGGGTGGCCGTTAATCACAGGTGAGAGCACTAGCCGGCATGAAGACATGCTGGAACGATTACGGGGGGACTAGGCCCACATCATGTACTAGGTGGCCGCGCTGTTCCAGGCTTCAGTCTCAAGTCTAACTCGTTTCAATACCCCCACCCACCCACGCCATAATTGAAAAAATAATAGTGACGTTCGTTGCATCTGGGGTGGCCGTTAATCACAGGTGAGAGCACTAGCCGGCATGCAGACATGCTGGAACGATTACGGGGGACTAGGCCCACATCATGTACTAGGTGGCCGCGCTGTTCCAGGCTTCAGTCTCAAGTCTAACTCGTTTCAATACCCCCACCCACGCCATAATAGAACAAATAATAGTGACGTTCGTTGCATCTGGGGTGGCCGTTAATCACAGGTGAGAGCACTAGCCGGCATGCAGACATGCTGGAACGATTACGGGGGGACTAGGCCCACATCATGTACTAGGTGGCCGCGCTGTTCCAGGCTTCAGTCTCAAGTCTAACTCGTTTCAATACCCCCACCCACCCACGCCATAATTGAAAAAATAATAGTGACGTTCGTTGCATCTGGGGTGGCCGTTAATCACAGTGAGAGCACTAGCCGGCATGCAGACATGCTGGAACGATTACGGGGGGACTAGGCCCACATCATGTACTAGGTGGCCGCGCTGTTCCAGGCTTCAGTCTCAAGTCTAACTCGTTTGAATACCCCCACCCACCCACGCCATAATTGAAAAAATAATAGTGACGTTCGTTGCATCTGGGGTGGCCGTTAATCACAGGTGAGAGCACTAGCCGGCATGCAGACATGCTGGAACGATTACGGGGGGACTAGGCCCACATCATGTACTATGTGGCCGCGCTGTTCCAGGCTTCAGTCTCAAGTCTAACTCGTTTGAATACCCCCACCCACCCACGCCATAATTGAAAAAATAATAGTGACGTTCGTTGCATCTGGGGTGGCCGTTAATCACAGGTGAGAGCACTAGCCGGCATGCAGACATGCTGGAACGATTACGGGAGGACTAGGCCCACATCATGTACTAGGTGGCCGCGCTGTTCCAGGCTTCAGTCTCAAGTCTAACTCGTTTGAATACCCCCACCCACCCACGCCATAATTGAAAAAATAATAGTGACGTTCGTTGCATCTGGGGTGGCCGTTAATCACAGGTGAGAGCACTAGCCGGCATGCAGACATGCTGGAACGATTACGGGGGGACTAGGCCCACATCATGTACTAGGTGGCCGCGCTGTTCCAGGCTTCAGTCTCAAGTCTAACTCGTTTGAATACCCCCACCCACCCACGCCATAATTGAAAAAATAATAGTGACGTTCGTTGCATCTGGGGTGGCCGTTAATCACAGGTGAGAGCACTAGCCGGCATGCAGACATGCTGGAACGATTACGGGGGGACTAGGCCCACATCATGTACTAGGTGGCCGCGCTGTTCCAGGCTTCAGTCTCAAGTCTAACTCGTTTCAATACCCCCACCCACGCCATAATAGAACAAATAATAGTGACGTTCGTTGCATCTGGGGTGGCCGTTAATCACAGGTGAGAGCACTAGCCGGCATGCAGACATGCTGGAACGATTACGGGGGGACTAGGCCCACATCATGTACTAGGTGGCCGCGCTGTTCCAGGCTTCAGTCTCAATTCTAACTCGTTTCAATACCCCCACCCACGCCATAATAGAACAAATAATAGTGACGTTCGTTGCATCTGGGGTGGCCGTTAATCACAGGTGAGAGCACTAGCCGGAAGCGAGATGTGCTGGAACGCATACAGGGGCACTCGGCCTACATCGTACCAGGCTTCTTTGCTCCATCGTACACCCACGCCATAATAGCAAATAGTGCTCGTTTGAATACCCGTTTGACGACAAGACCATAGAATTACCTCGTGACGAAATCCAGATAAAAAAGTTTCAATGCTTTATGAATCATATTCAATTTTCAATATAATGTTTCTGCTTATGAGCATAATTAATAATGTTAATTGTAATATTATTTGAGCGAGGCCATTTTGTTTTGTATTACAAGTTTGTATACTTCTTAATTTCAAAGGTTGTCTATATGAACAATATAGCCGTGTGTGTAGCGAGAAAGTCTGTGACCGGTGCGTTCGTGGGTTCGAATGCAGCGAACATATTTTTTTCTTTCGTTTAGTTGTTTTTTTAATCACATTTCTTGTGTCACTTACACGTATTACTGAGTAAACTGAGTAAGTTTCTCCTTTCATCAGCATTCAATGCTGAAAATGGTGAAATCGTCTAAAATTGTGTACACTGTACACTGCACTGCAAGTACCGGTCGATAACCATTGCATGTACATTCGCTGGAGATAATACGAATGAAACATTTTCCGGGCCCCCCTTCAGAAAACCCGACTTTTTTTTTTACGAAATATGATCTTCAAATATAAAAATGCAGTACAAAAATACTTCTAGAAAAATGCAGTAGAATGCAAGAAATGGCTTCCTCAATTCAAACATTTTCCGGGGGGCATGCCCCCGGACCCCCCGGGGGGGGGGGGCATGCCCCCGGACCCCGCTAGCCAACTCCCTCGCTCCACTCAGTCTACGAACGAGCATACCTCGTTCACGTTCCATGTGTGCCCCCCCCCCCCTTGGTGAAATCCTGGATCAGCCACTGATACATGATTCTGTGGGCGTTCGAAGCGTGACTAAATTTATATTTGAACCGTTCTACAATGTTCGCTATTGTGGAGAACATTTCTCAAGTACTTAGAACAGTCAATACCTATATCGGGCCTTATACGGTTTTATTATATGACTAAGTATTTCAGTCATTCTCATTGGCCGAAACACGACCAAGTGATTATATATAAATTTAATGTAGAACTCTGAACGGTTTGTTTACACGAATAAGCACTCTAGGACAGCGAGACCGGTCCGAGATGTGTCTATTCATGTAAACAAACCTATTGTTCACCTCCTTAGAGCGCATGCGTAAATTTAACACATTTTGAAAATAAATATTTTAAAATTTAAAAAAAAAAATAAAAAAAAAAATAATTAATTATTGAAAATTGGGTGAAACCAAACCAAAAAAAAGTGAACAAATTTTGTTTCGGCCTGATATTTTGAAAAAAATATTTTGAAATTTAAAAAACATTTTTTTAAAATAATTATTGAAATTTGTGAAGCCAAAAAAAAGTGAACAAATCTTTTTTTCGGCCGGCTATTTGGAAAAAAATATTGGCCAGAAATATATAATAAAACAATTATAGTCTTTTGAGTCGGTGTGACATCACTTTTCTCAGGTCCGTAAATCTCATGTACACCTCAAAAAGACAATAATTGTATATAATTGATAAGCTTGATCATATTGCTGCATCCATATTGTATTGTTCACTGCCCACTACTGCTTACTGCTACTGGTGTCCGGTCTAGAGAGGTGCCGCATACATACCTAGCTTTCAGTGATGATCGGTTTAGAGAGGTTCAGCACATATACATATGTTGCAGTGGTGTCCGGTTTAGAGAGGTTCCACACATATACCTCGCTTGTAATGGTGTCAGGTTTAGAGAGGTTCCGGACACATATACCTCGCTTGTAGTGGTGTCCGGTTTAGACAGGTTCCGCACATATACCTCGCTTGTAGTGGTGTCTGGTTTGAGAGGTTCCGGACACATATACCTCGCTTGTAGTGGTGTTCGGTTTAGACAGGTTCCGCACATATACCTCGCTTGTAGTGCTGTCCGGTATAGAGAGGTTCCGCACACACACATACCTAGTTTGCAGTGGTGTCCGGTCAAGAGAGGCCCAGCACACTTACCTAGTTTGCAGTGTTGTCCGGTTTAGACAGGTTCCGCATGCATACCTCGTTTGCAGTGGTGTCCGATCAAGACAGGTTCCGCACACATACCTTGTTTTATGTGCTGTCCGGTCTACAGAGGTTCCGCTCACATACCTAGATTACGGTGGTGTCCGGTCTATAGAGGTTACGCACACATACCGCGTTTACAGTGGTGTCCACGTCTACAGATGTTTTCCGCACACATACATGTACTAGCTTGCAGTGCTGACAGTTTAGAGAGGTTTCGCACACGTACCTAGTTTAAAGTTATGTCCGGTTTAGTGGGGTTCCCTACATACACATAGTGTACAGTGGTGTCCGGTTTAGAGATGTTCCGCACACATACATGTACCTAGCTTACAGTGCTGACCAGTTTAGAGAGGTTCCTCACACATACCTAGTTTACAGTGGTGTATGGTTTAGAGAGGTTCCGCAACGCATACTTAGTTTAAAATGATGTCCGGGTTAGTGGGGTTCCCTACATACACATAGTTTACAGTGGTGTCCGGTTTAGAGAGGTTACGCAAATATACATTGTCCGATCTAAATAGTTTACGCACGTACTTAGTTTACATTATTGCCAGACGCATATAACTGCTCACTGCCGCTTACTGCTAGCAGTGAGACACATCTCACTGCCCACTGCTGCTTACTGCTAGCAGTGAAACACACCTCACTGCTCACTGCCGCTTACTGCCAGCAGTGAGATATATCTCACTGCTACTTACTGCTCACTGCTCACTTCACACCGATCGTACGCAAGGCTAAATTTGACGTAAATTGCGCATTGGCCGATGCGCAAAATTAGCCGAAATGACAGATGAAAGTACGAATAGATGCTTTTTTTAAATAATATAACGTGATGGTAGTTATAACTTCTTGAAATTTGGCACAGTAACATACATATATAGTACCTATTATGTATAAGTGGTACAAAATCAAATCTGTACATCATCTAAGCTCGGAATATCGGGGAATATGGCATGTGACTTCATTTTGAAAAAGTTAGTATATAGCTAGCGTTGACCCATTCCATGTAGAAATAACAGCTTCATAACTGCATAGCTACATGTAAAGAAAATACTTATTCGATTTTTGTTCTCGGAAGTAGTATATACGGCACAGTATGATTTATTACCCAACTGACAACTCCCTAATACGTTGATATTACACAGTTTTGACTAATTCCCTGGGTTTTAATGTACCTGTGCAATAGTTCCGTGTGCCCGGTCAATAGTTCCGTGTACCAGTGGAATAGTCAAAATTATTTCACCCCTGAAAATCATGACGTCATGATTTTTGTCGACGATTACGTCAAAAAATTCAACGTATATTGGTCTGTCAACGCGTCCCACGCCAAATAGTACATATTGTGTCACATATACTGTTTACATGTTGAGTAATAAGACAGTCATTTCAAGGTGATTCTGGGAACAGTCAACGCATATTGCCCCTCGGTGCTGTGGACAACCCGATTCACTATTGCCCTCGGCCTTAGACATCAGCGCAATAGTGCCTCGGGTTGTCCACAGCACCTCGGGACAATAGTTTTGACTGTTCCCCGAAAAGCCATGAAATAAGTGTATACTACCATGGAGGACGGAGTATGGAGGATGGAGTGAAATATAACGTTAATGAACGGGTGCTGCAAAACGTTCAGAGCGCGATACGCCTGTCGTACCGGCATTGTCCGAGTGGTCAGTTTTGTTTAGGTCCACCACCACCAAAGATTTTTCCTATATAAGCTAACCAATGACCACACATCTTGCTATTCTCTGCTACTTTCATTTTTCGTATGGATGTCGTGGGACCATAATTTGCACCCATTCTGCTCTACATATTCACTACTTAAAATATAGGTTTAATTATTGTTAAGAAAGATAAATTGACCACCCTGGTGGTGGCGTAAAAAAAACTCAGCTGCTGGAATTGAAACCACCTCACATGACAAACATGCTCCGCTTACAAAATAATCCCAAAGCATATGCTTGAAACTGATGTAAACGGTACATTAACATGTCTGTGAAGTAGATTAGTGCATCAATTGATTGGTTTCTGCAAGCAAAGAGTGTCTATGGCATAAACAATATGGCTTATCCTTTTTAACGCACTACTTTTGACTACACCGTGCATGAATATTGGATGATTTAGCTTGGTTAAACCTATAAGGACAACTTATGCTTATAAATCTGGCAAATTTGCCAACTATACCTAGCTATGTCCTATTCCCTGATATAGTATGACGTTTGGGGCCAAGGTATACCGTAGTTTTCGTATAATGACCGGTGAACTCCAGCCAGTTACGACACCCGTTATCATATAGTTACCACGTTGTAACGGAGTTACGTGTCCGTCCGTGCGCGCAACGTACGTTTCAAGACGATGAGTGCGTCCGTCGGTTCGTCTACCGGTAGCTCCGAATAAGATTACGCTGTTATCCGTATATAATTTACACCGAGTCCGTCCGGTCCGCCGGTCCGCCGGTCCGCCCGCCCGCCCGCCGGCCCGCCCGTCCGTCCGTCCGTCCGGTCCGGCCTGGCCCGCCCGCCCGCCCACCCGTCCGTCCGTCCGTGGTGACTAGCATACAAGAGGCACACACTGAACATCGCGAATGGGAATAACATGTGATTTGATTTTGATTGCGCTTTCCCTGTCGATAAGGTACAAATACTGTATCACAACCACTTACAGCATGCATAAACAGCAAATGTTATGTGGTGTCTCCTATAGCATGCTGAAGGTGCTGGGTCTCGCACAGGGTCACTGGGTTACTACGGCAAAGCATAATATATATTGTCACCGAAGAAACTGCTAGTGCAACAAGCATAGCCAGTAAGTCAGTGTCAGTTCCAACAACTACCTCTGGCTTCTCGGCATCATCAACCAGTATTATGGTTGTTGATACTATCAGGACTTCTGCTTCTGCCTCTGCCTTTTTCACTCATATGCCACCAGCTCTTGGATGAGCAAGTCAATACATCGCCGTTTATTGTTGCCGTTTGTCAAGAATGCAACTTGTGCAGTCGTGCTTTTCATGTTTACGTTAATTTCATGTTTTCATGTTTACGTGATTCTGTTAAACAACAGAGTTGGGCTAACTACCGTATCATATATTCGGACTTCGACAGTCTTGTGCATACCACTGATGGTTTTCACCTTATCTTGTCTGCCCGTCATTTTGGCAGTGGCGACGGTACCAACATCAACTGCTTGGTCACAATTCACTAACGACTCGGCCGCTAGTTCAGTGGATGGAGATACGACTCGAAATGGTTCATATTCACAGATCTTAAGTGGGCGCTTACCCTCAGGTCTTTGTACGGAAGCAAATTCCTCCAGTGAGCTACAAATATGCAATATGCATACACCCACTTTGTCAACGTACTGTCTGTGATGGCCCTACCATGTGGCACACCACCGGAGGTTTTAAATATTCGCATCAGGACCTGTTCTATAGTGTGATCAGAGAAGTTGCCACTCCAGTACTCATCAGCACGATGTATAGTGAAATATCCTGTTTCCGTGAATTGGGCATATTCAGCTGCTGGCATCACCTTTTTCAATGACCCCTTCTGCTGCATAAAATAATCGCGCAGACTTGGCATAGTGAAAATGTCCAGCAGCATAAAAGTATGGAATCATTTGTCCCAATTGTCTATTCTCTCTGCACGTATGAAAATACGAAGGAGGGCGACTTGGTCAAGTTAAAGCACCCAGAACTTGCCAGGTCTTCTTTTTTGCAACTGTTACCAGGGGTTGTGATATGATTCCATTTAATAGATTTACATATTCGTCATCGGCAACAACAGCAGGAGTCTTGACAGCTTGCAAAATCATAATATATGGTGTTTTAAAAATGATCTTTATCAATGTCCCCCAGACAACTGGGTGTTTTATGTAATTGCACACAGATAACGGACGCTGACGTCAGTATGTGAGCTCGATGTGCCCGCGAGTAAGTAGACATGATCTGTGAGCATATGTACAATAGATCCTTTCACATACACAGATTCCCACAGATCTGCGAGTCCACTATCAGTCATGGTATATATCCAATGCTACATAGATAATACACGAGTAGATGGATGCCACCAAACAATAACTTTCTTTAGATCATTTGTCACTATAAAACATTTGTCACTATTTCTACCGCCTTCATGTACAAAGGATGGTTACTTGACATATGCCGATACCATGTTTCTGACAATATTCTTGGGCAAATGATAATGCTGTATAAATGTTATTCAGATTACCCGGGTCCAAATTGATGAAGGGAAGTACTTCACTTCTAGTTGATAAAATATTTCATTTTGATGTGATACTTTCATGAAGCCACTCCAATTTGGACAGGGGGAAAACATCAAACACATAATCCGCAACAATACAGAGTGTGCCTAAAGCATTGACAGAGATGCCATATTTAGGTTCCTTTTTAGGTACTTTGATTGGTTCGATAACAACATACTTTAGATCAGGAAAAGCAGACTTGCTATATGTTTTTAAAGGAATGTTTCCACAGGCACCGACCATTTACATCGGTGGTACATTGACTGTGCGTTTTGCAGGCATTTCATCAACCGTACACGGTGGTGTGACACAAGCGATACCTCCCAAACTTTGTAACATTCAACAACTTCCAGGATTAGTGATGCGCACCTTTTATCTCCCAACTTGATTTATCATAGTTGGCGTTTGCAGTGTTTTATTTCTATAAATTGATGGTTTGATTGATATGTGTTTATAATAGGCATTTAACAATTAAACTCTGAACACTGAACATCTGAAAAGACTTTCAGGATCGACAAAACATTGTAATGCTACTCGCTTTGGTGCGATTTGGGATATATTTTGGCGGCCATCCTGAATTGTAAGTATAAATAGTATCTATGTATAGTGTTTGTTTGCTACATGTGTATACTTATGTATGTGTTGACTGTTTATATATATATATATCTCATAACTAACTACGATGATATAATCAAAAAACAAAAATGGCGGCCATTTTGGACGCCATCTTGAATTGCCAAGTCAAGTTGGCACAAGGTTGATTTATGGGGACGTGTTATAATAATATAGATTCTGAATATATTCTGAAATTTTCAGCTTGTTATATTTTTGTTTTACCTTAAACTGTATTGCTCCTGAACTATTTGATGGAATATATCAATATATCATACCAGTGTTTCGTAGAGGTCCATCTTGAAGCGGCGGAAGTAGTACCACGGAGTGTGCTCTTTATCCAAGGACAGTTCAGCATATTTATCCTCAGCCTCGAATCCAAACGAGTGAAAGTTTTTGTTAGGATGGAACAGAGCGCATGTAGGTGTTTTCAGTGAAAGCAAACGCGATGATCCAGCTGTCCATGTGTTGCAGGATATTTTTGTGGGTTCGCTAAGGAAGGAACTTCGGAAGGAGAAGGCATATCCGGAATATGCTGTGCCGAAGTCAATTGCCGCCACCAGTAACGAACTGCCGCCCACACAAGTAGACATGGTCCCGCTGGCAATAAAGAACGACATATTACTGCTTGTAAACAGTTCAACATATATGTGACAGTCAAGTTAATGTCACATGATTTCATAAATGTTAGCACCGTTAAAATGTCGAACTGTGTATTTCAACATTTGATTGCATAACATGGGCTCTCGCAGTGTATTAACACAGTGTAATAAAACGCATAATACACTAGTATAATAAAAATCCAAATTAGCTCGTTACAGAAAACAGGTTCGGTGACCAGTACAGGTTCAATGTATGATGATGTACTTATGCAATAAATATAATCTAACATATGCGATGATTTAATATGATGTTTATTAAACACATCGACTGATAAAATTAATAAACTCGGCATAGCCTCGTTTCTTATGAAATCAGTTAAGTCGTTTAATAAATATCATATTAAATTATCACTCATGTAAGGGCCTTTATATAATGGACACAAAAGTGTGTAATAAATAAAATAGCCATAACAATTGGGAGATACTAATCTAAATGCTGAGATGTACATCGAACACAAATAGGGAAACTTTAAAAAGTTTTGGCGGGATGTTTTCAAAGGTCATTTAAAAGTACAAAATACTAAAATATAGATGTATTTCTTTCTAGCCCATTATATTTAAATAAAGACATAAAAGATGGGACCACTTCTTCATTAAGTCATGGTTTGATAAGTGAATATGTTTTATACATGGCACTGTCAAAATGATGGTCATTTTTGTATTTCAAAATGAACTTAAAAACAATTTCAAAATTAATATAAACTTTCTTCACTATTCTGGCATTATCAAAGCACTGATATTGGGGTAAAAACTTGAAAATTAACAATATTTAAAAAAGTTAAAAATGCCATTTATTCGATACGAACTAAACATATACACAAACACCGCGAACAATGACATGTATTTCAGATGGAACTCCACTTCTGAAATTCGATCTGGTGAACTTAAATGGAACTCCATCTACATGCATAAGAAAAATGATGAAACGCGGAAGAAAATATAGTTATGGTAACGTCGAAGATCACGGGATATAGCGTTATTCTACGTACGTACGTATGTACGTACACGTACGTACCTTAGTAACACATTTCATTTTCAAATAATGCAGTTTATTATTCTCGAATAACCAATTTATTTTAGGGATTTTATTATTGAACCGGCCTGTAAATAACTCCTGTCCGAGCTGGACTATAACTCAATGGTCAATCAAGCGTTTCATTCCCGCACTAGTATATAGGGGCTCACAGCACGTGCTTTCGTTATTTTCTCTGGATCAACTGGCCAAAGAACAACTAATTCACCCACCACCACACCTGATAACGACATTAATTAACCATTTCATTTATTCGATGTCTACGCCCATATACTAAACACGATACATCGATCTGCACTCCTGTTGTTTATAGAAACTCCCATTGATGGGAAGACCGAAGTCTTCCATATGTATAATGTTACCGTGATGAGCTGTTGCTGAGTTCTGTTCACAGATGATGTGTCATCTTACTGCAGCGGAAATAGGGTGAACAGGCGCTCGTCACGACTTCATACAGACCATAGATCACGAACGAGCGGAATCAAATCTGCGGTCAAAGAGTATTAGGGTTGAGATCGGAAAAAAATAAGCCAAAACAGAATTTTTCCGAAAATTACCAAAATATCATTAGTAATAACATATCAAAACTCCCCAAGAAAATCCACTGGAGCTTAAAGCAGGAATCAAGATGGCGTCCAAAACGGCCGCCACAATGACAAGTGCAAAGTCCACTAAGCCAATCAGGAAAACAATGTGACAAAACATACTAAATATAACTAATGCATCATAATAATCCAAATTGTGAAATGTAATACAATCAAAATTGCGTCCAATATGGCCACCAACATCTCATAACTCTCTAAGCTGATCAAACATGTGGAACATTTGGAATAACTATATTCGAATGTAATACTGGGGTTATTAGGAGACATTCCAACTATACCATATATGTAATACATGTTTTATACATTATGTTGCGTAAAATGATATTCAACATGGCCACCAAATTGCGAGAAATGTCGCAAAATGACGTAAATTTGTATATAAAGTAGATAACATTTATCCTAATTACTATATATTTGAATTTGTTTTTGGGTCATCTTGAGACATTTGATCTACGCATACTTTATTTATTATATTATGCAAAATGATATTCAAGATGGCCACCCAATTTTGAGAAATATCGCAAAATAACTTACATCTATATACGGCAAATCCGCACTGGAAAATTAAAAGAAAACACACTTTATTGTTATTTATGCCTGAAACATGTCTCACATCGGCAGATTTAGTTCATTGCAGCATTATCAAGCACACTTATGCTTATGCTTGTAACTGCATAACTAATTGGAATACGCTGCTAAATTAGCAAACTTATCAGTAACTTTTAAAATCAAAGGACTGAAAGTCCAGAAATTCTGCGCAGTACGTGTGTGTGGATAAGCAATATGCTAAAAATTGGTTTGCATTCATTTTGATTGGGTCATAGAAGGGATCCAATCAATCAATCTAGCCTTCTGCTGAGTAGGACATCCTTACCATATGGTCGACCTACATGGTTCGGCCCTCTTGTACCATTTTGGCAAATGCAATGCTCGCCGATGAGAAAGCATACTCCTGAGGATAGGAACATAATCCTTGCATATACAGAAATTCTTAATGGGGCATAACAGGATTTAACTCTCAAGTACCAGGGGGCCGAAATGGTTGGTACATGAGGGCCAAACCATGTAAGTGGGCATTCCGACAAGATGAATACCGATCGCTAAATTACCCTTACGCTACTCCTCCTACCTCCCCCTCAAAAATAAGAGAACAAATGTTTATTGCTGGTAACAAAGGCATATATTCAAATATGGTTTATATAATAGTGTAAATAGTCATTTTAGGTGTTGGAGTATCTATCCTGTTGTAACATGTTGCGCATATTAGCTCGCAAGTACCAGGGGGGCTGAAATGGTTGGTACATGAGGGCCAAACCATGTAAGTCAGCATTCCATTAAGGATGATGGATTGATTATTGGTGTTTAACGGCCTATCAACAGCCAGGGTCATGTAAGGCCGGGCCAACAGGATGGAGTGTCCTGAATTCAACCTGTAAAAAAAAGTAAGGGAAATTCCCAAAATCAGAGCTCAATATTTACATAAACTATATATTCTGCCCTGAAATTAGAGTGCTGTGGATTGATTGATTGATTGATTATTGGTGTTTAACGGCCTATCAACAGCCAGGGTCATGTAAGGCCGGGCCAACAGGATGGACTATCCTGTATTCAACCTGTATAAAATGAGGGAAATTCCCAAAATCACAGCTCCATATTCACATAAACTATATATATTCAGCCCTGAAATTAGAATCTCCTGGCTGGTGCCAGATCCATGCTGCACCAGAATCACTTAAGTCTTAGCTCATCCCCAAAACCCCAAAAGCAATATGATTAGCTTTTAATGCTATTACTTTCTTAATGGGGCATAACAGGATTTAGCTCTCAAGTACCAGGGGGCCAAAGTTAGTACATGATGGCCAAACTATGTACGTTGGCACTCCATAAGGATGAACACCAATCGTTAAATTACCCTTCGCTACTCCTCCTACATGTACCTCCCATGCAGTCTTGTTGAATGCACAGGAAGGAATGTTGGTTGGGGGGGGGGGGGAAGTTAATTTTATTTTCACATACATGTACCATCAATCACTTCTTCTCCAAAACCAGATCTGCAATATCACTTCTCTCTGAAACCAGATCTGCAGTGGAAAAAAAAGAGTAAATAATATCAATAATTGGACAATATTCACGCAAACCATGGAAATGAATTGTTAATTATTTAAATAATATGTGACCATGTTTAACCACAGGTGCCAGACAATTTTATTAATGTACGTATATGTTTATAGTAGTATATGAATAAGGTAGAACAGCGAGAATCCATTCACTAAACACGACAGAACAAAAAACAACAACACGCAGAGTGATTTCTCTTGGAAGAGTCGTCTAGGGGAAATCACTCTGCGTGTTGTATATGGGAATTCCCCCCTTGCCTATTTCCTTTGATTTCACGAACAGTTTCACTTTTACACTAGTCTGTGTAGTATAATATCTGTGCCACAAAATTTCTTGTTACGATATGCACCGCGATTGTAGTTCCAATCAAACTCGCGATGTATCCTGTAGATGAACTCAGTAGCTGTGTTCTATTTATATCATACTTTCAGTTTCGATTCCAGGCAGGCTACCAGATAATGTTTTACTTGTATGAATTAAATAAAATAGCTTCCACCACGCTGATATTATTAAAAAAATATTGTGCAATAGAAGATGAGATAACTTATTTATAATATAACAATAAATGTGGATATATTTATCACAATAGAACCGATACAAATCTTACATATTCTTTGTGTTTATGAATGGGTCGGCATAAAATGGCGGTCGGAAAATACTATACGGAGACATGCGGTTGTATCATTGCGCGTGAAAAAAAAAATTCTTCAAATGAATACATGCCAGTTTATATTATATTATATCAGATAAACATTTTCTAATATAAATGTCGTGCAGAAAAAATAACAACACATGTATTACACGACACAATACAAATTATGTTAGCTCATATCAGAACTATTTTTCATGGCGTATATAGCGACGTATGTATCGGTCAGCATAACCCCGCGAAAAAAAAGATATTATTATGCAACACGACAGTTAATATTTGATAAAATAAGAAAGTTTTTTGAGAAATTATATAACTGTAGCGAAAAAAAATGTAGCTGGCGAAAAATATGAGTGAAACGTTCATAATGCACCGTTCACATTCGCATTCTTTAACATGGCGTAGGTAAAATTATGAACGTGCGTTGGCTGCTAAAAAAATCACTACGCGATCCTGCGAGACCTGGAAAATCCATTAAACAAACCTAAATTCAACCCACAGGGGCTTGAATAAAAATTACCACTGGCATTATCGTCACGAAACATCACATTTAAATAATCGATCATAAGTACCTTTGATCTATATCGGTAGTTTAACCAGAAAATGATGGTACCTACAAATATAATAATTGTAAATAAAATAAAATGACTGACATGTGTATCCCTTGTCTAGAGCGATGTTTGTATTGATTCATGAGATATGTTAAAACTCGTTCTGGTATGCATAAATATGACGTATGGCTTCATGGTACATCGAAGAAAAAAGAAAATAAGTATAAACAGGATGTAACATTCAACTCGTGTTTTTGGACCGCTAGAATGCTAAAGAGATATATTGATTAATTGTGTTTAACGGGCTGTCAACAGCTATGGTCATTTTAGGCACCGATCAACCGGGGTAAATCCCGTATGGTACCCGGTACTCAATGTACAAGAGTCTCTTAGAGTCAGACCATAAACGCAACCAGAGTACACTAATCTTACTAGACGTACAATTGGGATAACCGGCTTCAACGATTCTGGTAAGGATGACCCGCACCGCTAACCAATCTCATGCTTCCAGCCAACCGCCCACAGCTTGTCACTTAGTGTAAACATGTTCCCAGCAAACACACGACGTCGGTACAACGTTGTATATATGTTGTATCTAGGTCGCGACGTCGGCGACTCAAATCCAACGTCAATCCGACGTCGAAACCCCGACGTTGAAACGACGTCGTAAATACGACGTCCGTACGACGTTGTTTGCTAGTCATAGTTCGTCGCGACACAAATACAACGTCGGGTTGATGTCAGAAGTACGACCTCGGAACAACGTCCGTTTGCAATGTCGAATACATGTCTGGTACCGGCTAAAAGGCGACTCATTGTCAATAGATCTATTTATCTATGTCAACATATAGATACGCCATGAATGAACGAGCTGCAGACCTGGATTTCATACCAACATAATTTAGTGTAAACTTTAGTAGGCTGGTTCCATGTTTATGCCATGTAAAGTAATAATTGTATATCATAGACGATTACTTATGCATGTTATGTTGGGCTTGGCGTACATACATAGTAGTCCACTGCAGTCTGGTGCAAATTATCTCCTGTGATCGCAGGAGATTTATTAGCGTGCATGTCAGATGTCATAGGAACTGGTTCCCGCGCCAATGCATACCGGTGAGGAAGACGCCGGTATCTAGCCAAATGACTTCAAATCATTCGGAACCATCTCGGAGCTTTTCGCCAAAGGTTATATTTAATTATTATTGCGCCATTTCTCTTTATCTTCGAAGCGAAATCGAGCGGTTTCAATATTAGACAAAGGATCTGGATTATCATCGATTATCATGTAAGTATATTGTTGTATGCGCGTCTCCTAATACGTTTTCACTAACATTTGTAATTCAAATATGCATGACAACGTTTATATAATCTGCATGGCATGAATTATCAGGTTCCGGGGTCATCTCGTACCCAGTCCATGTCGTACCCAGTCCATGTCGTACCCGGTTTGGTCATCTCGTACCCATAGGTACGAAAAAATAAGTAATCTCGTACCCAGTCCAAATAACATATATAAAAGAAATTGCTTTTTATGCATATTTAGACCATTGCATTCTGAGGATACACTATTAGTAAGAAGAAAATTTTGAATAATTTTCATATTTATGCTTTTATGTATATGTTGTGACCACCATTTGAACCGTCTCGTCGAGACGGTTCAAATGAGTGGTCACAACATATACTTTAGATGGACAATAAAAAAATTATATTAAAAAAAGTTTGAATTTTACATACTCCTAAAAGCGTATTCCAAATGCAATGGGTTAATGCCATTGTTATATAATAATTGAATAGTAGGCCTACGTCGATTGGTTTTGGCCAAAAATTGATGTATATATTATACGTATTAAAGGGGTCATCTCGTACCCAGTCCAAACTGTGATCCCGGGAACACTTAAAAAGAAAACCTATAAGTGCCATTTGCTTGTGTCGAATTGCTCGTAAATTCCAACATATATTCACTGTTTTCATGGTAAAATAATTGCTGAAAATAGTTCAAATATGTGCAGCAGATGACACTTATTTAATTTGAGTATTTCTGTCTTAAAACTATTAAAATATGTGGTGCAATTTCATTGGAATGGCATCGTTACGATACGTGGCTATTATTTTCGCCTCTAGAACCAATTCACACCCTTAAATATAAGCTTCGTTCATATTAAATAATATATGCATTGTTTTAAATAATAAAACAGTACCTGGAATGAAATAAAATTAAAGAAAAATAAATAAAAACATATACAAAATTACTATGGGTGCGAGATGGTAGGGTATGGGTACGAGATGACCAAGATGTGGGTACGAGATGACCAAACCGGGTACGACATTGACTGGGTACGACATGGACTGGGTACGAGTTGACCAGCTACCAATGATCACAGGCCTTGTAATTCATAACAAAGTTCTGTCTATTTTCGTCATTTTTATCATATTTATTATCACTAAAACAAGTTTTGGCATCACATAAGAATCGTCTCGACTGGAGACTCTTATGTTCTGCCAACGTATGATTTAGTTCAGATCTATTTAAAATTAAAATATTTATACCACGCAATCTTTTCAGTGACATAGCATGATAGCTATTTATAGATGGTTCCGGTCAAAACGTAACCAAGTCAAAACGTACACAGAATAGAAAGTCAAATCTTTATATCGTCAATGTCCCAAACTGAAACTCTATTATGCTTAATTTTCATAGGAAAATTGTGAATTACAAATTATTTAGATGTCCCATTATGTTTTATTCTGATGCAAACACAATTGAATTTAAAGATATTTTCTGAAATGTATTACATGTTTTTGATTAAAGCCGTTATACAACTAGAGTGATTTGAACATTTGTGGGGGAAAAAAATCATTTTTTGTCATTTCTTCTCAAAAGGATATGTTGTTACTACTCATTTGAACTGTCTCGACTTGAGGGTTCTAGTGAAATGATCCTTGGGGGTTGGTCGTCTGCTGTTCATTTTTATTTTCAATAATTCTGAGCAAAACCTTTTTTTTTTCATGCGCTGCCAAAACATGTTTATTACAATATAACTGGCGAAAGTTAATTATTTGTTTTATATATGGAAATCTTCCTGGGAATCCACAAGCAGTGATAATATTGATGAAATTTTTAAATCGCAGCAAAGTGTTTATTTATAATATATATATATACAGTATATATGTAGGTCACATATTTTAACGTGTTTATATACATGTATAATGTGTTTATTAATGGTCATCGCAGTTTCAAAGAGATTAAGCGTGCAATTTTCACAAACCTCTGTCACAGTAGTCCTGGTCAATGTGTACACAAACGTGGTCAAAACGTACACAGTATAAGTATAAGTAAACAGTATAAGATTTAGCAATTGAAATATTGAAAAAGAAGTTTGTTTATTGGTATATAGAAGCGTGATTAATTGAGTTTGACTAAGATTTAGCAATTGAAACATTTATCAATTTACGTGAATATTTATTTAAATGTATGATCAATGTTCTCCATCACCCGAAATTATAAGGTGAGCGAATTTTGAAAATATCTAAAATTAATGTGCAAAATTACTGAAACGAAATTGCTAATTTCTTCATTAACCCATAGCATTCTGAGGATACACAGTACACTTATTATACCCACTTTTTAAAAAAAAAATGGGTATATTGTTTTCGTCACGGGTGTCCGTCCGTCCGTCCGTCCGTCCGTTTCTTGTAACTCGAAAAACTTTTTCACCTTCATACCTACGCGCCTCATATGTGCTATGTAGCTTCGTTATCATGTGCAGAAGCGCAAAGTGAATTCGGATTTTTCATCTGACCCTCCATCATGGATTATCTCCCCCTTTCGGACTCAGAATTTCCCATTTTTTCCTTGTAACTCGAAAAACTTTTTTCACCTTCATACCTACGCGCCTCATATTTGCTATGTAGCTTCGTTATCATGTGCAGATGCGCAAAGTGAATTCGGATTTTCCATCCGACCCTCCATCATGGATTATCTCCCCCTTTCGGACTCAGAATTTCCCATTTTTTCCTTGTAACTCGAAAAACTTTTTCACCTTCATACCTACGCGCCTCATATTTGCTATGTAGCTTCGTTATCATGTGCAGATGCGCAAAGTGAATTCAGATTTTTCATCCGACCCTCCATCATGGATTATCTCCCCCTTTCGGACTCAGAATTTCCCATTTTTTCCTTGTAACTCGAAAAACTTTTTCACCTTCATACCTACGCGCCTCATATTTGCTATGTAGCTTCGTTATCATGTGCAGATGCGCAAAGTGAATTCGGATTTTTCATCCACCCACCCTCCATCATGGATTATCTCCCCCTTTCGGACTCAGAATTTCCCATTTTTTTCCTTGTAACTCGAAAAACTTTTTCACCTTCATACCTACGCGCCTCATATTTGCTATGTAGCTTCGTTATCATGTGCAGATGCGCAAAGTGAATTCGGATTTTTCATCCGACCCTCCATCATGGATTATCTCCCCCTTTCGGACTCAGAATTTCCCATTTTTTCCTTGTAACTCGAAAAACTTTTTCACCTTCATACCTACGCGCCTCATATTTGCTATGTAGCTTCGTTATCATGTGCAGATGCGCAAAGTGAATTCGGATTTTTCATCCGACCCTCCATCATGGATTATCTCCCCCTTTCGGACTCAGAATTTCCCATTTTTTCCTTGTAACTCGAAAAACTTTTCACCTTCATACCTACGCGCCTCATATTTGCTATGTAGCTTCGTTATCATGTGCAGATGCGCAAAGTGAATTCGGATTTTTCATCCGACCCTCCATCATGGATTATCTCCCCCTTTCGGACTCAGAATTTCCCATTTTTTCCTTGTAACTCGAAAAACTTTTTCACCTTCATACCTACGCGCCTCATATTTGCTATGTAGCTTCGTTATCATGTGCAGATGGGCAAAGTGAATTCGGATTTTTCATCCGACCCTCCATCATGGATTATCTCCCCCTTTCGGACTCAGAATTTCCCATTTTTTCCTTGTAACTCGAAAAACTTTTTCACCTTCATACCTACGCGCCTCATATTTGCTATGTAGCTTCGTTATCATGTGCGCAAAGTGAATTCGGATTTTTCATCCGACCCTCCATCATGGATTATCTCCCCCTTTCGGACTCAGAATTTCCCATTTTTTCCTTGTAACTCGAAAAACTTTTTCACCTTCATACCTACGCGCCTCATATTTGCTATGTAGCTTCGTTATCATGTGCAGATGCGCAAAGTGAATTCGGATTTTTCATCCGACCCTCCATCATGGATTATCTCCCCCTTTCGGACTCAGATTCCCATTTTTTCCTTGTAACTCGAAAAACTTTTTCACCTTCATACCTACGCGCCTCATATTTGCTATGTAGCTTCGTTATCATGTGCAGATGCGCAAAGTGAATTCGGATTTTTCATCCGACCCTCCATCATGGATTATCTCCCCCTTTCGGACTCAGAATTTCCCATTTTTTTCCTTGTAACTCGAAAAACTTTTTCACCTTCATACCTACGCGCCTCATATTTGCTATGTAGCTTCGTTATCATGTGCAGATGCGCAAAGTGAATTCGGATTTTTCATCCGACCCTCCATCATGGATTATCTCCCCCTTTCGGACTCAGAATTTCCCATTTTTTTTCCTTGTAACTCGAAAAACTTTTTCACCTTCATACCTACGCGCCTCATATTTGCTATGTAGCTTCGTTATCATGTGCAGATGCGCAAAGTGAATTCGGATTTTTCATCCGACCCTCCATCATGGATTATCTCCCCCTTTCGGACTCAGAATTTCCCATTTTTTCCTTGTAACTGGAAAAACTTTTTCACCTTCATACCTACGCGCCTCATATTTGCTATGTAGCTTCGTTATCATGTGCAGATGCGCAAAGTGAATTCGGATTTTTCATCCGACCCTCCATCATGGATTATCTCCCCCTTTCGGACTCAGAATTTCCCATTTTTTCCTTGTAACTCGAAAATCTTTTTCACCTTCATACCTACGCGCCTCATATTTGCTATGTAGCTTCGTTATCATGTGCAGATGCGCAAAGTGAATTCGGATTTTTCATCCGACCCTCCATCATGGATTATCTCCCCCTTTCGGACTCAGAATTTCCCATTTTTTCCTTGTAACTCGAAAAACTTTTTCACCTTCATACCTACGCGCCTCATATTTGCTATGTAGCTTCGTTATCATGTGCAGATGCGCAAAGTGAATTCGGATTTTTCATCCGACCCTCCATCATGGATTATCTCCCCCTTTCGCACTCAGAATTTCCCATTTTTTCCTTGTAACTCGAAAAACTTTTTCACCTTAATACCTACGCGTCTGATATTTGGTTCGTAGCTTCGTTTTGATGTGCTGATGCGCAAAATGAATTCGGATTTTTTATCCGACCCTCCATCATGGATTACCTCCCCCTTTCGGACTTAGCATTTGGGGAAAGTGGGTATATTGCGATGGCGCGCCATCGACTTTTTCTAGTTAAACACTATTTCTCAGGAGAAAATTTTGAATAGTTTTCATATTCATGCTTTCATGTATATGCCGTGACCACGATTTGAACCGCCTCATCGAGAAGGTTCAAATGAGTGGTCACAGCATATACATTGATGGAAAATGGAGAAAAGTATGTGTGAAATTTACATCACCCTAAAAGTGTATTCCGAATGCAATGGGTTAATAGTGGGAATACAAAAAGAATTGTTTAAAAGTGATCTTATTGTATCCCCCAGACTATAGTCGGGGGATACTATGTATTTGACGTTGTCACGCCGTCCGCCGACGCAGATACTTTCGTGTTCAGGCTATAAGTCTGAAACCGTATGAAATATTTTAGCGAATCTTCATTCATGCATAGATAACGAGTCAACGACATGTCATACAGAAGAACCATAACTCTCGGGTCGCTAATTTTGGAGTTACTTACCCCCCCCCTACCCCCCCCCCCTTTTTTTCTGACATGGCGGCAAGGGGGATACAATGCGGTCGTGGGTGACTGTCGTTCTAGGTGAACATATATGTTGATGAATTCAATGCCAGACGTTGATTTTGGAAGATGATTGCTATTTAATATAAATGCACATCAAATTTGAGTTTGAAAATTATAATGTGGGTGCCTCAGGACAAGGTGGGGACACCACCTTTATATAAGTGGCCGTGGACAACACTGCATGTACTGTATATATTATGTGTTTCGTAACTAAATAACTTTCTGAAATTCACATTGACACAGCAAATATGGTCTGATCAGACTGATCTGGGTCTACTATGGTAAAATAAATTGGCATGAGGTATACTTTTCTACAGGTTCATCATACTGCATGGTAGTTTAGTCTCTGACAAAGGTAGATCCAATGCATGTACTCAGTGGCTATGGCTGCATACTTGATTTTTGTTTGCAAACAAAATTCAGCAGTGCTTATTAGCTGTGAAAACGTAACTGATGCGTAACACTACGTAACATAACACTTCTTACTGCAGCATTGGGTGGTTGGACACTGTCCAGTCACTGACTGGTTGGGAGTAGCAAAGGGTAGTTTAACAATCGGTATTCATCCTTTCCGGAATGCCGACTTACATGGTTTGGTCTTCATTTACTGACCCCCTGTACTAGAGAGCTAAATCCTGTTATCAAGGTGTGTAATCACGTGGTCACGACTACAACAACAACAAGAAAAATCGCCTCCACTTCGAATTTGTATTCTTTTATATTTTCCTTATTATATAACGGATTACGATGTCATATGGAGCACCAAACGCGTATTGTTAATCTGCGTTTGGTGGTATTCTTACATTTGCCCAAACATCTACCGTTGCTGTGAAAAATAATAAACAAATCAAGTGTACGGTATCACTGGAACTTCCGTCAACTCCGATACGGTAACTGATTTTCCACAGCAACCGTAGATGTTTGGGCAAATGTAAGAATACCACGTTCGTCCCGCCCCCTCTAAGCCCAGGGTCAAGGTCACAGACTTAGTGTGTTCAAAACCTTAACGCTGGGTAAATGCCTTATAATTTCTGTTTCCTTCCTCCGATCTGCTTCACATTTCACACACGCATTCCTCCAATAGTCCTCTACCGCCCTGTGGCAAATCCACGTTCGCCCCGCCCTAAGCCCAGGGCCAAGGTCACAGACTTGGTGCATTCAAAACCTTAACGCCTGGTAAATGGCTTATAATTTCTGTTTCTTTGCTCGGATCTGCTTCACATTTCACACACGCATTCCTCCAATGGTCCTCTACCGCCCTGTGACAAGTCCACATTCGTCCCGCCCCCGCTTAGCCCAGGGTCAAGGTCACAGACTTTGTGCATTCGAAACCTTAACGCCGGGTAAATGGCTTATAAATTATGTTTCCTTGATCGGATCTGCTTCACATTTTACACACACATTCCTCCAATGGTCCTCTACCGCCCTGTGACAAATCCACATTCGTCCCGCCCCCGCTAAGCCCAGGGTCAAGGTCACAGACTTGGTGCGTTCGAAACCTTAACGCCGGGTAAATGGTTCATAATTTCTGTTTCCTTGCTCGGATCTGCTTCACATTTCACAAACGCATTCCTCCAATGGTCCTCTACTGCCCTGTGACAAATCCACATTCGTCCCACCCCCGCTAACTAAATACATATTTCACACACACATGGCTGCCAGCGGGGGCATTCGTGTACCGACAGGCCACATTTCTAGTGATGTTTGCTATGTAATTTAAAAGCATTTTGTACTCATTTGAATTATTAGTTCCGCCGTCTCACACTGTAATAGCATTATTTAATCATTGCATTTGTTGATTTTCCAGATTCAACAACTTTCAAATATTGGAGGAGTGACCTCGAGGGACAACGTTGGGAAGCAAATGAACAAGTAAGTACTGCTATGATGATAATATACTCACTGACTATGTAGCTGACTTATAGTTGGCTGGTACATGGGAAATGTACATACACACACAGCTTGAGGGTACAAACAGTTTCCGAGTGCATAGAAAACACTGTTAATACATTTCTATAATAATATATCTGAATAGTTAAGTACAGGATCACTGCTTGTTCTACCCAGTCACCTTCGGTACTATATGTTTGGGTGGTGGTTGGGAGCACGCAAAGGGTAATTTAACGATTGGTATTCATCCTTTCCGGAATGCCGACTTCCATGGTTTGGCCTTCATTTACTTGTCCCCTGTACTTGAGAGCTAAATCCTGTTGTGCTCCATTAAGAAGTAATAAGCTTATAGCTAATCATATTACGTTGGGGCAGAGTTAAGTGACTGGTGTGGCATGGACCTTGCACCAGGTCAGGATATTCGATTTCAGGACTGAATATTTAGTGCTGTAAATATGGAGTTCTGATTTTGGGAATTTCTCTCATAGACAGGTTGAATGAGGGATAGTCCAACCCGTTGGCCCGGCCTTATATGACCATAGCTGTTGATATGCCATTAAACACCAATAATCAATCAAATGTACTAGATGTGAGACGTTTATTTGCTGCTTTTTTTACCAGGGTGATGACGAATGATTCTGATGGCCAAATACAACCTGAAAGGCAACAAAGGCAAGCTGGCCTTTGAGAAAACAGCCCTCTACCAGGTTATTCAAGGTAAGATTGGGTGGAGTATTCATTATTGTATCCCCCGACGACGAAAGTCGGGGGATACTATGGATTTGACGTTGTCACGCCGCCGCCGCATCCGCCGGCGCCGCAGATACTTTCTCGTTCGGAGTATAACTCTGAAACCGTATGGAATATTTTAACGAAATTTCATCCATGCATAGATAACGAGACAACGACGTGTCGCACACAAGAACCACAACTCTCGGGTCGCTAATTCTGGAGTTATTCCCCTTTGTTGTTCGTTTTGGTTCAATTTCGTGTTCGGAGTATAACTCCAATACCGTATAGAATATTTTGACGAAACTTCACACATGCATAGGTATCGACCCAAAGGTGTGTCGCGCACAAGAACCACGACTCTCGCGATGCTAATTTTTCAGTTATTGCCCTTTGTTCGTTTTTGGTCCAATTTCGTGTTCGGAGTATAACTCCAATACCGTATAGAATATTTTGACGAAACTTCACACATGCATAGGTATCGACCCAATGGTGTGTCGCGCACAAGAACCACGACTCTCGCCATGCTAATTTTCAGTTATTGCCCTTTGTTTTATTTTTGATTATTATTATGCCATTATATACATTTCTTATCTGGAGTATATCTCCAATACCGTTTGAATAAATATTGATGTATATATACCAGAATGTCGCTGACAATGAGGACAGGCCTCGCCCCTACCTGACCATTAAACTATACACTTGGCTATATTTTTACACCTGACCCCACCCTACAAATGACAGAGGATGGCGGTGGTGGCAGGGGGATACAATGCTGTCGTGGACGACTGTCGTTCTAGTTTGCCATAAAGTAAATAAGAGTTACAAAGATATATTTCAATTACATTACAAAGGAATGTGTGATTTCCATAGAAGGCACATTCATACAACTGTAATAGCAAGGGAGGAGGGTTAAAATTTGAATAAGACGTGTCCAACAAACTGAACACTGAATGGCCAACCGGCAGACACCGAAGCGGATTTGGATATGCACGCATATTGTTCTGGTTTCACTGTTGGCAAAGCTAATATATACTTTCATGGTTCATATTCTTTCTGTAGAAGAATAAGGACACAGGGTTCATCTTTCGGAACAGAAAAGTGCTGGCAGCTATAATTGTATCCCCTGACGATAGTCAGGGATACTATGTATCTGACGTCGTCACGCCGCCGCCGCAGACACTTTGGTGTCCGGCTATAAGTCTGAAACCGCATGGAATAATTTGAACAAAACTTCATTCATGCATAGATAACGAGTCAACAACGTGTCGCGCACAAGAACCACAACTCTCGGGTCGCTGATTTTGGAGTTATTCCCCTTTGTTGAATATTTTCTGACATGGCGGCAAGGGGGGATACAATGCGGTCGTGCGACTGTCGTTCTAGTTATAATAATGTTATGCAGCAAGTATTCTACATAGTGCCAGGAGCCGGTGTGGCTCAGTGGATATAGCCACGAGTTATTTTTTAGTGAAGGACAAAACACCCTCGGACAAACAGCCTCAGCACAAAAATGACTACATGGACGAAACCCGCTCCATGTTGTAATTTTTATTTTTAGGTTGAGGTGTTTTGTCTGAGGGGTTCTGTCCGGATACCGTTCTTTTTGTGTGCAATACACTTGCATGATAGCCTAACTAACTTTGCCAAACATATACTGTGCCCCCCCCCCCCCCCCCCCCCCCCCCCCCCCTCCCCCCCCCCCCCCCCCACCAATGAGTGTCCCCCACCCCATCCATTCTTCCGTCAAAACTGAATTGGCTCTTAAAGTGACATCAAAATCACTCCCAATTAGTTCATGTTCATTTCAGCAAGTGCCCAGAAGTCCTTTCCAGGCACAGAGCATGCCAAGAAACTGGAAATTGGGTCGGTTTTGAAGTACGCACCAGACAGAAGAGGTGGTGGCGGAAGAAGGGCTGATCAGTGATCACCTGTAATGAAAGTTCCTGCCATGAACAACCTTTTGCTGTTTGATAAGGAAAAAAATAAAGAATTATTGTTCTTCGTTTGTCTTTGAGTGTTGTTGCTCAGCTCAAAAGGTTTGGGAATAGTATATACAAGAGCTTCAGATACATGTTGGGTTTTTGACTCGTTATTTTGAAAATGAAGTGTTATTCTTGTCATTCAAAACCTTTTTTTTTCATCAATTCCATGTATACCAACCCATTGAAATAAGTTAATTTCAATTTTTTACAATTGTCTTTTACGGAAAACTGACACTTATTTGAAGCTCTATAATCAATCCCTCTTGCTGATTTCTATCCAGATTAACAGGTTACAAAACACTAGATGTGCTTCTGTGTGTATGCGACCCAAATGACAAAGTTAGACATTCATATGAGCCGTAAAATATCAATAATCCATCAAACGTGTGAATACAAGGCTGGGCTTGTGTTGTGACTTGTTTACACTGTTGTGTTAATGCCACATTGTTTGACAGTCGTTGCAGGATTGGGATGATTTTGGTGCTACTTCAACGTTAGGCTTGGGTGGTTGGGGTTGGGAGCAGCGAAGGGTAGTTTAACGATCGGTATTCATCCTTTCCGGAATCCGCCGACTTACATGGTTTAGCCCTCCTTTACATGCCCCCTGTACTTGAGAGCTAAATCCTGTTATGCTCCATTAAGAAGTAATAAGCTTTAATATAGCTAACCCTATTACTTTGGGGCAGAGCTAAGTGACTCTGGTGCGGTATGGACCTGGCACCAGGTCAGGATATTCTAATTTCAGGACTGAATATATTGTTATGTAAATATTGAGTTCTGATTTTGGGAATTTCCCTCATTGTGGACAGGTTGAATACGGGAAAATCCATCTTAGCTGTTGATAGGCCGTTAAACACCAATAATCAATCAATCAATCAACGTTAGGTTACGTGGTTTCAACGTCGGTTTGTGACGTTGTTTCAACGTCTGCATGTAACGTTGTTACAACGTCTGGTTTATGACGTTGTTTTGACGTCATTGTGACGTTGTTTCAACGTCAGTTCAAAGTTGCTTAGACGTCATGTTGACGACGTTGTAACAACGTTGTGAAAATGACGTTGTAACAACGTTGTGAAAATGACGTTGATACAACGTTGTGAAAATGACGTTGATACAACGTTGTGAAAATGACGTCATTTCAACGTCATCTTCATGACGTCTAAACAATTTGCAAATTCAACTACTTTTCAACGTCTATCCAACGTCAGAAAAAGACGTCTAAACAACGTCCCTTAGACGTCAATTGCCCACTGGGTTCCCAGGAGACTTTAAACACTGTTTGTCAACATAAAACTTCAAGTGAATGAGACCTGAATAGTGTGTCACATACTTGCATATAAATGAAAGCTCAGTCTTGTATGATTCTAAAAGTGTATACTTACATAATGTATGCATTGCCCTGTAATCCATATGCATTGCACATAATATATATAACTTGCACCATTGTAAACAATGTAAATATATGGTAACCACCTGAAAAGGTCTTGCTACCTAACCTTTGATTAGTAACATGTGTTATGTATTATAGGATATTGTCACATCTGATATTTTAATATATATATAAATATTTGATATATTATATATATTAAAATATCAGATGTGACAATATCCTAATATAAGATGATACATTGAAGGTGGGTATACGTTCATACAAATATAGGATGGCAGCCAAAATGACACATTTTCCCTCAGAAATAATTATTTATTTCACATGAAATATATACGTTATGTCTACAATGCACTCGTATATAAATGTAATTACGATAAAAGGAAGATACTTCTGAAAATATATACACAAATTATTACTGATCAATATATTATAGCAGGTTTTGTCAGTCATATTGGAGGCCACATTGAATTAGATTGATCTTACATAATGTATTGCAATACGCTTTATTTTATCATTTGTTTAGTTAATGTGAATTAATTCCAGAACTAAGACAGATGCTAAAGTAATTGTTTGTCGAGCCCATTGTGGAAAGCGAGATATTGCGATCATGATGACATATGTACATCCGCCCGTGGGAGAGTCTGTCCGAAATGTACATCACTTATATCTCTTCAACCATAATCAGTTATGCGCTACAACGTTCTTTACAAAATTGAAAAAAATATTTAAATACCTTATACGCAGATATGCAATTATAAGTCGCTTCAACTTCAAACGTTTTCTTTTGTTGCCATCCATACTTTCATTCTGTAGACCATCCATTTGGCCTTCCTACACAAGGTCCTTGTCAAACTACATTGCGTTAACGGTTTTACGAATTTTGAATTAAACGTTTTATGATACGATCAATAAACATCGGGGTTATTAATACACCCTCGGAGTAGCGACAGCCTAGGCGGGCGCAACATGCGGGATGTGTGCTTCTGTTAGGCATATTGGACAACGTTTTCAAGTTTTGGCGGTGATCTTGGACGCCATATTATTTCCAATATAAACTTATTGAAGCTTTAATAATAGTAAATGTAACTCTAAGACAATTAAAAATCAATTCATATATGTTGTGAAGAAAATGTAACGTTTACTTATTGTGTTGGCTATCTTGGCAGCCATCTTGGATAATTGAAAGGTTAAGCGACCCATAATTATTGTAAAGGTTAATATATACATTGTTCAGTGATACACTGCCACCATATGTGTGAATATGCTCATTATAGTCACCTTAATGTGTTTAATAAATTCATGGCAGCCATCTTGGACGCCATCTTGAATTATGGATTAAGCTCCAGCAGGATTTATGGGGAGTTTTGATATATTATTCCTACTAGTAATGATATTCCGGACATATACTGAAAAATTCAGCTGTGGCTTATTTGTTTCAATCTTTGGCGATTTCATGTCTAATACTATTCGCCTAACTATTTGGCTGGTCATGCGTAATGCTGCGGGTGGTGCATATCACATTATTAGAAATACCAGCGTATCTCATGTATGCATATATGGCAAAGCTGCCAAGCTTAGTGTTACCTGGATATTTACGGTAAAGCCTAGGTACAGCGGATACAATTGGCTATATATGCCCTAGTTCTCGTATCCAGTGGATACAAATGACATTGGACAACTATGGCATCGGTAAAGCTACCAAGCTTAGCGTTTCCTGGATATTTCCACAAAAGGTATCCCGGCAGATACCTATTGGCTAAATATGTCCTAGTTCTCGTATCCAGTGAATAAACAAACAAATATATAGAGGATATTCATATTTTTGCAACGAATGTCATATTCGTTGCAAAAATATGAATATTATATTTATTATATACGCTCCATGGAAATTAGCAGTTTTTTAGACTGTATACGGTAATGAATGTGTATTTGCAGTCTATTTGCGCTGTTTTCTTTCAGGTGCGCGTTATGAATATAGATAGATGTTTATTTGATCGATGAGAACATATGACTTTTATTTACATCGCCTAACTATGTATTTCATGGGTAGGTACATAATAAATCCTGTTTCTCATATCGCAGCGGATATACTCCCACCCGCAGCATGTCAGCCATTTATGAGTCTTCTGTTCTGTTAATAAAAAAAAGTCGCGGCCATTGCTTCCAAACTGTATTCCTGTTGTTGTTGATACTATGCAATAGATAGTGCCTATGGGTGTGGACGTGTGTGAATACGAATACTGATGTCTCAATAATAGGCACATGATTAGCCTCATTCTGCCTGCTTAATATATCAACATCCGTAGTTGAGGTGAACGTCATCCGTTGCATAGTACATGTGTTATTATACCCCATGTTACATACAGATAGGTCACACTCGTATAGCCAGAGGCTATAATGCGTTTTAGCAAATCATCTTCTAATAACTTATAAACTCTTCACTGATTTTGATAATATTTGGCCACAATGTGTTTCTATGGACGGTGCCTTGTTTTGTATAGGACCCACGTCCGAGTGCGCACGGTCAATGTCACTGAGGACTTATATTGACCTTGTTGGCAAGGCAAATGAGTTAAAAATTATTTGTATTATCAAGGCTGCCAGCGAGGGGATTAGCTTTAGGTTAGTGATAACGATGCCTTTGTTACATAATGCCACCACTAACATGCCAACATTGAATACGTGATCTAAACATGTACATGCACAGTAGGTTTGGTCTGCTTTGTTCGCAGAGTGGAGGTGCTAGTTCAGTCGGAGCATGGATCTTATTATATACGTACGTTCGTTTCCCATTGAAACACAATGGAAAACAAGCCGTCAATATTTCCAAATTGACGTCTCGTGAGATCATATTGGTCTGTGCCGGAACTACGTTTCGCCACGCAAAATAGTTCCTTCTAAACCAACACTAATTTGTTAATTCTATTTGTATGTTGTATAATTTTTGAGGCGCATATAGATTGCAACTGATTTAAGTATAATAAAAAGGTTATTTGATTTCTCTGCCACTCGTTCCGCCGTGCAACGATATCGCGCGTGCGGAACTCGTGCATATATCCACATGCAAATCTAATATACTTTGCATATCATTCTGTCCACAGTGTCATATTTTCGCGTTTTAAAACATTAATTAGCGGACGACAGTGATTTCTGTTCAGTACTGTAAGAGTAGAAGAAGGTGTATATGTATATAGAACTTCATGACATGAATTACACACAGTATGACAGAAAACTTGTATACGGTTTGTGGGGGATGGCCCAGCCCTACCACAAACATATTACGGGGACAATAAATAGTTGTCAAGCCCTAAAAAATATAATACATGTAACTACAAACCCAATTATATGAAGAGCCTATAAAACGTTCCAATACGGAGGCTGTCACAAGTTTGATTTGATGCCGGGATTATTGATTATCTCTAATGTTTGGACTTGAATTTCACATGTTTGCCTTGTAAGTCGTAAACCTGTTAAACCTTAATTCAACGTCAATCTAAAACTCTAATTGTAATACTCATTTGCTATGACGCATAGTAAATATATCAGCTTCAGAGCTGATGTTTTTTTTTTTTAATCTGCTGACTTGTCTTGATTTGGAAGGAGATCGTCCTATAATCAGATGTACATGCACAGTAGGTTTGGTCTGCTTTGTTCGCAGAGTGGAGGTGCTAGTTCAGTCGGAGCATGGATCTTATTATATACGTACGTTCGTTTCTCATTGAAACACAATGGAAAACAAGCCGTCAATATTTCCAAATTGACGTCTCGTGAGATCATATTGGTCTGTGCCGGAACTACGTTTCGCCACGCAAAATAGTTCCTTCTAAACCAACACTAATTTGTTAATTCTATTTGTATGTTGTATAATTTTTGAGGCGCATATAGATTGCAACTGATTTAAGTATAATAAAAAGGTTATTTGATTTCTCTGCCACTCGTTCCGCCGTGCAACGATATCGCGCGCTGCGGAACTCGTGTATATATCCACATGCAAATCTAATATACTTTGCATATCATTCTGTCCACAGTGTCATATTTTCGCGTTTTAAAACATTAATTAGCGGACGACAGTGATTTCTGTTCAGTACTGTAAGAGTAGAAGAAGGTGTATATGTATATAGAACTTCATGACATGAATTACACACAGTATGACAGAAAACTTGTATACGGTTTGTGGGGGATGGCCCAGCCCTACCACAAACATATTACGGGGACAATAAATAGTTTTCAAGCCCTAAAAAATATAATACATGTAACTACAAACCCAATTATATGAAGAGCCTATAAAAATCGTTCCCAATACGGAGGGCTGGTCACAAATTTGATTTTGATGCCGGGATTATTGATTATCTCTAATGTTTGGACTTGAATTTCACATGTTTGCCTTGTAAGTCGTAAACCTGTTAAACCTTAATTCAACGTCAATCTAAAACTCTAATTGTAATACTCATTTGCTATGACGCATAGTAAATATATCAGCTTCAGAGCTGATGTTTTTTTTTTTTAATCTGCTGACTTGTCTTGATTTGGAAGGAGATCGTCCTATAATCAGATGCTCTGGTAACAACGATGTGCGGAATAGACTCGCAAAATGTGTCTCAAAAGCAGAGGCAATGGTGTGCGGATTTGTCGCACGATTCGGCGCAGTATGTGAAGAAACATGTATGGCTGTTGTTCTCCAATGACGTGTAATTTTCCAATGGGTAATGTACTTCCAACGCTATTGCGCTGTTAAATCATGCACCCGAATTGTTAAATGAGCCGAATTTGGCCATTTTACTAGTAGTATTGTCACGCTTTTACCAATATGCCAGTGCATGACTTTATAGCGCATTATATTGTACTTTCGAGGTAGGCGTGTTATTTGAGATTTGACATGAACGTGTTCTGTCCTTTTCCGAACATAAATCGGTCGGAGAGAGTATCATAAACACAGATATGTGGCCAAAAATGGATTGACATGTCGATTGTCAACACCGATTCCAAGGCGGCACACATTCGCATTTTTCTACCTTAAAGGTACATGCCAACTCAGTAGGCATAAACAGTTCTTCACATCATCTGAGACATTTTCTGCCAAAATATATATTCATTTACCATTACCCCACGTATTGATTGGCATTATTATACATTTTATATCGGACGTAAATTATACACTGACATCGAGGGCGATAACCGTGTTTCCTTAAAATGCTAACGGACATTACTATTTGTTCTCTGTATGTATTGTTTATGTGCAATTATCATACTTTATAATCTGTCGAAAATATTATTTTTTCAGATGACGCATTTAATTAGTATAAATAATTAAAATTGTCACGCCTCATTTGCATATGAAAATAGCCTGATACAACCGCGAGTCACTATCAGTAAATTAAACAATACTAAATGAGTATATCTGTATAGCGGGCACCAGTAATGTTTAGAAATTGTGGAATAGTGACACAATTATACACTTATTTAATACCTATAAAGAACATTTTGTGCCTACTGAGTGGGCATGTACCTTTAATATCTGGATGTCGCCTCAATACGTGAATCATTCACTTCAGCTTCGCGAACCGCGCGAATCACGCTGTATATCACACCCACCCCTCCCCTACATGAGGTCCCAGCTGCGTGAATTCCCACCTCACACACAGTTACACGTCATCCCAGCTTCATGAATCACCCCATCCAGCTTCGTGAACCACGCAGTAAGTAAACCACCACCCACCACACGCACCCACATACACCCACACACACACCCCACGCACGCACACACACACACACGCGCGCACGCATACGCACACACGCATACACACACACAGCTACATGTCTCCTCAGCTTCGTGAATTACTCACGCCAGCTTTGTGAACCAAGCTGTATGTCAGCCCCACGCCCCCGCTACGTGACCCTCACTCAGCTACATGAGCTCCCAGCTACGTGAATTCCCACCTCCAGTCTCGTGAATCCCGCTATATGAACCCCACACAGCTACTTGAGTTCGATCTGCGTGAATTCCCACCCCAGCTTCATGAATCCCACTATATGACCGCCATGCAGCTACATGAGTTCACAGCTCCGTGAATCCCCACCTCCAGTTTCGTGAACCCCCTATGTGACACTCACTCAGCTACATGAGTTCCCAGCTCCGTGAATTCCCACCTCCAGCTTCGTGAACCCCGCTATGTGACACTCACTCAGCTACATGAGTTTCCAGCTCCGTGAATTCCCACGTCCAGCTTCGTGAACCCCGCTATGTGACACTCATTCAGCTACATGAGTTCCCAGCTCCGTGAATTCCCACGTCCAGCTTTGTGAACCCCGCTATATGATCCCCACTCAGTTAAATGAGTTCTCAGTTCCGTGAATTCCCACCTCCAGCTTCGTGAACCCCGCTGTGTGACACTGCACTCAGCTACATGAGGTTCCAGCTCCGTGATTTCCCATACACAGCTTCGTGAATCCCACTATATTACCTCCATTCAGCTACATGAGTTCTCAGCTCCGTGAATCCCCATCTCCAGCTTCGTGAACACCGCCATGTGACCTCCACTCAGCTACATGAGTTCCCAGCTCCATGAATCCCCACCTCCAGCTTCGTGAACCCCGCTATGTGACCCCACTCAGCTACATGAGTTCCCAGCTCCGTGAATCCCCACCTCCAGCTTCGTGAACCCCGCTATATGATCCCCACTGAGCTACATGAGTTCCAGCTCCGTGAATCCCCACCTCCAAATTCTTGATCCCCGCTATATGATCCCCACTCAGTTACATGAGTTCTCACTTCCGTGAATCCCCACCTCCAGCTTCGTGAACCCCGCTGTGTGACCCTGCACTCAGCTACATGAGGTTCCAGCTCCGTGAATTCCCACTTACAGCTTCGTGAATCCCACTATATTACCTCCATTCAGCTACATGAGTTCCAGCTCCGTGAATCTCCACCCCAGCTTCGTGAATCCCGCTAGGTGACGCTTAATCAGTTACATGAGTTCTCAGCTCCGTGATTCCCATCTCCAGCTTCGTGAACCCCACCATGTGACCTCCACTCAGCTACATGAGTTCCCAGCTCCGTTAATTCCCACGTCCAGCTTCGTGAACCCCGCTATGTGACACTCACTCAGCTACCTGAGTTCCCAGCTCCGTGAATTCCCACGTCCAGCTTCGTGAACCCCGCTATGTGACACTCACTCAGCTACATGAGTTCCCAGCTCCGTGAATTCCCACGTCCAGCTTCGTGAACCCCGCTATATGATCCCCACTCAGTTACATGAGTTCAAGCTCCGTGAATCCCCACCTCCAAATTATTGATCCCCGCTATATGATCCCCACCCAGTTACATGAGTTCTCACTTCCGTGAATCCCCACCTTCAGCTTCGTGAACCCCCTTGTGTGACCCAGCACGCAGCTACATGAGGTTCCAGCTCCGTGAATTCCCACATACAGCTTCGTGAATCCCACTATATTACCTCCATTCAGTTACATGAGTTCCCAGCTCCGTGAATCTCCACCTCCAGCTTCGTAAATACCGCTAGGTGACGCTTACTCAGTTACATGAGTTCTCAGCTCCGTGAATCCCCATCTCCAGCTTCGTGAACCCCGCCATGCGACCTCCACTCAGTTACGTGAGTTCCCAGCTCCGTGAATTCTCACGTACAGCTTCGTGAACCCCGCTATATGATCCCCACTCAGCTACATCAGTTCCAGCTCCGCGAATCCCCACCTCCAAATTATTGAACCCCGCTATATGATCCCCACTCAGGTACATGAGTTCTTAGTTCCGTGAATCCCCACCTCCAGCTTCGTGAACCCCGCTGTGTGACCCTGCACTCAGCTACATGAGGGTCCAGCTCCGTGAATTCCCACATACAGCTTCGTGAATCCCACTATATTACCTCCATGCAGCTACATGAGTTACCAGCTCCGTGAATCTCCACCTCCAGCTTCGTGAATCTCGCTAGGTGACGCTTACTCAGTTACATGAGTTCTCAACTCCGTGAATCCCCATCTCCAGCTTCGTGAACCCCGCCATGTGACCTCCACTCAGCTACATGAGTTCCCAGCTCCGTGAATCCCCACCTCCAGCTTCATGAACGCCGCTATGTGACCCCACTCAGCTACATGAGTTATCAGCTCCGTGAATCCCCACCTCCAGCTTCGTGAGGCCCGCTATGTGACACTCACTCAGCTACATGAGTTCCCAGCTCCGTGAATTCTCACGTCCAGCTTCGTGAACCCCGCTATATGATCCCCACTCAGCTACATGAGTTCCAGCTCCGTGAATCCCCACCTCCAAATGATTGAACTCCGCTATATGATCCCCACTCAGTTACATGAGTTCTCAGTTCCGTGAATCCTCACCTCCAGCTTTGTGAAACCCGCTGTGTGACCCTACACTCAGCTACATGAGGTTCCAGCTCCGTGAATTCCCACATACAGCTTCGCGAATCCCACTATATTACCTCCATTCAGCTACATGAGTTCCCAGCTCCGTGAATCTCCACCTCCAGCTTCGTGAACCCCGCTGTGTGACCCTGCACTCAGCTACATGAGGGTCCAGCTCCGTGAATTCCCACATACAGCTTCGTGAATCCCACTATATTACCTCCATTCAGCTACATGAGTTCCCAGCTCCGTGAATCTCCACCTCCAGCTTCGTGAACCCCGCTGTGTGACCCTGTACTCAGCTACATGAGGTTTCAGCTTCGTGAATTCCCACATACAGCTTCGTGAATCCCACTATGTTACCTCCATTCAGTTACATGAGTTCCAAGCTCCGTGAATTCCCAAATACAGCTTCGCGAATCCCACTATATTACCTCCATTCAGCTACATGAGTTCCCAGCTCCGTGAATCCCCACCTCCAGCTTCGTGAACCCCGCTGTGTGACCCTGTACTCAGCTACATGAGGTTCCAGCATCGTGAATTCCCACATACAGCTTCGTGAATCCCACTATATTACCTCCATTCAGCTACATGAGTTCCCAGCTCCTTGAATCTCCACCTCCAGCTTCGTGAATCCACCTAGGTGACGCTTACTCAGATACATGAGTTCTCAGCTCCGTGAATCCCCATCTACAGCTTCGTGAAACACGCCATGTGACCTCCACTCAGCTACATGAGTTCCAAGCTCCGTGAATCCCCACCTCCAGCTTCGTGAACCCCGCTATGTGACCCCACTCAGCTACATGAGCTCTCCGCTCCGTGAATCCCCACCTCCAGCTTCGTGAACCCCGCTATGTGACACTCCCTCAGCTACATGAGTTCCCAGCTCCGTGAATTCCCACGTCCAGCTTCGTGAACCCCGCTATATCATCCCCACTTAGTTACATGAGTTCCAGCTCCGTGAATCCCCACCTCCAAATTATTGAACCCTGCTATGTGATCCCCACTCAGTTACATGCGTTCTCAGTTCCGTGAATCCCCACTTATGTGACACTCACTCAGCTACATGAGTTCCCAGCTCCGTGAATTCCCACGTCCAGCTTCGTGAACCCCGCTGTGTGACCCTGTACTCAGCTACATGAGGTTCCAGCTTCGTGAATTCCCACATACAGCTTCGTGAATCCCACTATATTACCCCCATTCAGCTACATGAGTTCCCAGCTCCGTGAATCTCCACCTCCAGCTTCGTGAATCCCGCTAGGTGACGCTTACTCAGCTACATGAGTTCACAGCTCCGTGAATCCCCACGTCCAGCTTCGTGAACCCCGCTATGTGACACTCACTCAGCTACATGAGTTCCCAGCTCCGTGAATCTCCACCTCCAGCTTCGTGAATCCCGCTAGGTGACGCTTACTCAGTTACATGAGTTCTCAGCTCCGTGAATCCCCATATCCAGCTTCGTGAACCCCGCCATGTGACCTCCACTCAGCTACATGATTTCGCAGCTTCGTGAATCCCCACCTCCAGCTTCGTGAACCCCGCTATGTGACCCCACTCAGTTACATGAGTTCTCAGCTCCGTGAATCCCCACCTCCAGCTGCGTGAACCCCGCTATGTGACACTCACTCAGCTACATGAGTTCCCAGCTCCGTGAATTCCCACGTCCTGCCTCGTGAACCCCACTATGTGACCCACACTCTGCTACATGAGTTCCAGCTCCGTGAATCCCCACCTTCAGCTTCGTGAACCCTGCCGTGTGACCCCCACCCAGCTACATGAGTTATCAGCTCTGTGAATTCCCAATTGCAGCTTCGTAAACCCCGTGATTCCAGCTCCGTGAATCACCCTAGCCTTGTGAATCCCCAACCTCGGCTTCGAGAGCGCCGCTATGTTATTTCTTCACAGTTTCGTAAACCCCGCTTCAGTTTGAACATTTATATTGTATAGTTTATTGTGTATCATTGTTCATAATATATTGGCTGGAACAGATTATAGTACGTGCATATATTAACTTCCTGCTTTCGTTGCTAAGCATACAATAACAATGACGCACAAGTATGTAAAGAGGTAAATATCGTATGTTTACTTATTACTTGAAAACCTTCTTATACGTGTTGTAACTCATTTCATAAATGTGGCTGTGACTGGAGAAATCGGGCTTAATGACTTTGCGACCAGTGTATATCCAGATCAGCCTGTGCATCCGCACAATCTGATCAGGATCTGCAATGTTCGCCATTCCATCAATTAAACACCCGTCATGCTTCTAACACAGAATATAGACCATTACTAGGCTACAGGAGAATGCTATTCGATCCCGTAAGCCCCAATTTCTCCAGTCACAGTCACACATGTGATATGGCACACGTGTAATAACACCTGCAGCGAATTTGATAGGCTCCAAATAACGTCCCTAATTGCACGATAAAGCAATGATGTATTGACGCTAACGTCATTACGTTTTGTTTTAAAAGCCATTAGAAGCATCCATGACTCATTAATATTACTGCAATAGTTAAAATATGATCCCGTTTTTGTACTATGAAGTGCTACAAAGAACGGGAAACAATAATAGTGTATACGTGTACCGGTATGTTTAATAGTTTTATCGTGTGAATATCTGCAGGTTTTCTGCAATTTTATGCACCTCGCCATAACTCGTTCATAAATCTCATACCAAATGGAAACTCGTTTGAGATCCTGTATATATTATTAAAACATATTGAAGTAAGCAATTATATTGTACCAAATAACATTAGGGAACATTTGATCAGGTAAAGTACTTTGCATTGGCCGAATACGTACTGATCGATCATATAATGTCTTAATAATCGTATCAGGCATTGAACTGATTACGATTATTCGGGCTACAACGAATTGAAAAATGACGTTTCATTGGTCGAACGGTGTCACATAGCGTTACCGAATGACGTTATTATAATCACGTAAGGTAAACAAATCCGCGTTCTTTGCATTGAACACTATTGTATATTTGACAAGCATAAAACTGTACCTGATGAATAATACCAGCATAGTTTATGTTGTTAGCAAGTGTATCAGGCTCGGCTGGGAAACGGTTAGAATTCCTCGGCGAGCCTTGGAATTCCTAAGCATTTCACGATAAACATGATATCACAATACACTTGGCTAGTATTCTCTATTTCCCACTTTTCGAGCTTAAGCTATACTTATGGCTGGTCAATGCACATTTAAAATGCAATAGAAATATCAGCAATGATGTTTTCGGTGTGGGAATATTGTTCAGTTGATCCCAATTATAATGAGGACATCTCAAGTACGACTCGATCGAAACATCGGGCATACAGTATGTGTTACATGTAAGATATGGTTTATTATCCCGTCAACACAGTGCGTATGTACGGGGCGCCAAGTGGGACATGGCTCAATTTTGTCAACAAAATTCAATTCTGTGTCACAAAATTCAAATCTGTGTCACAAAATTCACTTTTGTGCCACAGAATTCAATTGCCACAGAATTCAATTCTGTGTCACAAAATTCAATTCTGTGTCACAAAATTCACTTTTGTGCCACAAAATTCAATTCTGTGCCACAGAATTCAATTCTGTGTCACAAAATTCAATTCTGTCAATTCTGCACACGCATGTAAGAAGGACTACCATTGGTCAGAAACTGCACTGGAGAAATGGGTCACGGTCGCCGATCTACACATTCAATGTCGATGATTCATTTCTCATTCTGCCGATGATTCATTTCTCATTCTGCCATTTTGCTTCAACTATCTCCAAACAGTCAAACGTTGACAAACCCATTCGTATTTAAACTCATTTGCGTTATAATTGTACACATAATTCATGTACAGTAGATCTCCCGCGCGTACTGACGTCATTTAGTGTGTATCGCAAGGTACATTTGCCCCAGTTAAATCAATAATACACGCGCTGTGGCCTGTGTTCTGACTGCTGTCTGTGTTTATAAACAGAATGTGTGTATTGGGCCATTTGAGGAAACCATTTGTAGTATTTGTGTAGATACCATGGATACATGTACTAAGAGAGGTGTATACTGTAAATAATGCATGTAGACACATAGTTGCGAACACGTAAGCCTCGGAATTCCTACGCGTTTCCTAGCCTTGCCTGATAAACTTGATATCAAAATACACTAGCCTGGTATTCTCTATATAGGGCATGCTCTCAGGTCTAGCTATGTCCCGGCTACTTTATGTTTGACCCTGTTTACATAAATGAGGGAAAATTCTGAATATTTTTCTTATTTCTCCTTCAAAGTATATATGCTTATATAGTGTGACCACATCATTTGTAATCATAATATAACCAAAATAACTGTCCATGAAGAAGTATATATTGATATATTATTGGGTTATATTTTCGCATTGAAATATTTAAACCTGCAAGTGTACTCCACCATCTAGTAAAATGGACTAAGACCGATCTCAACCAATCAACGTAGAGATGACATACGCAACTAATTTTTGTGGACAAAAATGAATTCTGTCTTCACAAAATTGAATTTTGTGACACAGAATTGAATTTTGTGACACAGAATTGACAGAATTGAATTTTGTGACACAGAATTGAATTTTGTGACACAGAATTGAATTTTGTGATTTTTAGTGCTACAAAACTCAATTTTGTACACATAATTAACCTGTCCTGCATGGCGCCCCGTAGTATGTGCCGTGAACACGGTGCCGTGAAATATTTTTGATATCCTGTCAATACACCTAATCATTGTGTATGAATATGTGCGGTGGCTGGGGTTATTTATTTGCATTTTAAAGCCATTTGTAGGTGTTGACGGGATAAATAGAATAGTAGGCTAGTGCCGTGAATGGGAAAAATATCTGGCTCGGCACGGAAACGGGATGTGCTCGGCGGAACCTCGCCCATTCCGTTTCCTAAGCCTTGCCAGATATTTTTCCCATGCACGGCACTAACCTACTATTCTCTATATGTTTATACTGTCCTTAAATTCATAATGGAAACACCCATTGAACGAAATGCGTTTTCATGGTTTTATATCCCAGTATATTACATTCATTAAAATGCATGACGTTCTAATAAAATGCGACAAAATGACATAAAACAATAAGATTCCTAATTGTAACGCCGTATTCAGTAATTTACACAGTCAGAGCATGCAATGTAAATATAAGTAATAAAACCATGGACAGTTGCTTTTACTGTAGTATGAAAAAACATTTGGTCTGTTTAAAGTTTGCGATTCGGACTCCACGCACATCAAAACAGACCAAATGTGTTTCAACTACAGTAAACAAAACAGCCCATACGTTTATTAACTAATTAATTAATTAATTAAATAAGTAATGCGTACCTGACTTGTGCTGTCGTTGTTAATGGCTTCACTTCGATAGTTCTGCTTGTTTGTGCAGTTTTCCGACGAATGAACCTGAAGATTGTGCGTACCTATGCACAAGATAATAAACCTTAGTAGAAATATTGCCGAGATAACACCTGTCGAATATAAATAGTAAATAATTTGGGAAAACTTGGCTTTAATATTGCTAAGTAAATTGATCTGTTTATTATAAGTAATAACACGGTGCTTGACAAGCAAAATACACCAACGTACGTGACATATGCAACACTGTTTTCTGGTTTTCTCTCGGATAATGCATAATTAGGCAATTATCATATTGAATAAAGGTTATATTTATGTAGCGTCTATTGTACCTCTTCCAGGAAGACCTATTCACCTATTCATGGATTGAGCCACTCTAAAATTGTCTTACAAAAATGTATAAATTACACCTACCGGATTGTGTTAACGGCGATAACCTGGTCAGCCATAGCAGTTAGCCTATAATTCATGTCACGTGTTGCGCATTAATACAAGGCCTCCGTGCCATTCATTGTCAGACACTTCTGGAATATCACAAACTGCAGTACGAACCTCCTTGTCGTCGTCCATACAGTCTTGCAGAATGTGTTATATACATCGACTAATTGGTTAACCCTTAGAATGCTGGGCACGAAAATTTTCGTCTACTATTGTTTTGTAGATTGTGTTAATTCTCACTAAAAACATGGATTGACAGCCCTTCGGAAATGATTCTAAAGAGCTGTTATGTCCAACTTGTCAGGCGGTGCAACACATATGCAATTAACAGTTTGTTTAGTTCTATTATATTGTTTAGACCCACGTCCGACCGCCCAAGGTCAATGTCACTGAGGACTTACGTTCACCTTGTTTGTAAAGCAAACATGTTTAAAAAAAAAAAAATATTATCAAGGCTGCCAGCGAGTGGATTAGCCTCGTATTCAATACTAGTGTTGGCTACGTTTGGTTTTGTTTCCACCCCAGTTCGATTGCGGGACGCTATATTGTACGCGTATCGGTTGCTAATGGAAATGAGGAGGGAACTATGAAATGTGGCTGTGATCGGAGAAATGTGGCTTATGGGATTGGTGACCAGTGTAGGTCCTGATCAAATAGCACACTCCTGTAGCCTGATAATGATATTTAATGCTTGTTCGAAGTGCCATGACGGGTGTTCCATTGATGAAATGGTGAGCAATGCAGAACCTGATCAGACTGTGCGGATGCACAGGCTGATCTGGATCTACACTGATCACACAATCCATAATGCTCATTTCTCCAGTCACAGCCATATACATTTTATTGTACTAAGTATTGACTTGGTAATAATTACACGTTAAACAGCATATACTTGCGTAGTTAAAAACGAACGACATTTCCGTGTAATATAGTTCAACACCCATGAAATTATCAGAAATATAACAGGGTATCCAAATACAATGCCATATAAGGAATATAAATATTAACTGTAGCCTATTTCATCAGCATTGCAAAGTATACTTTACTAGCAAAGTATACTTTGAGGGAGTAATCATTTATTTTTCCTGAAATACATTATTTCATATAGAACTAACAAATGCATATATGTCATGATTAAAAGTATGCAGAATTATTATACTGAATTTATTACATTATCACAGCCAAATTGGCTGTAATAATGTAATAAATTCAGTATAATAAAAATTAATAAATTTATCATAAAATTGAAAATTTCTCCCTCAAAGTATACTTTGCTACTAAAGTATACTTTGCAATGTTGGTGAAATAGGCTACAGGTGTATGTGTACAGCTACATGTAATACTAGCTACAATAATTAGCCTCCGATAAGTTATCTATGGCATGTAGGTCAAAATTTAGTAAACTGTATATTTTATACCTTTGAACAAAATTAATAATCTTTAATGTAGAACAAGTAAATTGCCTAATATAATAGAACAGGGCAATCATGTCCCCATTGAAGCCATCTTTTCTCTTGTTGTTCAACATTCAACATAACGAAATAAAGCTTTCCAATTTACAAGATACACACGTAAATGTCAGATAAACACCTTGATACAGTAAAATAACAAATTTCTGCATGTGTATGTTCTTTATTAATAATGTATCGATACAGCTTTGACAGTTTTAAATCGCTAACATATATCAAACATGCCGGATAACCGGTTGCAAAAGTCTCTCTACCGTGTGTTACATTAAAGATATGGGGTTAAATTGCTACCCTTGCGAGAGGTTAGTATCTCCTAAGTATAACTTACTATTTCCTAAATATGACTTATTAAATCCTAATTAGGAGTTAGTATTATCTTACTATCTCCTAATTAGGACTTACTATATGTGGCAATGCTAAAATGCTTTATCTCCTAAGTAGGAGATTCCTAATTAGGAGACAGTAAGTCCTATGTATGAGATACTAACTCCTAATTAGGAGATAAGTTACTATCTGTCTATGGTAGTCTACGAATATGTTCAAACAAAATGGTGCGATTGATTAACATATGTGGTTGTGTATCGTATTTCTGAACCCAATTGTATGGAAGCGTCCTGGTGCCAACGCTAAACTATTTTATCCCTTAATTAGGAGATACTAGTATCTCATATTAGGAGTTACCTAATTAGGACTTACTATTTCCTAATTATGACTTAGTATCTCCTAATTAGGAGTTAGTATATCCTAATTAGGAGTTAATATATCCACTGATATATCCTTACTTAGTTATTAGGACGTACTATCTCCTAATTAGGACTTACTATCTGTGTCAATGCTAAAATGCTTTATCTCCTAATTAGGAGATAAGTTACTATCTTTCTATTGTATAGTACGAATATGTTCAAACAAAATGCTGCGATTGATTAACATATGTGGTTGTGACTGGAGAAATGGGAGCAGTGTAGATCCAGATCAGCCTGTGCATCCGCACAGTCTGATCAGGATATGCATTGTTCGCCATACCCTCAATGAAACACATGCCATGCTTCAAACAAGCAATATACTTGTAGATCGCTATCAGGCCACAGGTGTGTGCTATTTGAGCAGGAGTTACACTGGTCAGCAATCCCATAAGCCCCATTTCTCCAGTCACAGACACATATGTCATCTACTGGGCATGAAGCGAAAAGCCATATTATTGGATATTATTGGAGACCCTGTCACTTTTACAGCACTGTGTTTCCCTTGACCTGTATCAACCCAAAACACACGTCGATGCAAGGCCAGTCAAAAATGGGAGATAGCTCATTGAAAACCAATATGGTTCTTCATCTCGTCATGATCAAAATATTATTGTTACGATCCTTACGAGTTATTGCGCGGACAAGGGTTCCTAGTGCGAACATTAAAAATGTCCGCCAAGGGGAGTAAGTAATCGGATTTTTTTAATCTATACGCTTATTCTCGCCGTGGGAAACATGCACGTACGTGCACGCATGCGCGCCGTACATACGTTAGTAACAAATGCATTTCATATTTTCAATAACTTGTTAACCGCGATAAATATACCTAAAAGTATCAATAAGTGGGGAAAAAATCACGTGAAAAAAACCCAGTTTACTCCCTGTTAGAACACAATACAAGACAGTTTGCATCGAAACAAAATTGTTTCCAATCGAACATTTGATCAAACCTACATTCATACCAGTCCAATTGTCTCACGACAGACAATCAATTCAATCGCACCAACATTGCTATAATTTCTCTGGAAGCCATATTGTCTAATTGTTGATGGGTTTTCCCGATGACATCATCGCTTAAGCTTATGATTGGTTGAAATTCGTGGAGTTTCACGCGTAAGCGTCATGTTACACCGACTGATTACCAGCCAGTCACCTGTTTACCTTGTAAGCGAAGCTATGAAACGGTACCAGCTGACGCGTCACCGGGAAAGTCAACGAAATAAATGTGCCGATGTCTTCTTACTAGAGACAAATGCGGAACTTTGTTGGAACAAAATAACCCATAGCTCGAAAACGCGTTGACATAGCACATCGGAGAATACATCATTACGGAGAGCTAACATTTGCCTAACTTCTGCAATTAGCGGAAATGATATAAATCGGTTGACTGTTTCGTGAGTCTCCGTTGTCTCGAGACCGTACTATTACGGGGCCCATAAAAAAAACATAGGAACCTTAGTAATAAGTGGTTATTCAGGGACAAAAAAATTTATTTTAACTTACTTTCTGTTCAGTATTGATACGTTTATTAGTTTATTTTTTGAATGTTATGTATAGGCCTTGGTATGTTACTTCAACCTGTTGAGTATTAATGAATACAACAGCAATCATTGAGTGAGCGATTGATTATAGGGGTTTCAACTGAAGACATTTAGAGTGAAAAGGTGTGATATTCAGAGCGATTTGATTTGATTTATTGGTGTTTAACGGCCTATCAACAGATAAGGTATTGTAAGGATGGGCAAACGGGTTCGATCCCGTTAGAACCTGCTGCATTGGGGGGGGGGGGGGGGGGGGGGGGTGAATCTCAAAATCAGAACAGAATATTTACAAACCCAGTGAGGGCCAAACCCAGTCTGCAATAGGAATTCCGGTAAAGACGAACCCCGATAGCTAAATTACCCCTCACATGCTCCCACCTGCCACCCACTTGCATTGGGGGTGGGGTGGGACTTCCAAAATCAGAACGGAATATTGACATCGAAATAAATATATATTCAGTCCTGAAATTAGAATAACCTGACCTGGTGCCAGGTCCATACTGGTGGGATTAACCAGATTCAACTCTCACATACAAGAAATCCAAAGACGTACCTGAAGGTAAAAACAGGTATCTGGTCGGAATTCCGGTAAGGATGAATCCTGATCGTTAAATTACCCATCGCATGCTCCCACCTGCCACTCACGATTTTCAGAATGTTAAAAGGGGCATAGCTGCGGGTGGATCGGAGGGACAGCGAACAAGCTTACGTTACGAACTCCTGCACTTTGCAATTGATGGTTGGGATGTATACCGAGTATGAAGAGAATAGGCCAAAAACTGTAGAAGTAGTTCGCCGAACAAAGAAAGAAACTATGTTCAGAGTCGAAAAGGGGGCATTACCTGCGGATGACTCGGTGGGAGAGCGATAATTATTACGTTACGCACTCCTGCACTTGATGGTTCGGATGTATACCGAGTATGAAGAGAATCGGCCACAACCTGTAGAAGTAGTTCGCCGGACAATGAAAAGTGTCTACTGACAGACGGGCAGACGGAAAGACGGACAGGGTAAACACTATACCACCGACAACTATCGCACAATAACAAGCTATCATTCGGTGACGATCTCTCCTTTTGTCCGAATACATTGAAATTCAAACAGTTTGTTCAAAAGAACACTGGAAAGCAATTCCAAAAATAGCCATTTTCGTACACAAACAAACCCACAACGTTATCAGTATACCCATTTTATATCATGTATTCCCATGTACACCTCGTGTGTCATGTTATTAGGCTTTGAGTGAATATACGTATTGTATTGTGTTGGATAATTCATAGATATAATTTGGCATGAACTTATTTTGAAATAGTTTTAAAAACAATAAACCGTTGAGAACCCGTTGATCATGGAACGCTATACATGTACTAGACGAGTAGTATGTATTTCTTATGCTTATAAATAAAACTCGACACAAATAAAGAAAATCAGACTTAAAATCAATAAAATTAGTGTTATTACTTTTAAAGGAAGGTGCATCCCACTCAGTAGGCGCAAAATGTTCTTTATAGGAATTCAATAAGTGTATAATTATGTCACTATTCCACTAGTTTTAAAAATTACGAGTACCCGCTATACAGAAATAATCATTTAGTAATATGCATTGTACTGATAGTGACTCACGGTGGTATCAGGCTATTTTCATATACAAATGAGGCATGGCATTTTTTAATTATGTATACCAATTAAATGCGTCACCTGAAAAATATAATAGATTAACAGATTATAAAGTACAATCATTGCAGATCACAAAATAAATACAGAGAATAAATAGTAATGTCCGTTAACATTTTAAGGAAACACGGTTATCGCCCCTGATATCGCTGTTAACATTTACGTCTGATATAAAATGTATAATAATGTCAATCAATACGTGGGGTAATGTTGACTGAATGTTTATTTTGCCAGAAAATGTCCCGGACGATGTCACTGATATAAAGAACATGTTGTGCCTACTGAGTGTGCATGTACCTTTAAACTAGGTTTGTCCGCATGAACGACGCGATAATCCGCGCTCGTTAGAGATATCTCATACACGCGAACAAAAATACTTTACATTACTTATCACATTTATTTATGTCTGAACAATGACGATGTGCTGTGTGACGATATAAATAAAGCTCGATACAATACCAAAGATATGACAAGTGTTTATAGAACACGGATGCTCCACATACAGCTGTTAAACTCCGATTACATGGCAAAACGGTCTCGGTCCGAGCTACAACGAAATAAGAAGCGAAATGCGAAAGTCCGACGGGCAGATAATTCATGAACCTGGAGACACATTGAAATATGGAAAATCGCAGTGCGCGGCTACACAGCATAATGAACCATTTTACCGCTAAGTATCTAGCATTGGTAGTCAATTCTCATTTCTGGAAAATTCCATTAATCAGATGAGGGAAGTTTTTAAAACATCTGACAGACACTGCAGATCCTGATGAGACGGCTTGTTACAAGCCGGCTCATCAAGATCTACAGTGTTCCACATGTTTGCTTTATCATATTTCGGGTTTAAAGAGTTATTCCTCCGCCTGTTACGCTTCATAAGCACTGTAGTATCTCAGGTGATGTTTCAGATATTCAAGTTTTGTGGTGTTTCATGTCATGCACAGTAAATGCTATATAGTGAACCTCTCTAAACCGGACACCCTGGGAGACCCCCAGGGTGTCCGGTTTAGAGAGGTTCCACCGTAAATCAGACATATGACTATGCCAATGTATGCGGCTGTGCTTTGCGAACTTGAACAGGCATTATCATCATAAATATATGCCAATGATACCCATACAATTAATGATACACAGACTGTCTGCATATCCGGTTTGTACTGTACACTGTATATCAATCAGTCGCAACATTTCATTGTTGAAATTTAAAAAAAAAAAAAAAAAAAACCGGCCCACATGTCAAGCCCGCCGAGGCATTTGATGGTCTCGGAGTATATTTATTTGAAGTTTGAATTAAGGTATGTAAGCTTTAACGCATAATTGAAAGTCATTTGACTTTGATCTTGGGCATGTGGGTCGCATGGGTGTGCTATAGAATGAAAATATGGATGATCATAAAGAATTATTTGAAGTTTGAAGCAAATCTGAGTAAGTCTTGTGGAGATATAAGGTATGTAAAAACTTTAACACAAATTTCGAAGTTATTTGACCTCGATCTTGGGGCACAGGGGCCGCATGAGTGGGACACAGAATTAAACATATGTATGATGACTAATACGCATATGAAGTTTCAAGTCAATGTGACTTAGGACTGAAAAGATATAAGGTATTTAAAAACATTAACGCATATTAATCATTGTGATCATTATGTCTCGCTTTCCGCAAGCGGGCTCGACAAGAAACGTGCTTTATATCCAAGTACATACATCTTCTATCATAAAATATGATAAACAGCGGAGATAATTGGGTTTGACATACTGTGGCATATTCCATCTGAAATTTATTTATTCTTTGTTGTGAAACGATCACGCGATCACGCTATTTTGTCTGTACATTAAAGGTACATGCCCACTCAGTAGGCACAAAATGTTCTTTATATTCAGGGGGTGGGTGGCAGGTGGGAGCTTGCGATGGGTAATTTAACGATCGGGGTTCATCCTTACGCTCACCCCCCCCCCCCACCCCCTCCAATGGAGCAGGTTAAAGCGGGATCGAACCCGTTTGCCCGGCCTTACATGACCTTAGCTGTTGATAGGCCGTTAAACACCAATAAATAAACAAACAAACAAACTTTATAGGAATTCAATAAGTGTATAATTGTGTCACTATTCCACCAGTTCTAAAAATTACGAGTGCCCGCTATACAGAAATAATCATTTAGTAATATTTATTTTACTGATAGTGACTCGCGGTTGTATCAGGCTATTGTCATATGCAAATGAGGCATGGCATTTTTTAATTATTTATACTAACTAAATGCGTCACTTGAAAGAAATAATATTTTCAACATATTATAAAGTACAATCATTGCACATTAAACAATAAATACAAAGAATAAATAGTAATGTCCGTTAACATTTTAAGGAAACACGGTTATCGCCCTTGATATCAGTGTTGACATTTACGTCTGATATAAAATGTATAATAATGCCAATCAATACATGTTCATTTTGCCAGAACATGTCCCGGATGATGTCACTGATATAAAGAACAGTTTGTGCCTACTGAGTGGGCATGTACTTTTAAGGAAGAGGTTTTCATTATATATCTAGATTGGGTAGATTTGGGTAAAATTTGGGTAGATTTGGGTAAATGGTGCCACCCCCTCTCAGTCCCTTTATTTCATATACAAATCCATTAGGTCAGTCTCCACAAAGTAGAATGTAAACGGACGAACCCGTCAAATGCAAATTTCAAAATACTACTCCCTCATAATTCTTATTTGAGACACGTCATGTGATTTTGTACCTTCGGACATCTGCGTCATTTCATGAAATACGTTTACAAAATTTACAATATATTCCGTGCATGGCATCAAAAGTTGACACAATTCTCAGAGCGCATGTACTTTGTCAACTTTTGACTTTATTTATGATAAATATTGTAATTTTGTAAACCTGTTTAATGAAATTACGCAGATGTCCGAAGGTACAAAATCACATGGCGTGTCTTATTTAATGCAATGTAATGTAATGGAATCAGAGTTGTTTACTCAAAACAACTGGCTACGTACCATCCAGACAAAGGGTAGCAGCAACTGTACGGATGGGGTGGGTGGTGTGGGCGGGTGTATCGGGAATAGCCATAATCTTAGAATGGGTAGCAATAACAGTACGGATGGGGTGGGGATGGGCGGGTGTATGGGGAATAGCCATAATCTTACAATGGGTAGCAGCAACTGTACGGATGGGTGGGGATGGGCGGGTGATGGGGAATAGCCATAATCTTACAATGGGTAGCAGCAACTGTACGGATGGGGTGGGGATGGGCGGGTGTATGGGGAATAGCCATAATCTTACAATGGGTAGCAACAACAGTACGGATGGGGTGGGGATGGGCGGGTGTATGGGGAATAGCCATAATCTTACAATGGGTAGCAACAACAGTACGGATGGGGTGGGGATGGGCGTGTGTATGGGGAATAGCCATAATCTTACAATGGGTAGCAACAACAGTACGGATAGGTGGGGATGGGCGGGTGTATGGGGAATAGCCATACTCTTACAATGGGTAGCAACAACAGTACGGATGGGGTGGGGATGGGCGGGTGTATGGGGAATAGCCATAATCTTACAATGGGTAGCAACAACAGTACGGATGGGGTGGGGATGGGCGGGTGTATGGGGAATAGCCATAATCTTACAATGGGTAGCAACAACAGTACGGATGGGGTGGGGTGGACGGGTGTGTGGGGAATAGCCATAATCTTACAATTGGTAGAACCGGATTAAATTATCGCATGCAAAAAAATGCCAAATCTGTACCCGAGTGCTAAGCCTGTGATATCGGGATTCCGCGATCAGTACATGCCAATCATGATAAGACTGCACAGCTGTGCAGGTCGATTGTTGGTATACACTGGTCACACATTATATAAGCTCTCTTTGGAATGACGAGTCAATTCCATATAGCCAAGGAGATAGGGTTAGTACCTCAGAATGTTTGTTTGTTTATTTGTTGGGGTTTAGCGGCCTATCAAGAGCTAAGGTCATTTATGGCCGGGTCAATTGGTTTAGTACTAAATCCCATATTTTACCTGTACTGGTATTTATCAGGTAACGTTTTATGCTCGAAAATGACCGCAGAACGCGGACTTGCTTACGTGGCGTCATTACACTGACGTCATTCAGTTACGTCGCGTGACGTCATCCCACCAACGTCAGCTTTCACTTCGTTGTAACCCGGATGTTTGTATCAGGTTAATGCCTGATACAAGAATATGTTATCAGTCAGTACGTATTCGGCCAATACAGGGCAGTTTATCAGATAAACATAGATACCGAGCCGATTCCTTGAGTCCATAAAACCCGTCGGCACAAATGAACATTATAGAAAGAAATTATTGTGAAAACATGCTATCATTTCTGTAAAGTTAGTCGAAAATGTATGATTAGAAATTTCCGCAATTTTTAATTTGTATTCTTATACAGAAAGTACCTCTGCAGATATTCAAATTGTTTCCTCGGACAATGTTTATTTGATAATTCCAGCACACAAATATTTACACAATTCCCTAACATTTGATTGGTCCGTAGCAAGTCTCTGTCCAAAATTTATATCCCAGTAAACTCCCATGCCGAACTACTTTCCGTAGCCGTCAGGCGCAGTTAAAATAATTCTTAAGAAAACGGAAAATAAACACATTTTCTTGAGGAATTTATTTAAAATGCTGGAATTATAAGGAATGAATGACATTTTTGTGGAATTTATCGGGGATATAAACTTTGAAAAGTCGCGGGAATACTGGACGAGGCCTTCCGGCCTTCGTCCAGTATTCCCGCGACTTTTCCAAGTTTATACCCCGATAAATTCCACAAAAAGGCCATTCATTCCTATAATAAAGCAACGGTCTCATGGACTGGCAAATTTATTATCCAGGGTGCGGCAGAAGTGACCATTTCCTTCAGACATTCCCTGTACAACAAACACACACATAGCAAATATGTAATAGTTATTATAGGAATGAATGACATTTTTGTGGAATTTATCGGGGTATTCTCGCGACTTTTCACAGTTTACTATAGGAATGAATGGCCTTTTTGTTGAGTTTATCGGGGCATAAACTTGGAAAAGTCGCGGGAATAAGGCCTCGTCCAGTATCTCCGCGACTTTTCTAAGTTTATTATAGGAATGAGTGGCCTTTTTGTTGAATTTATCGGGGTATAAACTTGGAAAAGTCGCGGGAATACTGGACGAAGGCCGGAAGGCCTCGTTCAGTATTCCCGCGACTTTTCCAAGTTTATATCCCCGATAAATTCAACAAAAAAGCCATTCATTCCTTATAACTCCAGCATTTGAAATAAATTCATCAAGAAAATGTGTTTATTTTCCGTTTTCTTAAGAATTATTTTAACTGCGCCTGACGGTTACGGAAAGTAGTTCGGCATGGGAGTTTACTGGGATATAAATTTTGGACAGAGACTTGCTACGGACCAATCAAATGTTAGGGAATTGTGTAAATATTTTTGTGCTGGAATTATAGTTAATATATTGAATTTTTAATGAATTCATTTCTATGGAACGCCAAATCTACATAAACTCAAATATATATTGCTAGCAACAAATATTTGGAGCTAGCAATAAATATTTGGAGAGCTCTCGAAATCATTTGGAGAGCTCTCTAAATCAATTAATGATATCTCGAAATCATTTGGAGAGCTCTCGAAATCATTTGTAGCGAGCATTATATAACTTTGATTTGGAGAGCTCTCGAAATCATTGGGAGCTATCTCTAAATCATTTTGAGAGCTCTCGAAATCATTTTGAGAGCTCTCGAAATCATTTCGAGCTATCTCTAATTCATTTCGAGCTAGCAATATATATATTATTTGGAGCTAGCATTAAATCGCTTGAAACTATGAAAACGATGTCTCCCTGAATTATTGAATTACTCATTGAAATACGCAGCACGATTTACCCAAATATACCCAAATCTTCATTAAAAATAACATTTATGATTATTTTATATACTTTTTCTACAATATATCATTAGTATATCATATAATAACCACATTTTGACCGAAACATAGCAAGAATAAAGCATCTATTTTTGCGGGAAAACGATTAATATAGCATTATTATAAACGGAGACTACTGAGACTCATTAATTATGTCTCAGTTGTCTAACTTTAAGTTATCATCGACCATGATTGCATATCGCACATAATGTGGTTGTGACTGGAGAAATGTGGTTTATGGGTTTTGCGACCAGTGTAGATCCAGATCAGCATGTGCCTCCACAGTCTGATCAGCATCTGCAACATTCGTCATTCCATAAATGAAACCCCCAGTCAGGCTTCGAACAAGCAACGTAGGTCGTTACCAGGCTACAGAAGGGATCTATTTAATCGGAACCTACACTGGTCACAATTTCGATAAGCCCCATTTATCCAGTCACAGCCACATATACATATTAATGCAGTATTAGTTTTAAAATATTGGTAGTTTATATATTTAAATTATATATTACTACCGTATATAAATATATAATTATACTATACTCAACAAAACTAGAAACGTCCCTGTTTTATAGCCGGTGTAGCTCTGTCTATGTATGTACCACATTTTCAAAGTACATGTATTTTAAACCGTGGCGATGTTCAGAATACGATCGTGTAGAGTTTAGCCGATACACACGGTTTACATAGCGGCCAGTGACCGGAACGTTGATTTCCACTTTTTGCACGTGCACGCTATACTTGTCATCGATAAGGTGATTCAGTTCATGTCGTACCATTCATGCGATAGGGGCTATTCGGAAAATTAAAAAACTTTTTTAATTTTTCACTGTTTTCGATATGCCACGGCTTTCCGAAAACGAGCGAAATCAGGCAATTGGGATGCTTGCGTGTGGGATGGCCGCCAGGGCGGTCGCGCCTCGGTTTGGTTGCTGTCGGAAGACGATTGATCGTCTTGCAGCCCGGTACCAGCAGACTGGGGCTGTTCACGACCGGCAGCGACCTGGTAGACCTCGTGTAACGACGGCTAGAGCCGATCGTTACATTACGTTGACGCACTTACGTCAACGTCGATTGGCAGTCACAGTCACTGCTAGGCGATACGGTGTCTCAGGGAAGACCATTCGCAACCGGTTACGTCGTAACGCCCAACCAATCCGGGCACGCCGCCCGTACACTGGTCAGATAATGACCCTCCCAACGTCACCGTGCTGCCAGACTGTTATGGGCGCGACGTCATCTGAACTGGAGAAGGGCTGACTGGAACCGAGTTTTGTTCACCGATGAATCTCGGTTCACAGTTAGTCATGCTGACGGAAGATTACGGGTATACAGGCGTAAAAATGAAAGATTCACCGATTGTTGCATTGTTGAGAAGAACAGGTTTGGGGGAGGGAGCGTAATGGTCTGGGGTGGGATCATGGGAAACCGGAAGACAGATTTGGTTGTTGTACAGGGCAACATCAATGCACAACGTTATGTTGCAGATGTGCTAAATGCACATGCCTTACCATTTATCCGTCAGCATGGTCCTGGTGTGACATTGATGCACGACAATGCCCGCCCTCACGTAGCCAGGGTCACCACTCAATACTTACAGCAAAACAACGTCGACGTCATGCCATGGCCCGCGGTCTCCCGGATCTCAATCCCATTGAGCACATATGGGATGAGCTGGGCCGCAAAGCACGAGCTAACCATCAGATTGACAATGTTCGCGATCTTACACGGGCGTTACAACGGGAATGGAGGAATTTGCCCAACGCACTGGTATTGCGTTACGTCACGTCGATGCGGCGTAGGATCATTGCATGCATTCATGCAAATGGTGGCCACACTCGGTACTAACGAGATTTACTGAATTTGCCACATTACTTATTGAAATTCCATCTCTAAACATTAAGTAACACATTTCTGAGTTTTTGTGATTTTTGATTTTGACCCCTACCGCCCTTGGCCGGTTATCTCTCGAATATTTAACAAGATATCCAAATGCAATTTATTGGCTTTGATACAGAAATGAATGAACTTGTTTTTCCATTTTGATTTTTAAAAGTAACCCTTTTGGTTTTTGATGAATCTTTCCTTAAACATGGAGGGACGTTTCTAGTTTTGCTCAGTATAGTTGACATAACAGTTTTCACACACTGTCTCCTTGGATGTCAACATTAGAGAGGTTCTACTGTTTTATGAGTATTTCAATTAAAAATCATCATTCCCATTTAGCCATTATAAAGTGCATTATATTCCTTTGCTTAAGTTTTGCATAAGTGAATCGCGGTATTCTCCCTTTATTTCATGTACAAATATTTCCATTTTGCATCAAAACATTAAAAAAAGGCCCTGGTATAAGCAAATTAATGACATATTATGTAAGTACAGTCCAAACATCATTATTATAATGTGCATAGCTTTATTTATTAACAAATATAGTAATTACATGAAGATTTGGGTAGATTTGGGTAAATCAAATCGTGCCATCCCAAATTTAGTGCGACTTTACCTAGACCGGAAGTCGCCTGTCACACGTGTAGTAGTGAATACACATATGTCGAGCATGTTTACAGCACAGGTTGAAGTAACGGACCGAGGTCTATAAATAAATTAAATATGCCTAAAAGCATCAATAAATGAAAAAGAAGTAAGCTAAACATTTTTTTTTTACATCCATATACTCCATATTGAAGGTTACGAAGTTTTTAATAGGCTCGGTGCACATGCGTACAAAGATTTTAAAAGCTCGGGAAGGGAGCGCGTATTGTCTTTTTCCTCCAGTTCCCACGTGGAGTGGTATTTGGAGCTCGCATCAAATTAAGTTTATAATGCCCTCTCTAAATCAATTTGAGATATCTCCAAATTAATTCGAGAGCTCTCCAAATGATTTCGAGAGCTCTCCAAATGATTTCGAGATAGCTCTAAATGATTTAGAGAGCTCTCCAAAATCAAGTTATATAATGCTCGCTACAAATGATTTCGAGAGCTCTCTAAATGATTACGAGATATCATTAATTGATTTCGAGAGCTCTCCAAATGATTTCGAGAGCTCTCCAAATGATTTACAGATAGCTCCAAATTATTTAGAGAGCTCTCCAAATCAAAGTTACATAATGCTCGCTACAAATGATTTCGAGAGCTCTCTAAATGATTTCGAGATATCATTAATTGATTTCGAGAGCTCTCCAAATGATTTAGAGAGCTCTCCAAATGATTTCGAGATAGTTCCAAATGATTTAGAGAGCTCTCCAAATCAAATGTTATATTGCTCCTCCAAATAATTTCGAGAGCTCTCCAAATGATTTCGAGATATCATTAATTGATTTCGAGAGCTCTCCAAATATTTATTGCTAGCTCCAAATATTTGTTGCTAGCAATATATATTTGAGTTTATGTAGATTTGGCGTTCCATACATTTCGAGCGAGCGTAGCGAGTGAAGAAATTTGTTTATTAAAAATTCAATATGTGAACTATAACTATCTTATTGTTGGCCCAGCCTCTTCACGTGCACATGTCTGTTGGAATGAAGCCCCGCCCATAAATGTGCTTTCGAATTGCGATACTAAGTTCGTTATTGGTCGTTTGACAATGAATCGATCGAGCACACGCGGTGACATGGTTCATGTCACTGGAAACATTTAGTGATTAATTTAATAGATCTTGGCGAAGATGTCGTAATATGCGATTAATCGAGACGAAATACTGTGCTTTCATTGGTGGAGAAACTAGGGCAAACAATACGTTTGTAAACATATTGTAGCTCAATGGATAGTCAATACAAATTCATCACAAATACACACACATATATATAATGTCCGACATAAAAATCTGCGTTTTAAATCTCGAGAGAAAATATATTACATGTTGCGATAACATACTGTAACTACAAATGTATACATGTACACAAGTTACTTCCCTTTAATTGGAAGATTACAAGAAGGCGATTTTTTTCTAACTGGAGTATCATTCAGTTTCCTATTTCTCAACAAAAACGTATGTTGCGACCACCATTTGAACCGTCTTGTTGGTTCAAATGATTACCTATCAAAAGCTAAGGTAATGTAAGGTCAGGCTAACTGGTTCGCCGACAGCCGAGGGTACTGGGTACAACCATAACTGTATAAATTAACAGAGCTCCAGATAAGGTGCTCATTGGCATATTTCACGCACTTATTTTAGTAGAATACGCATTGATAATCAAAAGTGGGAGTACAAAATACTCGCAGCAATGTGAAAATACGCATTTATTTTCAAATTATGAGTGAAATTATTGTAATGAAGTTGAAAATTTACTTAGTTAAACTGCTTTTAGCAGTTCAAATAAGTAAATGTTTAAACTTGTTTTTTTATCATTTGTTCCCTATTTAATAAGGAAGAAAATCAGTAATACGTTTGTAAAATTAAAATACACATTGAATTTGAACTATTGAAATATTGGGGTATAATACTCTTTAGATACAAAACTGAATGAATATTCAACAAGAAAAAGAAAGAAAACAAATGTAAACAATCCCAATCTCGTGTCACAGACCAATTAGACAGCCAGGAAAGACAGTGTTAGTTCTAGTTATTCAATTTACAGATGCACAAAAATAACACCTACAGTTAGTTGTACATTTTAGACATCTTTCTGAAATAGACATACCGTATTTATTCTAATATGTAATTCCTGGGATCAAAACTTTGAAAATAGGATCAAAATATGTTATTTTCGCATAAAAAAAGTCATTTAAATGTTTTAAATGGCTTTTGTATATGAACATAACATATTTAGAATGCAAATATGGGAGGGTGGCTACTATTAGAGAGGGGGCTACTATTAGAATAAATACGGTACACAGTATAGCAACCCATTATGTGCGGAATAGTTACCCACCCAGGCCCGTATATAGGGGGGTCTAAAAGTGGACATCGATGCTAAAAAAGTGTACCTCGAGGCTGGGCGGGGGTCGACGACCGCTCCGACCCCCCCCCCCCCACCGACCCCCCACCCCCACCCCCCCCCCCCCCCCCCCCCCCCCCCCCCTGGCTACGGGCCTGGCACCCCTATAGGGGTGTAGTAATTTTTTTTAATATTTTTCACATATTTCTCTAAATTCTCTTCCAAAATACATGACCGCTCATTTGATCACAGCATATATTTTTAAAAAGAAATGAGAAATGAAATAATTTGTTTTTTTCTTTTAATTTTCTTCGAGGGAACTTGTGTATCCTCAACATGTGAACCATTTCAACATCACATGCCTGTATAGTGGTATTGGCAAACATTGTAGATCCATATGAGCCGGCTCGTGACGAGCCGTCTCATCAGGATCTGCACTTTTTGCCAGTAATTTTCATATTTTTAGAATAAAAACACCCTCTTAACATAAATGGACTAGTCTGAAAATCATTGTGTGACCATTGGATTGGTTGCAAAATTAACATATCAAATTCCATTCCAGTTACTTAGGGGTGAAGGGTTAATGGAATCATCTGGTTTCAGAACTAAGCAGCAAGGACTTGACTGAACACAGCACCCTGCCCACCCCACACATTCTGCTATAGGTAACACGTATCGTGTCATAATGTTACATTTAGGTGAATATAATCACAGGCATTCGATGTGTTTCGGCTTTCATCAGTATAGCTCTCTATATATGAACAAGGCTTTACTTTGGTCGGATATTACCGCGATTTGATTAACGATAACGTGAATATTTTGGCGGAAAGTGCACATGTTCATTTGAAAACTTATTGTTATCATGCTAAAATAACATAGTTAGAACATATTTATGCAAATAATATCGAATTACAGCTCATTTTCCTAGGTCGGACACAACCTCGTATCATAACAAATGAACTACCTGAAACAAAGTAACATGAAATGTTGATTGATTGATTGATTGATTGAGATTTTGATTGATATATTGATTCATTTATTGATTCATTTATTGATTTACAGATTGGGATGTTATGTCAATTCAACACAAACATCATATGAGACACGCCATGTGATTTTGTACCTTCTGCGTAATTTCATTAAATATGTTTACACATCTTTGTTCATAAATAAAGTCAAAAGTTTACAAAATGTTCAGAGTGCATGCGGAATATGTGCGGAATATAATTCCGCATGTACTCTAAAACATTTGTCAACTTTTGATGCTATTTACGGAAAATATTGTAAATTTTGTAAACTTATTTAATGAAATTATGCAGATGTCCAAAGGTACACAATCACATGGCGTTTCTCATATGTGGCTGTGACTGGTAAAATGGTGCTTATGTGATTTAAGGCCAGTGTAGTTCCTGGTTACACACTCCCATAGCCTGATAACGATCTGTATTGCGTGTTAGAAGCACGACGGGCGCTTCATTGATGGAAAAGCGAACAGTGCAGATCCTAATCAGACTGTGCGGATACCCAGGCTGGTCTGGATCTATATTGGTCACACAAAAAAAGCCTTTCTTCCATCACAGCCGCATTTATTGATTGAGATTGTACATATGTCCATTCAACAGCAACATCATATACATACAGGAATGCACGCATGTTGGGGAAGCGCCGAACCATCAACCAGAGCTCCAGGGTGTCCGGCTTAGAGAGGTTCCCCACTGTAAATTAGACACATGAATGTGTCAATGCCCGTGTGTGTGCGTTGCGAACATGAACAGGCATTATCATCAGAGATAGGTGACAATGAAACCCATACGATTAAGGATGGAACAGAGAGATAGAGGCGAAAAATAAGCGCCTGAATTACAGACATACAACAACAACAACAAGGCAGCATCTTCCGATAATGTGAGAATATTTCGCGATTGTTGCTAGTATTTTACGATTTACGAGACAATCTCAATTTTTGTTCATCTTTGTGTATAGCTTATACCACTACATGTGTACACTTTTCGTGGCATAATGATTGGAAAATAATGGAATACTCTGTTTGCAAAAGTTGTCTAAATAGCGCAATGCCAATGCACAGGTGGAAGACTCGGACATATGACACCAAAAAAAATGCCTATTAAAAAAAATCCCATTACCCCACCCACTTGGTCTCGTACAGTACATAACGTTAATTCAAAGTGAGCATAAATAGCGCTATTATAGAAAGAGCCCTCTTTTTTGCGGCTCGCACAAACACAATAAACATCGATTAAATGTATGAAATATGTCTCTGGCAATCGATAAAGGTATTAGGTGTGTGAATATACTCACTTCAAATCGCTGTTTCAAGTATTTATTGAGTTATTCGCGTTTTGATTACCCCATCCAAAGCGAAAGTTGCGTGTACGAAAGAATCTCGCACAGAATCGGAGGCCGTCCGGCTGGATTATCGGTCATATTTGGCCGATAGCTGATCGCCAGCTCAAACTAAAGTCGTACACCATGATCATATACATTAGAGACTCCAACCATACAAAGTTCGTCCAATTGTGATCGTTCGCCGATCTAAAAAAACACTTTTGAAACAGCGATTTGAAGTGAGTATATTCACATACCTTTATCGATTGCCAGAGACATATTTCATACATTTAATCGATGTTTATTGTGTTTGTGCGAGCCGCAAAAAAGAGGGCTCTTTCTATAATAGCGCTATTTATGCTCACCTTGAATTAACGTTATGTACTGTACGAGACCAAGTGGGTGGGGTAATGGGATTTTTTTTTTTTAATAGGCATTTTTTTGGTGTCATAGGTCTGAGTCTTCCACCTGTGTGCCAATGGAGTGAATGGCAAATGGCATGAATGCCTGAATGGCAATTTATGGCCCAAATTATCATTTTCGTCCATTACCAGAGGCGTCGGAAGCAAATTAATATTGGGGCGGCTGCAGTCGACCCGAGTGAAGCGAATGAGTGCTAGGGGGGTCGGGCGGCATGCCCCCCTCTTTATTTTTTTTTAATTCTAGATCATATATGGCATTTCCTGCATTCTGCTGCATTCTGCTGCATTTAAGAGACACCATTAGTAGGTATCTCATACACATTTTTGTAGCAAAAGCACTGGTAAACGGGTAATTCACTGGTAATTTTATGACATTTCCCAATCCTAAACTCGCAGCAAAAAAAATCATTTTTTTTTATCCAAATATTGGGGTGGCGGTCGCCGCCCCTGCCGACCCCGTTCCGACGCCATAGGCACTTTATGGGATGAACGAAAACCCGATGTAATAATGATTGCTTTCCAGTTGAACTTCGGATCTCTAATAATTTAGAAAGTGTGACGACCGCCATCTTGTTTATTTTGCAATTTAAAAATGCGCTTGTAGGCTGGAACCATTTTTTTTTCAACCAAAGGCAGTACGGACTGGTATTGTGATTGGTATAGTGACACCTCGTCTCTTAATACGAGTTGACCCTATGACACCTCAGACCATAAACAGCACGGTTCCCGCCCTTCGCGCTCGTTACAATGAGCGAGCCGGGCCCAAGGTAAATCACAAAATCAGTCAAAGGTAAATGATGTCACAAATGTCTGAAGTCCAACTGGATAGCAATCATTATCACATCAGGTTTTCATTCATCCCATAAAGTGCCTATGATTTTGGCACCAGTGGGGCAAGTTCGATGAAAATATGTTCTATGTACGTCATTTATGTTATACAGTAATAGCTAGGTGGTATCTATATCAGGCCACAACATCGAAGTATAACGTCGTAGAAATATGGCGCCAAACGGTTAGTTGCGAATTGTAACTCTTGCGATCTACTCCCGTAACGTCCGTAGCCAGTTATGATTCCATTCATAGGATTCCTCTGCAGAATAGCGATCGGATTCGCTATTCTACAGGGAAACCCTATGAGTGGAATCTTAACTCTGGCTACGGACGGTACGGGAGCTGATTGCAAGAGTTACCGTTCGCAACTACCAAATGGTGCGACGTCTAGTTGCGAACGGTAACTTGTAATCTACTCCCATACCGTCCGTAGCCAGTTACGGTTCCACTGTAGAATAGCGAATCAGATCTGATTCACACTTTAGCAGTTAATTGTGAAAGGTTTTCTATATTTTTTAACTGAAATGAATGTTAATATGAAAATACATATTCAAGCAATTATGACATCAATTTACATATATGTACATGGAGATGAGTGACCTGATAGTAAATTTAAGCTAGAATCAACAAGTGATCCAGTCAGTGGCAGCCAACTGCAACATGTAAAAGTTAAGATGGGCTCCATTTTCTGTAAAGGCGAACATAATTTTATAAACCTTCTACAATTGTAAAAATTATTGCAGAATTATTAGTTTGTATTACTTTTATAATACTAATATTTCTTTCAGATGGAAAATATCTTAAATATGTCACAATTACCTGCTAAAGTGCGAATCAGATTTGATTTGCTATTCTGCAGAGGAATCCTATGAGTGGAATTGCAACTCTAGCTACGGACAGTACAGGAGTACATTGCAAGAGTTACCTCTCGCAACTATACGACCTCATGACGTATTTAAGGCTTTCAATATAAATAAACCACTGTGCATGTCAGGAGTGCAACATACACAAAGCCACGCCAGCTTGAAACTCTTTAGGAGTTTTATTACAAGATATTTGCAGTTATTTTTTCAATAATAATTCTATCCCCCGGACGAAAGTCTGGGGATAGTATGGATTTGACACCGAACATCGTCCACTGCAGACACTTCTTGTCCGGAACATAACTCGAATACCCTTTGGAATAACTTCATGAAACTTCACACATGCATAGACCACGACCCAAAGATGTGTCGGTTGCAAGAATGACAACTCTTGTCTCACTAATTTTTTAGTTGTCCCCCTTTGTTTTTTCACACGCTGATTTCTTGTCCGGAGCATAACTCAAACACCCTTTGGAATAATTTTATGAAACTTCACACATGCATAGACCACAACTCTCAATTGTTTTAGTTATTTCCCTTTGTTTTTTCGCACATTGATTTCTTGTCTGAGACATAACTCGAATACCGTTTGGAATAGTTTCATGAAACTTTACACATGCTTAGATCACGACCCAAGGTGCGTTGCCTGCAAGATAGACAAGTCTTTCCGCGCTAGATTTCCTGTCAATCCAAAACGTGATCACTCTTTGAAGGATTGTCATGATATTTCACATTTGCATAAACCGTTACCCCAAGGTGTGTCTCATACAAGAATGACAACTCTCACTTTAGTATTACATATTAGTTATCTCCTTTTATTTTTAAATGGCGGCCTGTAGATGGGGAGGGGGATACACATGCACTTGTGGACAAGCGTTAATCTCTAGTTCTGACTTTCTTTTTTAAGGTCACTGATAGGGTCATACCGGTGTCACAGGAAATTCTCCCCCCTGGAAATCTTCCCCCCCGCGGGGGAAGATTTCCAGGGTCGGCGGGGGGGAAGATTTCCAGGGTCGAGCCCGGAAATATTCCCCCTTGGGGAAGAATTTCCTAGGAATATTTCCAGGCTCGACCCTAGGAAATTCTCCCCCCCCCCCCCCCCCCACCCTGGAAATTCTCCCCCCACCCACCCAAAAGTTTGTGTTTGAATGCTTTGAAGCAGAATTATTTTCCACCAAACATGTGCACATAGGCACGCACAATGTATACCATTTGGTAGTATAAGAAAGGGGAACATAAGAAATCACCTCCATCACACCCCACCCCACCCCAATCTACCATATGCATAGTGTAAGTCTCTTCATAGACAAGAATATCACAAGATTGGGGGAAGATTTCTGATCAAGTGAAAATGTTTGTGTAGAACAGTTAGCATGTGACGCGTATTGGCGGGGGGGAGAGAGACGGGGGTGGGATTTTCCTAGGAAATATCCCCCCAACCATCTACCATATACATAGCAGATGTGAATGCCTCTTTGTAGACATGAATAACCCCCCCCCCCCCCCACCCCCCCCCCCCCCACCCCCCTCCCTCATGATGAAATAATGTATGTTGGTGTAGAACAGATAGCATTTGGCATGTATTGAGGGAGGGGGGGGGAGATTTTCCTAGGAAATATTCCCCCCCCCCCATCTACCATATGCATAGCGGATGTGGATGTCTCTTTGTAGACAAGAATAACAGACGATTGGGGGAGTATTTCTGATGAAATAATGTAGGTGGTGTAGAATAGATAGCATTTGGCATGTATTGAGGGAGGGGGGGGGATTTTCCTAGGAAATATTCCCCCACCCCCCCCACAACCAACTACCATATGCATAGCGGATGTGGATGTCTCTTTGTAGACAAGAATAACCCACGATTGGGGGAGTATTTCTGATGAAATAATGTATGTTGGTGTAGAACAGATAGCATGTGGCATGTGTTGGTGGGGGGGGGGGGCGAGATTTCCCCACATGCTGTCTGTTCTACACCAACATACATTATTTTGTTTCATGAGAAATACTCCCCCAATCATGCGCTACAAAGCTATGCATATGGTAGATGGTGGCAGGGGTGGGGGGAATATTTCCTAGGAAAACTCTCCCTCAATACATGCCAAATGCTATCTGTACTACACCAACATACATTTCATCAGAAATACTCCCGCAACCACCTGCTATTCTTCTCTACAAAGGAGAAAACAATCACATCCACTTTGCATGGGATGAGATGGTGGGGGGATATTTCTAGGAAAATCTCTCCCACCAATACATGGCACATGCTGTCTGTTCTACTCCAACATACATTATTTTGTTTCTTCAGAAATACTCCCCCCAATCGTGGGCTATTCTTGTCTACAAAGAGACGTCCATATCCACTATGCATATGGTAGATGGTGACAGGGGGGGGAATATTTCCTAGGAAAATCTCCCCCACCCCACACCAGTACATGCCACATGCTATCTCTTCACCAACTTTCATTTCATTTCATCAGAAATACTCCCCAATCACATGGTATTCTTCTCCTTCTCTACAAAGAGACATTCACATCCACTTTGCATATGGTAGATGGTAGGGGGGGGGATATTTCCTAGGACTCCCCCCAATCGTGGGCTATTCTTGTCTACAAAGAGACGTCCATATCCACTATGCATATGGTAGATGGTGACAGGGGGGGGAATATTTCCTAGGAAAATCTCCCCCCCCCCCCACCCCCACACCAGTACATGCCACATGCTATCTCTTCACCAACTTTCATTTCATCAGAAATACTCCCCAATCACATGGTATTCTTCTCCTTCTCTACAAAGAGACATTCACATCCACTTTGCATATGGTAGATGGTAGGGGGGGGGGGGGGGGGGGGGGGGGGGGGATATTTCCTATGGAAAATCTCTCACCAATACATGGTGTTCTACACCAACATACATTATTTTGTTTCTACAGAAATACTCCCCCAATAGTGGGCTATTCTTGTCTACAAAGAGACAATCACATCCACTATGCATAGGGTAGATGGTGTCGGGGGGAATATTTCCTAGGAAAATCTCCCCCCCCCACCAATACATGGCACATGCTGTCTGTTCTACACCAACATACATTATTTCATTTCATCAGAAATACTCCCCCAATCGTGGGCTGTTCTTGTCTACAAAGAGACGTCCATATCCACTATGCATATGGTAGATGGTGGCGGGGGGGGGTATTTCCTAGGAAAATCTCCCCCCCCCCCTCCCCACCAATACATGCCACATGCTTGCTGTTCTACACAGATATACTGTTTTTATTTTCTAGACCCACCCCCACCATGTGCTATACATTTATACCAATCATATGCAGCAGCTATGGTAGAGATTTAACCTAGCGAACTCTCTATCAGCCAACATACATAATAGTTATGGTTCGGTAATGGGGAATTATTGCATATACCGGTAAATAGAATCTCTACCGCCCCACCACCACTATATTGTCTATGTATAGATATTATACTAAATTGGAGAGCTCCTTTATAGAAAATACTGCCTCGCCTATTCACATACTTCTCCACAAGCAGACATACATTATGACTATGTTAGTTGGGTATACATGTAGGGATATTACGTCCTCTGTTACCAACAGACTGGTTCTAGCATGTGCATTTTGTATGCTCCTGAGCACAATATCAACAATGTATATGAAAATACATTAAAAGTTTTGTGGACAGTGTCTGTGAAGGTGGTGATGGGGGGGGGAGAATTTCCAGGCGGGGGGGAATATTTCCTAGACTTAAGGGGGGAAGATTTCCTGTTACACCAGTATGTGTTCAGGAAACCGATACAAATCTACTGTGAAAGCTCTTTTACCAACTGTTTTGCTCACATTTCATCCACATCTGAGGCACATGACCTTAGCGCAAAAGAAGTGTTTTGTTGTTATTAAACCCTTGCCATGCTGACTTGAATGTTGTCGTCTGCTGCTTATTTTTCTTTTTTTCTCATTAAAACATGGTGTGACAGCGCTTTAGAATCATTTCTATTGGAAATGATTCGAAAGCGCTGTCAAACCATGTTTTTATTGAGAATGAAGGCAAAATATATATAGCAACAGCAGACGACAATTTTCGTCAACAGCAGTCTAAGTGTTAACATAAGCTACATGTAGTAGCAGTGCTCCAGATAAGCTTTTTGTCTAAAGCGTACTATACCGCCTGATTTCAAAATCATTGCATATTTTACTTTTACAAATGAATTATGGATTTTCTTTATTACTAAATAGGGAACAAATGATAAAAAAATATAACAAATTTAAACATTCACTAATTTGAGCTGTAAAAAGCATACACTGTGTATTTTCACATTGCTGTGCGTATTTTGTACTCCCACTTTTGATAATCAAGCGTATGTTGGATGTATTGTCTGGTTGTACAGCATTGCACTTGAAATCTGAAGGTCGTCATTTCAATTCCTGCCCTACTGTCTGTTTCACGAAACCTGCCCAAATTTTACGGCCATTTTAAACAATGCAAGCAAAAACAGTATTTTTTCGATGTTATTTTATCAAAATTTCAGAATGAGCCTTCTTTTTATTTCGTGAAATTTGGTCAAATATGTATTACGAAAAATGTATTTGTCTATGGGAATTTAATATGGGGGGGAAAGGAGGTGGAGGAGCTGTAGGAGTCAGAAAACAAAAACATTTGGAAATTGACTCCGAAACATGGCTAGATAGCTTAAAAATGATCTAAGAAAACAAGTTAAATTTTGAAAATCGGTCCAGTATTTCTGAAATTCTAAAAAAAAATCCCCATGTTAAATCCCCATAGATCTATGGGGATTTAACATGGGGAAATTGTTTTTTCACAATAAAATCAATATTTGGCAAAATTTCACGAAAATAAAAAGAAGGCTCATTCTTAAAATTTCCTTTAATTTAATATTATCGAAAAAAAAATATTGTTTTTGAATTGATTATATAGCCGTAAAATTTGGGCAGCTTTTGTGAAACCGACAGTATATTTGAAGACAATACTTTCATAGCATGCTGGGAAGTTAAACCATAATTCACCTTCTGACATATAAAACTCTTTACTTGTGCAGTATTATTATGATACTGCAGTCTATGACAATCTTGTTGTATGTTTTTTAATCTGATTATGTATAACATGTATATACATGTATATAATACCGGTGATTTATGGTAGTTCATCTGTCATTTGTGAGAAATGTTTTATCAACTTGTTTCCGTTGTTTGTTTGCCTGTTTGTCCTTCAAGTTTATGCATGTCCACATCTTTAAGCAATACATTGTATTATCAAGTACACATTTACAGTTGGTTCATCAGTGTGTTTTCTGACAGCTTTAGTTATGTACATATTGGTAAATGAATGAAAAATGAGCGAAAATTCTTAGGATTGGATGAAATTTAAATCTACATACTTTAATAGTGAGTAGTAAATGGTCTGGGTTAGGGGTGCCTGTATATACCATATTTATTATAAGAGTAGCCCCATCTCTATATTATCTGACAAATTCTTTTATTTTCACTTAGTGAAGTCATCTTAAAATTCAAATATCTGTGTTTTATTGCAAAACTAATTTGTTTGTTAGTATAATTATGGTTTGTGTCGATGTATGTTTGCAGCGAGCGTGAGTACGTGAGCTGCCATGTCTGTGACTGTGGGGGACGATGACGCCGGGATGCGGGACGCGTGCGGGGTGTTTGGTTGCGTCTCCGCGGGCAACTGGCCCACCCAGCTCTCCGTGCCACACATCATCTCCTACGGGCTCGTCGGCCTACAACACAGGTAGGTGCTGTACCATCGTGCGTCACGTTCTTACTACGTTCTAATTTACAAAACACATCGGTCATAATCAGGCTGTCCATGTGCTATACACTGCAGCTCCATTATAACGCGATCGTGTATAGCGCGGTCTCCATTATAACGCGGGTCTCTCGTGGATCCCAACAAAATATTAAAAAAATAGAGAAAAAAGAAAACAAAGAAATAAAATCAAAAAAAAATCGTCGGACGTCGTAATCATCGTGAAATTAGTTGATTTGTGATTTCTGTAAGTTTATTCAAACAACGACATTCAAAGTCCATGAAAGAATTATTATTAGTATGTTAGCAAATGTATGTTAGCAACCTTTAATCAGGTAATCATGTTAATAGGCATATTTATTAATCAATTCAATTACCTTAATCCCAATTGACATGTATTCGCGAAGTAATGGTCGTATCAAAGGAGCATGCCGACTCGTGTCTGGAGCTATAATTATCGCGCGTGTCATACCGGGTTTAGAAGGTTCTTGAACCAGTTCCCACATTTAAATACAATGTATAAGATAACTAACTATTTTCATATCATTCTCATCTGGATCTGCTACATACGCGTATTTAGCGTTCTATAAATAGACTGGTGTTTGTGTGCAATCTGAAACAATACATTCAGCATTATCTGGGTATGGGATCACGTGGTCTATTGTTTACACTGCAGCCCACGGCAATCATGATGTCTCGCGTAAATCGTAAATTTCATTCATCAATATGACTGTTGCAGTGTAAACAATAGATCACGTGACCCCACATCCTGAAATTATGCACATATCAACAGCTAATCGTCCGCATGAATAGGCAGGACACATGACCATTATTTATTATCAATTAATCCTTTTAAGCGCCTGTTGATCGCGAGCAGTATACATTGTAATAAGCGTCTGTCTATCGCGAGCACTATACAATGTAATAATCATGATTTTATAAATAATTCATATCTTTAATACATTAATACAAGTTTGTATGTCTTAGTCATTATTAATAATTACTTACTTCTGTTCAAATGAAATGATTTTATATGGGTCCGTTGCTAATGGAATTCCCGCAATAGTTGGTAACCGAAATGCGGATGATATCAGTACCCGTGCATGTCCCGAAATTTTATAACGCGATCGGATTCGATCGCGATTTGAAATCTTGGACCCCGACCATCGCGTTATAATGGAGCTGCAGTGTAGTATTGATTATGCAATTAAATTGCATTGTGCGAACATTCCCAAGAACCAGGTATCCTTAAAGCTGGGGTCCCATCTAGTAGGTACAACATTTTCTTTATGGAAATTAAATAAGTGTAGTATTGTCAAACTATTCCATCAGTTTCAAAAGTATGAGTGCCCGCCACACAGATATAATAATTTATTAGGGCCCCGCTGAGATTCGGCAGTGCCCTATAGGTTTCGCCCTGTCCATCCGTTCATTTTTTCTCAAACCACCTATAGGGGCCATATGTACATCAACAGACCAGATTTTCTAGTTAATCTTTAAGCACCCGTGGGGCCCCTGATCATCTAATGATTCACGCATAATTGCTTTGTAAATGTGATGGGATATAAGCATAACATACATGTGAACATGCTCTTCTTACTATATCCTACACAGTGCATGGAGTGTCCATGGGGAGACATCTGACTACAGCAAGCTATGCCTTGTTTTCATCAAATTTATATACAAAGTCTGTCTGAAGGGTTTATTGAACCTTTGTTAAAATGTTTGAGAATTCAGTAAAGACTGTGTAACAGTAAGAACAATACACAGTGTTGTAGACAGGGCTCCAGTAGCCTATTTCACCAACATTGCAAAGTATACTTTACTAGCAAAGTATACTTTGAGGGAGTAATCATTTATTTTTTCTGAAATGCATTATTTCATATAAAACTAACAACTGCATGTATTTGATGATTACAAATATGCAGAATTATTATACTGAATTTATTACATTATCACAGCCAAAATGGCTGTGATAATATAATAAATTCAGTATAATAAAAATTAATAAATTTATCATAAAATTGAAAATTTCTCCCTCAAAGTATACTTTGCTACTAAAGTATACTTTGCAATTTTGATGAAATGGGCTACAGATACATGTAAGCTTCATATTTGCTTAAATACCCAATTCAAATTGCCAAAAACCCAATTGAAATCAGAAGTAGCGAGTATCAAAAAGCAATAAAATATTGATGGTACCTTTATCATGCTGCAGAAAACATGAACACACATCTTGGTATTTCATTAGAATTGGCTCCAAGGAGACAATTCTAATGAAATGCCAAGATATGTTTTCATTTCGAAGCAAACATTTCAATAATAGCTGTCTGTTAATGTGTAAACAGTAGTGTGATTTTATTTTACCCAATTAAGATTTTGAAATACCCAATTGCTTCAGAAGTGATAGAGTGACAATACTCAATTACTAATTCCTTATCTGGAGCCTGTGTAGATATATACCTGTATTACCATAAATACTGTATCGAATCCAGTGGCTTGTAAACAGTTATCTGAGTGTATTTTCACTACTGTCTACTTGCCTGCTATGCGAGTAAATACGGTTTTTACCTGTGACAGATGCACTTCTAATAGTAGACAGTGCAGCAGTTTGACATTTTACACATTGAAAACGTGTCCATTGTATATTTTGTGAGTGATGGTAGAAGTGCTCAGATATCTAGCTTTTTGTGTTGTCTGCTGGAATAATATGTATAGGACATTGTCATCCTATATATGTGGGACGTGTTGCACCAAATTCTTTTAGATTTTCTGCCATGTTATTTGCTGTAGGTGTCAAACCCTCCAAGTGGTGAAACTGTCCGATAACATGTACAAACTAAAATGGCGGATGGCAACTCAATGCTCTGTATAATATACGCTAAGAAGAACAGGGCCAGATATAGTTTACAGGCCCGTAGCCAGGGGGTTAGGAGCGGTCGGCGACCCCCCACCCCCCCAGCCTCGATAAAAAGCATGCCCCCGGACCCCCCTAGATACCTCAGGCCCCTTGGGCCTTCGAAACGACCAACCCTTCAAACAGGTCCGGCTACGGGCCTGGTTTATATACATATTCAGTCACATGTATGATTCCACTACATTTGAAACAAACGGTCATATTCTACATATTCAGTAGAATTCCTTAATTCCTTAATTTACTGATAGAGACACTCTGTGGTATCAGGCTATTTTCATATGCAAATGAGGCAGGATATTTTTTAATTATTTATATCTACTTAAATGCGTCACCTGAATAAATATTTATCATGTGCATATTTATTATCATCCATATGTTCATTCCCCACCCTGCCCATGGTCCCGCCATGCCGAAGGTCGAGGTCAAATAACTTTCAGCCGGGTAGGTTTTATTGGCGTCCAGTAGATGCGTGCACGTTTCTCCATTCTGCTTTAACTTTACTGTGTGAGCGATTGGCTTCAAACTGCATGTGCATGTTTCTCATCATTCATATCAGTCAAATAACTTAGATATTTCCTTCCAGTTCATTCCATTCTGCTGTAACTTCTTTACTGTATGATTAGCTTCATCCTTCACGTGCATGTTCATGTCATTCATAATTTCATTCTCCATGCTCCTCCATGTTCAAGTTTCTGGTCAAATCACAGAAATTTCCGTCAAATAGATGTGTGCACGTTGCTGCATTCTCCCTATAACTTGATAGTCGATGCTCTTTCCGATTTGTTAAAATGGCGGCCCTGGAATCATATTTATTATTTTCCATGAAAACTCATCTTGGTATTTCATTAGAATTGTCTCCAAGGAGACAATTCTAATGAAATACCAAGATGTGTTTTCATTTAGAAGCAAACTATTCAATGAGTGTGGTCTGCTGATGTGTAAACAGTTGTGTGATTCTATTTTACACAATTAAAATTTTGAAATACCCAATTGCTTCAGAAATGATGGAGTGACAATACTCAATTACTAATTCCTTACCTGGAGCCCTGGTACTATGTGTGCTCGGGTATTATGTAGACATGTGCTGATGTTCGTGTATGTTGTGGGCAGGGGTCAGGAGAGTGCGGGCATCGTGACGAGCGGTGGAGAGAAGGGCTGCCACTACACACAGAAGAAGGGAATGGGGCTGGTGAACTCAATATTCCATGAAGATGACCTGCTCAAGTTGAAGGGCAATCTCGGAATAGGTAAAATATCGGGATATGTATTGTGTGTACCCACAGGTGGAAGACTCGGACCTATGACACCAAAAAAATGCCTATTAAAAAAATCCCATTACCCCACCACTTGGTCTTGTACAGTACCATCTTCTATATAGAAGATGGTACTGTATGAGACCAAGTGGGTGAGGTAATGGGATTTTTTCAATAGGCATTTTTTTTGGTGTCGTAGGTCCGAGTCTTCCACCTGTGTGTGTACCGAGACGTTTCCTGCACTCTAGCCTGCTATATGGTACATGCCTGCTATACATATACCTGTAGGCTGGGAATCATATTGTGTAGTTCATGACAAGGTCATATACAGATGGGTAACTTAACTGTGCTGGGAACAAGGTCTTATTATAACAGATTGAAACATACTGTGGGCTGTAACATGTCATCTTATACAGATGGGAATATATATGTAGGCTGTAACTGTCATATAGCAGATGGATATGATTGAAGACAGGGCATGGGATACAGATGATAATGTAGGGCTGGGAACAAGTAGTCATAAACAGATGGGATATGAGCTGGGAACATGTCATTAAGAACAGAATGGGATAATATGATTGAGGGCTTAATCAGGTCATTATACAGTGGGAACAGATGGATTATACTGTATGGCTTGGGAACACGGACATTATACAGATGGGAATATATAGTAGGCTTGGGAACAGTGCAATACAGATGGGTTATACTGTAGGTGGGAACAAGGTCATTATACAGATGGAATATATATGTAAGGCTTAGGGTAAACAGATGGGTATATATGGTAGTAAGGTATTACAGATAATATGATGTAGGTGGGAACAAGGTAATATTACAGATGGGAATATTGTAGTAAGGTCATTATACAGATGGGAATATATATGTATAAGGTATACAATGGGAATATACCTGTTACGGTCATTATACGAGGGAATATATGTAGGGATATTATACGATGGGAACATAGCTTGGGGAACATGTCATTAATACAGATGGGAATATACTGTAGTAGTCATTATACAGGATATCTTATGGGTAGTAAGTCATTGATAAATGGATCTTTAACATGTAGTAAGTCATTACATGGGAGTATAACATTGTAAGAAGTCTTAGATGGGAAAATATATAGGTAGTAAAGTCATTATACAGAGGGAATATATGTAGGGCTGGAACTGGTTGGTCATTATACCCAGATCGGGGAAATATCTATGTAGGTGAACAAGGTCATTATACAGATGGGAAAAATATCCAAATGTAGGCTGGGAACAAGGTTCATTATACAGATGGGAATATATATTTAGGCTGGAACATGGTCAAGGTTAACAGATTGGGGAATAAATATGATTAGGCTGGGAAAACAAGGTCATTATACAGATGGGAATATACCTGTAAGGGGCTTCGGGAATTAAGGTGATTATACAGGATGGGAATATATAAATGTAGGCTAAGGGTTCAAATTGGTCATTAAACAGAATGGGAATATATATTTGTAGTAAAGGTCATTAATTACAGGATGGGAATATGCATGTAGGGCTGGGAACAAGGTTCAATTATACAGATGGGAATATATATGTAGTAAGGTTCATTTAATACAGATGGGAATATATAATGTAGGCTGGGAAAACAAGGTCATTAAATACAGATGGGAATATACCATGTAGGCTGGGGTGAAACAAAGGTCATTATATAGATAGGGAATTATAACCTGTAGGCTGGAAGGAAGGTCATTATAAACAGATGGGAATATATATGGTAGGGTGCTGGTAACAAGGTTCAATTATAACAGATGGGAATATCACCTGTTAGTAAGGTCTCCATCTATACAGGATGGGAATATTCTATGTAGTAAGGTCATTATACTGAGGGGAATTGGAAAAATATATGTAGTAAGGTCATTATTACAGGATGGGAATAAATATATGTTAGTTAAGGTCATTAATACAGATGGGAATATACCTGTTCGTAAGGGACATTATCACAGCATGGGAAAATTTAATATGGTAGTTAAGGTCATTATACAGATTGGAATATACAAGTATAAGGGTCAATTATACCAGATGGGAAAATACCTTTAGTAAGGTCATTATACAGATGGGAATATATATGTAGTAAGGTCATTAAATACTGATAGGGAATATTACATGTAGTAAGGGTCATTATTACCAGATGGGAAATATATATGTAGTAAAAGGTCATTTATACAGATGGGAAATTATATATGTAGTAAGGTCAATTATAACAGAATGGGAAATATCAACCTGTAGGCTGGGAACAAGGTTCATTATACAGATGGGAATATATAAATTGTCTGTAAGGTCATTTATACAGATGGGGGGAATATATATTAGTAGGTCAAGGTCAATTATATAAACAGAATGGGAATATTGCATGATAGGCTGGGGAAATAAGGTCATTATAACAGATGGGAATCTTAAATCTAGTAGTAAGGTCAATTAAATACAGATGGGAATATATATGTAGTAAGGTCATTATACAGAGTGGGTAATATAATATGTAGTAAGGTCATTATACAGAATGGGAATTATATATGTTAGGTAAGGTCATTAAATAAAGATTGGGAATTAAACCTGTAGGTGGGAAACATAAGGTCATTAAATACAGATGGGAATTAAACCTGTATCTGGGTAAGTAACGGTCCATTATACAGATGGGAATATTAACCATGTAGCCTGGGAACAAGGTCATTATACAGATGGGGTAAATATATTATGTAAGGTTCAAGGTCATTTACAGATTGGGAATAATTTACCTGTAAGTAAGGGTCCATTATTGCAGATGGCGGAATATATCATGTAGTTAAGGTCATTATACAGATGGGAATTATATATTTGTAGTAAGGTCATTTATTAACAAGATTGGGAATATAAATGTTAGTAAAGGTTCATTTTATAACAGATGGGAACAATATATATGTAGTAAGGTTCATTTGTACAGATGGGAATTATAATGTTTCAGTAATAGGTCATCTATTAACCAGAATGGGAAAAATAAATATGTAGTAAGGTTCATTATACAGAGGATGGGAACTATATAGTGTAGTCAAGGTCAATTATAAACAAGATTGGGAATATGCATGTAAGGCCACCCCCCCTCCCCTGGGAAACATGGTCATTATACAGATTGGGAATATAAATTATTGTTAAGTAGGGTCATTATACAGAAGGGAATGGGATTATTTATGTAGTAAGGGTCATTATACAAGATGGGAATATGTATGTAGGTGGGAACAGGTCCATTATACAGATGGGGAATATATATTAGTAAGAAAGGTCCATTATACAGATGGGAAATATAACTGTAAGGCTGTGAACAAGGTCATTGATGACCAGATTGGGAACTATATATGTAGGCTGGGAACAAGGTTCATTATACTGATGGGAATATTTATATGTAGTTTTAAGGCTCATTATACAATGGAATGGGAATTTTTATGTAAGTAAGGTCATTATACAGATTGGGGAATTATTAAACCCTGTAGTAAGGTTCCCAGTTAAATACAGGATGGGGAATATATATGTAAGTAAAAGGTCATTTATACAGATGGGAATATATAATGTAGTAAGGGTCCATTTATACAGGATGGGAATATATATGTAGTAATGGTCCATTATACAGATGGGAATATAGGTATTGTAAGTTAAGGTCATTTATAACAATGGGAATAATATATAGGTAGTAAGGTCCATTTTTACAGCTGGGGAATTTATATATGTAGTAAAAGGTCATTCTATTCAGCATGGGAAAATATACCTGTTGTCAAGGTCATTATACAGATGGGAATATATAATGTAGTAAGGTCATTTAAATTACAGATGGGTAATATAATATGTAGTAAGGTCATTGATAACTGATGGGAATATTACCTGTAGTGGGAACAAGGTCATTATACAAGATGGGGAAGATAAACCTGGTTAGGCTGGAACAAGGGTCATTAATACAGATGGGAATATTATATGTAGTAAGGTTCATTATACAGATGGGTAATTTAATACCTGGTAGGCTGGGAAACAAGGTCAATTTTAATACAGATGGGAATATTCCTGTAGGTGGGTCAAGGTCATTGGGATACAGATTGGAAATAACCTTTTTGTAGCTGGTAAGAAGGTGGGAAATTATAAACAGATGGGATAATAAATGTGGAAGGGAACAAGGTCAATTATACAAGATTGGGGAATATTATATGCTAGGTGGGAAGGTAAGGTTCATTTTACAGATTGGGAATAATATATGTAGGCTGGAACAACGGTCATTAATACAGATGGGAAATATACCTTAGGTTGGGTAAGTAAGGGTCAGTTATTAAACAGATGGGAATATATATGTAGTAAGGTCATTATAACAGATGGGAATATACCTTTTTAAGGTGGGAAGGAAGGTCTTATTAACAGATGGGAATGATATATATGTAGATAAGGTCATTATACAGATGTAATAATAATATGTAGTAAGGTCATTATACAGATGGGAATATACTGTAGTAAGGTCATTATAACAGATGGGAATATATATGTAGTAAGGTCATTATTAAGGTGGGAATTATACTGTAGTAAGGTCATTATAAAGATGGGAATATATATGTCAGTAAGGTCATTACAGATGGGAATTATAGATGTAGTAGGCATTATACAAGGGGAATGAAATAGTAAGGTAAGGTCATTATACTGAATGGGAGTATCATGTATGTCCTTTGTAAGGTAACATTATACAGATGGGAATATATATGTAGTAAGGTCATTATACAGATGGGAATATATGTGTAAGGTCATTATAAGATGGGAAAATAACAGTATGGGTCAATATACCAGATGGGAATATATGTAGGTAAGTAGGTCATTATACAGATGGGAATATATATGTAGTAAGGTCATTATACAGATGGGAATATATATGTAGTAAGGTCATTATACAGATGGGAATATATATGTAGTAAGGTATTATACAGATGGGAAAATATACTGTAGTAAGGTCATTACAGATGGGAATATACCCTGTAGGTGGGAACAAGGTCATTATACAGATGGGAATATATATGTAGTAAAAGGTCATTATACAGATGGGAATATACTGTAGTAAGGTCATTATAGGGAGAATGGGAATATATGTATATAAGGTCATTATACAGATGGGAATATACATGTAGTGGGAACAAGGTCATATTATACAGATGGGAATATATAATGTAGGTCTGGGTTTAACAGGATGGGAATTATATATGTTAAGTAAGGTCATTATACAGATGGGACTATATAGTAAGGTCACGAATAAGGTCAGGTTATACAGATTGGGAATATATATGTAGTAAGGTCAATTATACAGATGGTATATACCTGTTAAGTAAGGTCATTATACAGATTGGAATATATATGTTGTAGGTTTATTATACAGGATGGGAATTTATCTGTAGGTAAGGTCATTATACAGATGGGAATATGCCTGTAGGCTGGGAAACAATTGGTCATTATACAGATGGGAATATATAGTAGTAAGGTCATTATACAGATGGGAATATATATGTAGTGGGAACAAGGTCATTATACAGATGGGAATATACCTGTAGGCTGGGAACAAGGTCATTATACAGATGGGAATATGCATGTAGGCTGGGAACAAGGTCATTATACAGATGGGAATATACATGTAGTAAGGTCATTATACAGATGGGAATATATATGTAGTAAGGTCATTATACAGATAATATATTGGGTAAGTAAGGGGGTCCATTTTTACAAGATGGGATATATGTAGGTAAGGTCATTATACAGATGGGAAAAATATACCTGTAGTAAGGTCATTATACAGATGGGAATATATATGTAGTAAGGTCATTATACAGATGGGAATATATATGTAGTAAGGTCATTATACAGATGGGAATATACCTGTAGTAAGGTCATTATACAGATGGGAATATATATGTAGTAAGGTCATTATACAGATGGGAATATATATGTAGTAAGGTCATTATACAGATGGGAATATATATGTAGTAAGGTCATTATACAGATGGGAATATCCATAAGTAGGCATTGAAAATAAGGTCATTATACAGATGGGAATATATATGTAGTAAGGTCATTATACAGATGGGAATATGCATGTAGGCTGGGAACAAGGTCATTATACAGATGGGAATACCTGTAGTAAGGTCCATTACAGTGGGAATATAAGGTAGGTAAGGTTCATTATACAGATGGGAATATATGTAGGTGTCAATTATAACAGGATGGGAAAATTTATATTGTAAAGGTCATTATACAGATGGGAATATACCTGTAGTAAGGTCATTATACAGATGGGAATATATATGTAGTAAGGTCATTATACAGATGGGAATATGCATGTAGGCTGGGAACATGGTCATTATACAGATGGGAATATGCATGTAGGCTGGGAACATGGTCATTATACAGATGGGAATATATATGTAGTAAGGTCATTATACAGATGGGAATATATATGTAGTAAGGTCATTATAATGTAGGTGGGAACAAGATGGGGAATATATATGTAGTAAGGTCATTATACAGATGGGAATATATGTAGTAAGGTCATTATACAGATGGGAATATATGTAGTAAGGTATTTACAGTTGGGAATATATGTAGAATGGGTTAATATGAATATTATTGTAAGGTCATTATACTGATGGGAATATTATAACAATGTAGGTGGGAACAAGGTCATTATACAGATGGGAATATATATGTAGTAAGGTCATTTTATACAGATGGGAATATTAACCTGTAGGTGGGAAGGAACAAGGTCATTATACAGATGGGAATATAGTATGTAGGCTGGGAACAAGGTCATTATCAGATGGGAATATATATGTAGTAAGGTCATTATTACTTGATGGGAATATATATGTTAGGTAAGGTAGGCATTATACAGATGGGGGAAGATATATATGTGGAGTAAGGTAACATTATACAGATTGGAATATATATGTAGTAAGGTCATAGACAGATGGAACTCTACAGGTAGGCTGTGGGAATATCATTTGGTCATTAATACAGATGGAAATATACCTGTAGGCTGGGAACAAGGTCATTATACAGATGGAATATTTCTATGTAGTAAGGTCATTATACAGATGGGAATATACCTGTAGCTGGGAACAAAGGTCATTATACAGATTGGAATATACCTGTTAGTAAGGAAATTCAAGGTCGATTATACAGATGGGAATATGCCATGTAGGCTGGAACAAGGTCATTATACAGATGGGAATATACCTGTAGTAAGGTCATTATTAAGGATGGGAATATGCATGTAAGGCTGGGAACAAGGTCATTATACAGATGGGGAATATACCTGTAGGTGGGAACAAGGTCATTATACAGATTGGAATATCTAGTAGGTAAGGTCATTATACAGGATGGGAATTATATATGTTGTATGGGTCATTATAACGAGGGAATATATATGTAGTTAAGGTCATATTAACAGATTGGGAATATGCATTGTAGGCTGGGAACATGGTCATACAAAGGGAATATATAATGTAGGCTGGGAACATGGTCATTATACAGATGGGAATATATATGTAGTTAAGGTATTTAAGGGACGGGAATAATATTATGTAGTTAAGGTCATTATACAGATGGGAATATATATGTTAGGTAAGGTCATTTACAAGATGGGATTATACTTGAGTTAAGGTCAATATACGATGGGAATATTATGGTAGGGTAAGGTCAATTATTAAGGATGGGTATATATTTGTAGTAAGGTTCATTATACAGATGGGAATATATATGTAGTAAGGTCATGGGTACAGTGGGGATATATATGGTAGTAAAGGTCATTATACAGATGGGAATATACCTGTAGGTTAAGGTTATTATACAGATAATTTATATGGGTAAGTAAGGTCATTATACAGATGGGAATATATATGTAGTGGGAACAAGGTCAGTCATATCAGATGGGAATATTATTGAATAGTAAGGTCATATTCAGATGGGAATTTATATTGGTAGTAGGTTCAATTAACAGGATGGGATATACTTTAGGCTGGGAACAAGGTCATTTTATACAGGATGGGAATATACCTGTAGGTGGGAAGGTCAATTAACAGGTGGGAATAATATTTGTAGTTAAGGGTCATTATACAGATGGGAATATTCCTGTAGGCTGGGAACAAGGTCATTATACAGATTGGGAATATGTAGGTGGGTCAAGGTCTTGGGTTAACAGATGGAATATACTGTAGGCTGGGACAAGGTATTATACAGATGGGAATATATATATGTAGGCTGGGAACAAGGTCATTATACAGATGGGAATTATACCTGTAGGTGGGAACAAGGTCATTGGGGTACAAGATTGGAATCTATTCTGTAGGCTGGGAACAAGGTCATTATAAGATGGGAAATATAGTAGGTGGGAACAAGGTCATTATACAGATGGGAATATATATGTAGGTGGGAACAAGGTCTTTTATAAGGGAAGGGAATTTATTATTTGTAGGCTGGGAACCAAGGTCATTATACAGATGGGAATATATATGTAGGTGGGAACCAAGGTCATTATACAGATTGGGAAATACCTGTAGGCCTAAATCAAGGTATTATTACAGGATGGGAATATATAATGTAGGGTGGGAACAAGGTCATTATACAGATGGGAATTAAACCTGTAGGCTGGGAACAAGGTCATTATGTAGGTGGGGATAATTATTTGGTAGGTGGGAAAAAACAAGGTTCAGGCTACAGATTGGGAATATATTGTAGGTGGGAACAACGGTCATTATACAGATGGGAATATATATGTAGGTGGGATCTCTAATTTATTCAGGGAATGGGAATTAAAATGTAGGCTGGGAAGGTCATTATACTGATGGGATTTGTAAGTTGGCTGGGACCTGGGAATATACAGATGGGTATTTATAAGGCTGGGAACAAGGTCATTATACAGATGGGAATATATAATGTAGGTGAACAAGGTCCATTACAGGATGGGAATATATACTGGGTAACAATGGAAAAAGGTCATTATACAGATGGGAATATATGTAGGCTGGGAACAAGGTAATTATAAAGGATGGGAATTATATATGTAGGTGGGAACAAGGTATTTTAAAGATGGGAATATATATGTAGGCTGGGAAACAATGGGTCATTATACAGATGGGAATATATATGTAGGCTGGGAACAAGGTCATTATACATGAATATTATTGGTAAGGTGGGAATCAAGGGTCATTATACGAATGGGGAATATATATGTAGGCTGGGAACAAGGTCATTATACAGATTGGGAATATACCGTAGGTGGGAACCAAGGTAATTTTACAGTGGGAATTATGGCATGTGGCTGGGAACAAGGTCATTATACAGATGGGAATATATATGTAGGCTGGGAACAAGGTCATTATACAGATGGGAATATATGTAGGCTGGGAACAAGGTCATTATACAGATTGGAATATATATGTAGGCTGGGAACAAGGTCATTATACAGATGGGAATATATATGTAGGCTGGGAACAAGGTCATTATACAGATGGGAATATATATGTGGATGGGAACTGGGTCATTTACAGATGGGATTATATATGTAGGCTGGGAACAAGGTCATTATACAGATGGGAATATATATGTAGGCTGGGAACAAGGTCATTATACAGATGGGAATATATATGTAGGCTGGGAACAAGGTCATTATAACAGTGGGGATATATATGGGTAGGCTAAACAAAGGTATTTTACAGATGGGAAATATCATATGTAGGCTGGGAAACAAGGTCCATTATACAGATGGGAATATATATGTAGGTGGGAACAAAAGGTCAATTATACAGAATTGGGAATATATTGTAGGTTTGGGAAACAGATATTATACGGGAGGGGAATATATATGTAGGCTGGGACAATGGTATTTTAATTACAGATGGGGAATACATTTATGTAGGTGGGAAAAAAGGTCATATACAGATGAATTATATGTAGCTGGGAACAAGGTCATTATACAGATGGAATTCTTAATGTAGGCTGGGAACAAGGTCATTATACAGATGGGAATATATATGTAGGCTGGGAACAAGGTCATTATACAGATTGGAATATACCTGTAGGTGGGAACAAGGTCATTATACAGATGGGAATATATATGTAGGCTGGGAACAAGGTCATTATACAGATGGGAATATACCTGTAGGCTGGGAACAAGATCATGATACAGATTTGATAGGTCGTTAAACCCCAACAAACAAACATTATACAGATTGGAATATAATTGTAGGCTGGGAACAAGGTCATTAATGATTATACAGATGGGAATATACCTGTAGGCTGGGAACATTGCAAGTTCAGCACTGACATTACAATATCTTTCCAGCAGTATTATTGTTTGACACTATTATTATGAAACTAAAAAAAACTATTGTTTGACCGATGGCCGAAGATTATCGAATACATCTCACACCTTGTCACTATTGACTTGCAGGCCACACGCGTTACTCGACGCTGGGCAGTTCCGACATGTCAAATGTGCAGCCGTTTGTTGTGGAGACGATTCATGGACTCATCGCGGTGGCACACAATGGCGAGCTTGTCAATTCCAAAGCACTGAAACAAAAGGTGAATTATTTGAGACTTCATACGATTGTATCTACTGAAACTTCTGAGATGTAGCACATAACCCTTCATTGGGCAGTAAGATTATGATGATTTTTTTCATACTGTCTGTTCCACATTTTGGTGTCGACAAACTGCCTATTGAACACATTAAATGTAAAAGAATATTTTAAATGTAAGTACTCTTTCATCAATAACAAAAATGTGTAGCAACATCCTTTGTGACATTATTTTACAGGGCGTTTGCTGTTTTCATAAAAATCTGGGGTTGTCCACGGGTTCAGACAGTGAGTTGAACACCCAGCTACTGACACACTCTGTATTGCTTGTTTGTAGTTACTGCACCACAGGGTGGGGTTGTCCACGGGTACAGACTGTGAGTTGATCACCCAGCTACTGACACACTCTGTATTGCTTGTTTGTAGTTACTGCACCACAGGGTGGGGTTGTCCACGGGTACAGACTGTGAGTTGATCACCCAGCTACTGACACACACTCTGTGTTGCTTGTTTGTAGTTACTGCACCACAGGGTGGGGTTGTCCACGGGTTCAGACTGTGAGTTGATCACCCAGCTACTGACACATCACCCAGCTACTGACACACACTCTGTGTTGCTTGTTTGTAGTTACTGCACCACAGGGTGGGCACAGACTGAGTTGATCACCCAGCTACTGACACACTCTGTATTGCTTGTTTGTAGTTACTGCACCACGGGGTGGGGTTGTCCACTGGTACAGACAGTAAGTTGATCACCCAGCTACTGACACACTCTGTATTGCTTGTTTGTAGTTATACCCCCCGCAACGCTCGTTGCGGGGGGGTATACTGGAGTCAGGTTGTCCGTCCGTCTGTGTGTGCGTGCATCCGTCCGTGCGTCCGTAAACTTAACATCAGAGAAATATTGTTATAACTTCTATTCCCTTCATCTAAAATGCTTAATATTTAACACATGCATTCCTGTAAGGCTCTACTCCAATGCTGTGCCAAATCCACGACCGTCCAACCCCCGCTGATCCCAAGGTCAAGGTCAAATACTTAGTCTCTTTATAAAACTTAACATCAGAGAAATATTGTTATAACTTCTATTCCCTTCATCTAAAATGCTTAATATTTCACACATGCATTCCTGTAAGGCTCTACTACCATGCTGTGCCAAATCCACGACCGTCCAACCCCCGCTGATCCCATGGTCAAGGTCAAATACTTAGTCTCTTTACAAAACTTAACGTCAGAGAAATATTGTTATAACTTCTATTTCCTTCATCTAAAATGCTTAATATTTCACACATGCATTCCTGTAAGGCTCTACTACCATGCTGTGCCAAATCCACGACCGTCCAACCCCGCTGATCCCAAGGTCAAATTCATGGTCTCTTTACAAAACTTAACATCAGAGAAATATTGTTATAACTTCATCTAAAATTCTTAATATTTCATGCATGCATTCCTCTAAGGCTCTACTATCATGCTGTGACATATCCCCGCTGATCCCAAGGTCAAGATCACATACTTAGTCTCTTTACAAAACTTAACATCAGAGAAATCGGTTATAATTTCTATTTCCTTGCTTGGATCTGCTTCACATTCACGTTCGTGCCGCCCCCGCTAAGCCCAGAGTCAAGGTCACAAGTCCACACTTGGAAAATTTTACATATTTAGGGGTATTTGGGCCCACGCGGGGGGTATTCCGTAAGCCTCGCTTACTGACCAATCTAGTTACTGCTGGGGTTGTAGTACTGCACCCAGCTGGTGTCCTGTACAGGTACAGTACAGTGAGTTGATCACCCACTACTGACACATCTGTATTGCTTGTTTTGTATTACTGCACCACGGGGTGGGGTTGTCCACGGTACAGACAGTGAGTTGACTCACAGCTTAGTACTGACACACTCTGGGTATGCATGTTTCTTGTAGTTACTGCACCACGGGGTGGGGTTGTCCACAGGTACAGACTGTGAGTTGATCACCCAGCTACTGACACACTCTGTATTGCTTGTTTGTAGTTACTGCACCACGGGGTGGGGTTGTCCACAGGTACAGACAGTGAGTTGATCACCCAGCTACTGACCACACTCTGTGTTTTTCTGTGGGGTAGGTACTGCACCCCCGTGTTGTTTCACAGGTACAGACTGTGATGATCACCCAGCTACTCACACTCTGTATTGCTGGGGTTCTGTAGTTACGCCACACGGGGTTGTTTGTCACCGTTGTAGACTGTGAGTTTGATCACCCATACTGACACACTGTTATTGCTTGTTGTAGTTACTGCACCACGGGGTGGGGTTGTCCACACACAGACTGTGAGTTGATCACCCAGCACGCTACTACACACTCTGTATTGTTGTTTGTAGTTACTGCACCACAGGGTGGGTTTGTCCCACAGGTACAGACAGTGAGTTATCACCCCGGGGCCATGTAGCTGACACACTCTGTATTGCTTGTTTTGTAGTTACTGCACTGGTTACAAACGGGTGTAGTGTCCACAGGGTACAGACTGTGAGTTGTGATCACCCCAGCTACTCCACACACTCGTATTGCTTGTATGTAGTTACTGCACCAGCGGGTGGTTTGTCCACGGGTACGTGACAATTTGTGGGATTTGATCACCCAAAATGCTACTGACGACACATCTTTTTAAGTTCTTTTTTGTGGGGTTAGTTACTTGCCACACGGTGGGTTGTTCCACAAGTCACAAAGTTACCTTGTTTGATATGATCCACAGCACACACACACTCTGTATTGCTTTTTTTAGTTACTGCACCAACGGGTGGGGTTTGGGGTTCCACGGGTACAGACTGTGGTTTGATCACGTTCAGCTCTGAACATATTACACCTTGTTGCTTGTTTGTATTTACAGCACACACGGGTGGGGTTGTCCCACGGTACAGACAGTGGTTGAATCACCCACACTGACACCCCCACTACACTCTTTGTATTGCTTGTTTGTAGTTACTTTTGCCCCACGTGGTTCGGTTGTCCCACAGGCACAGACTGGTTGAGTTGATCACCCAGTACTGACACACTCTGTTATTGCTGTTTGTTAGTTACTGCACCACAGGGTGGGGTTGGTTCCACAGGGTACAGACAGTGATTTATCACCCAGCAACTACACACTCTGTATTGCTTTGTTTGTAGTTACTGCACCACGTGGGTTCGGGTTTGTCCACGGCACAGACTGTGAGTTGATCACCCAGCTACGACACACTCTGTATTGCTTGTTTATTGTATTACTGCACCACGGGGTGGGGTTCGGGGTAGTCCCCCCACAGGGCACAAACAATGCGTTTGATTCACCCGCCAACAGAACCCACCTCTGTATTGTTTGTTTGTTAGTACTGCACCCACGGGGTGGGGTTGTCTGGGGACAGACTGTGAGTTTGAACACCCAGTACTGACACACTCTGTATTGCTTGTTTGTAGTTCCTGCACCACAAGGGGTGGGGTTTGTCCACAGGTACAGACAGTAGGGTTGATCACCCAGCTACTGACACACTCTGTATTGCTTGTTTGTAGTTACTGCACCACGTGGTTCGGGTTGTCCACAGGCACAGACTGTGAGTTGATCACCCAGCTACTGACACACTCTGTATTGCTTGTTTGTAGTTACTGCACCACAGGGTGGGGTTGTCCACGTGTACAGACTGTGAGTTGATCACCCAGCTACTGACACACTCTGTATTGCTTGTTTGTAGTTACTGCACCACGTGGTTCGGGTTGTCCACAGATACAGACTGTGAGTTGATCACCCAGCTACTGACACACTCTGTATTGCTTGTTTGTAGTTACTGCACCACGGGGTGGGGTTGTCCACGGGTACAGACTGTGAGTTGATCACCCAGCTACTCACACACTCTGTATTGCTTGTTTGTAGTTATTGCACCACGTGGTTCGGGTTGTCCACAGGCACAGACTGTGAGTTGATCACCCAGCTACTGACACACTCTGTATTGCTTGTTTGTAGTTACTGCACCACAGGGTGGGGTTGTCCACGGGTACAGACAGTGAGTTGAACACCCAGCTACTGACACACTCTGTATTGCTTGTTTGTAGTTACTGCACCACAGGGTGGGGTTGTCCACGGGTACAGACAGTGGGTTGAACACCCAGCTACTGACACACACTCTGTGTTGCTTGTTTGTAGTTACTGCACCACGGGGTGGGGTTGTCCACGGGTACAGACAGTGGGTTGATCACCCAGCTACTGACACACTCGTTACTGTATTTCTTTTTTTAGTTACTGCACCACAGGTGGGGTTGTCCACAGGTATCAGACTGTGAGTTATGTACCCAGCTACTCACACACTCTGTATTGCTTGTTTGTAGTTACTGCACCACAGGGTGGGGTTGTCCACGGGTACAGACAGTGGGTTGAACACCCAGCTACTGACACGCACTCTGTGTTGCTTGTTTGTAGTTACTGCACCACGGGGTGGGGTTGTCCACGGGTACAGACAGTAAGTTGATCACCCAGCTACTGACACACTCTGTATTGCTTGTTTGTAGTTACTGCACCACGTGGTTCGGGTTGTCCACAGATACAGACTGTGAGTTGATCACCCAGCTACTGACACACTCTGTATTGCTTGTTTGTAGTTACTGCACCACAGGGTGGGGTTGTCCACGGGCACAGACTGTGGGTTGATCACCCAGCTACTGACACACACTCTGTGTTGCTTGTTATGCCACTGGGTTTCGAAGAAACGGGTGGCATATAGTGTTTGGACCGTCCGTCTGTCCATCCGTCTGTCCGTCCGTCACACTTTTCGGTTAACCACTTTGTCACAGTTTCTCAAATATGCTGCAGGTTGCATCCGCGTTCGACAGACGCATTTCTTATTTGTAGTTACTGCACCGCAGGGTGGGGTTGTCCACAGGCACAGACTGTGAGTTGATCACCCAGCTACTGACACACTCTGTATTGCTTGTTTGTAGTTACTGCACCACGTGGTGGGGTTGTCCACGGGTACAGACTGTGAGTTGAACACCCAGCTACTGACACACTCTGTATTGCTTGTTTGTAGTTACTGCACCACGTGGTGGGGTTGTCCACGGGTACAGACTGTGAGTTGATCACCCAGCTACTGACACACTCTGTATTGCTTGTTTGTAGTTACTGCACCACAGGTGGGGTTGTCCACAGGCAGGACTGTGAGTTGATCACCCAGCTACTGACACACTCTGTTATGCTTGTTTGTAGTTACTGCACAGGGGGTGGGGGGGGTTGTCCACAGGTACAGACAGTGAGTTTGATCACCCAGCTACTGACACACCCTCTGTATTGCTTGTTTGTAGTTTACTGCACCCTGGGTGGGGTTGTCCACGGGTACAGACAGTGAGTTGATCACCCAGCTACTGACACACTCTGTATTGCTTGTTTGTAGTTACTGCACCACGGGGTGGGGTTGTCCACGGGTACAGACAGTGAGTTGATCACCCAGCTACTGACACACTCTGTATTGCTTGTTTGTAGTTACTGCACCACGGGGTGGGGTTGTCCACGGGTACAGACTGTGAGTTGATCACCAGCTACTGACATACTCTGTATTGCTTGTGTTTGTAGTTTACTGCTCCACGGGGTGGGGTTGTCCACCAAAGGTACAGACAGTGAGTTGAACACCCAGCTACTGACACACTTGATTGCTTGCTTTTGTAGTTACTTCACCACAGGGTGGGGTTGTCCACAGGTACAGACAGTGAGTTGAACACCCAGCTACTGACACACTCTGTATTGCTTGTTTGTAGTTACTGCACCACGGGGTTGGGGTTTGGGTTGTCCCACAGGTACAGACAGTGAGTTGAACACCCAGCTACTGACACACTCTGTATTGCTTGTTTGTAGTTACTGCACCACGGGGTTGGGTTGTCCACGGGCACAGACAGTGGGTTGATCACCCAGCTACTGACACACTCTGTATTGCTTGTTTGTAGTTACTGCACCACGGGGTGGGGTTGTCCACGGGTACAGACAGTGAGTTGATCACCCAGCTACTGACACATACTCCCGATTGTGGCGAACCGAACGGACCAAACTGGGTTGGCAGGTACTACACAGGGCGCCATGAAGCAGTTATGAATTAATATGACATTTATTTAACACTTATTACTGCTTTCTTATGAATTTTTTATGAAATTAGAGAACAAGTTTAACCATTTCACTGCAATCAGTATTAAAACCTAGTTATGTAGCACAATAATAAATATGATATGACACATGTAATAACACTTGCAGTGAATTTGATTGGCTGGCAGCGTGACCTTAATTAGGGCCTCTATAGGTTTCGCCCTGTCCGTTTTTTTTTTTAATTTGTTGAAAGTTTTTGTAACAGTTTCTCAAATCACCTATAATTTATGTTTGGCCTTCAGCTAATATCATCATATTGCACACATGCATTACTTAGTAACAATACGTCCTTCCACATTAATACAATTACCCTCGCTACTGATTGTACGTCCGTCCGTCCGTCTGTCTGTTTATTTATTTGAAAGTCTTTGTAACAGTTGCTCAAATCAGCTATAATTTCTGTTTGCCTTCAGCTAATATCTTCATATTGCACACACGCATTACTTAGTAATTATACATCCTTCCATATTAATACAATTACCCTCGCTACTGTTGTACGTCCGTCTGACTGTCTATTTATTTGAAAGTTTTTGTAACAGTTTCTCAATTGGGGCTCTACGTGTGTCGACAGACCACATTTTCTAGTTACGATTTGTATTCGACGTCAACTTTATGTCAAATGAATAAATTGGAGACGTTCCAAATTACGTTCCTGATGGAACAACAAAGCTATGTTGTTTTGATGACCTCATCATGTTTTAAACGTCATTAGAAGTTTTAGTAACTCAATAAAAATACTGCCATTCTTAAAATGTGGCCCCGTTTGGTAATATAAAGTGCTTACAGAGCATATTTATAAAATATTTTTATTGCTAGTGTTAAAACTATTTTTGTCTTTGGATATTGTCAACTAAATGCGAAAATAGTCAATAGCATCTGTTCACAAAAACGTATTGGATACACCCAAGTTTTCAGCTCTTTGGCATGTGAAGTCGTGTGATAAACAGCATTTTAAACTTTTTTATGCCCCCGCCACCGAATGGTGAGGGGGGCATATAGTGTTACCGGCGTCCGTACATACGTACGTACGTACGTCCTGAAACCTTAACACTGGGTAAATGGCTTATAATTTCTGTTTCCTTGCTCGGATCTGCTTCACATTTCACACACGCATTGCTCCAATGGTCCTCTACCGTCCTGTGACAAATCCACATTCATCCCACCCCCGCTAAGCCCAGGGTCAAGGTCACAGACTTGGTGCTTTCGAAACCTTAACGCTGGGTAAATGGCTTATAATTTCTGTTTCCTTGCTCGGATCTGCTTCACATTTCACACACGCATTGCTCCAATGGTCCTCTACCACCCTGTGACAAATCCACATTCGTCCCGCCCCCGCTAAGCCCAGGGTCAAGGTCACAGACTTGGTGCGTTCGAAACCTTAACGCTGGGTAAATGGCTTATAATTTCTGTTTCCTTGCTTGGATCTGCTTCACATTTCACACACGCATTACTCCAATGGTCCTCTACCACCCTGTGACAAATCCACATTCGTCCCGCCCCCGCTAAGCCCAGGGTCAAGGTCACAGACTTGGTGCGTTCGAAACCTTAACGCTTGGGTAAATGGCTTATAATTTCTGTTTCCTTGCTCGGATCTGCTTCACATTTCACACACACATTACTCCAATGGTCCGCTACCGCCCTGTGACAAATTGACATTCGTCCCGCCCCCGCTAAGCCCAGTGTCAAGGTCACAGACTTGGTGCGTTCCAAACCTTAACGCTTTGGTAAATGGCTTGTAATTTCTGTGTCCTTGATCGGATCTGCGTCACATTTCTCACACGCATTGCTCCAATGGTCCTCTACCACCCTGTGGCAAATCCACATTCGTCCTGCCCCCGCTAAGCCCAGGGTCAAGGTCACATACTTGGTGCTTTTGAAACCTTACCGCTGGGTAAATGGCTTATAATTTCTGTTTCCTTGCTCGGATCTGCTTCACATTTCACACACGCATTGCTCCAATGGTCCTCTACTGCCCTGTGACAAATTTACATTCGTCCCGCCCCCGCTAAGCCCAGGGTCAAGGTCACAGACTTGCTGCCTTCGAAACCTTAACGTTCGGGTAAATGGCTTATAATTTATGTTTCCTTGCTCGGATCTGCTTCACATTTCACACAAGCATTTCTCCAATGATCCTCTACCGCCATGTGATAAATCCACATTCGTCCCGCCCCTGCTAAGCCCAGGGTCAAGGTCACAGACTTGGTGCGTTTGAAACCTTAACGCTCGGTTAAATGGCTTATAATTTCTATTTCCTTGCTCAGATCTGCTTCACATTTCACACACGCATTGCTCCAATGGTCCTCTACCGCCATGTGACAAATCCACATTCATCCGGCCCCCGCTAAGCCCAGGGTCAAGGTCACAGACTTGGTGCGTTCAAAACCTTAACGCTCAGGTAAATGGCTTATAATTTCTGTTTCCTTGCTCGGATCTGCTTCACATTTCACACACGCATTTCTCCAATGGTCCTCTACCGCCCTGTGACAAATCCAGATTCGTCCCGCGCACGCTAAGCCCTGGGTCAAGCTCACAGACTTGGTGCATTTGAAACCTTAACACTCGGGTAAATGGCTTATAATCAAATATGCCTCATTTTCTTTGGTTGCCAGCGGGGGCATTCGTGTGCCGACAGGCCACATTTCTAGTTCTATCTGATATGACATGTATGTCCATGTATTGACTGAGCTCGTATCATGACCGGGTGTCATGTATGCCCATGTATTGACTGTCCTTATCAAGACCTGGTGTCATGTATGCCCATGTATTGACTGTGCCCGTATCATGACCGGGTGTCAAGGCATTTATTATTTGCCAGAGGCGTAAGTCACGTTTCAAATTTTCTGCTGCCATGTGTTGACTGCCAATATCATGAGCTGGTGTCATGTATGCCCATGTGTTGACTGTGCCAGTATCATGACATGGTGTCATGTATGCCCATGTATTGAACGTGCCAGTATCATGCCATGGTGTCATGTATGCCCATGTATTGAATGTCCCTGGACCGGGTGTCATGTATGCCCATGTATTGAATGTCCCTGGACCGGGTGTCATGTATGCCCATATATTGAATGTCCCTGGACCGGGTGTCATGTATGACCATGTATTGACTGTGCCAGTATCATGCCATGGTGTCATGTATGCCCATGTATCGAATGTCCCTGGACCGGGTATCATGTATACCAATGTATTGACAGTTCCCATATCATGACCGGGTGTCATGTATGCCCATGTATTGACTGTGCCAGTATCATGCCATGGTGTCATGTATGCCCTTGTATTGACTGCCAGTATCATGCCATGGTGTCATGTATGCCCATATATTGACAGTGCCAGTATCATGCCATGGTGTCATGTACAGTGCAGTCTCCGTTTTTATTCCACCGTAGACAACACTTGCAAACTCAACGCGAACGCAACGCGAATGCAACGCGAACGCAACGCGAACGCAACGGTTTGCTGTAGCGTTGTATACGTTGTTTAAACGTATAATACGGTTCGTACACGTGTAATACACATTGTCAAACCGTTTAGTTGAAAAGCGTTGTATACGTTGTTTAAATGTATACTACGGTTCGTACACGTGTAATACACATTGTCAAACCGTTTAGTTTTAAAGCGTGTAATACGTTTAGCTTCAAGGCGTATAACACGCTTTGGCGTATACATATGTAACGAGGTGAAAGAGTTGAAACGTGTACAACGCTTTACCTGGAAGCGTGTAGCTATATGAAAGCGTTGAAACGTGTACAACGGTTACACGTTTTAACGCAAATACCTGTTCGGCCCCGATCGCTTCGAGGCGTCCTTGTTTCGTCCCTTTTAAAATATCGCGAATACATACCCTCAGATCGAGTTCAAAGTACATCGGCGTTGTGATTTAGCACTTCAATTGATCCCTAATCCCTGATGCCTAATGAGTCACGCTTTTAACACGACAGATGTACCTTGTCGTTTATAGTTTAAACATATTTTATTGCTCTAAATTTACAATGTAACTTTACAGTTAATAAATACAGGTTAATTTAGAAGAGCAAACGGGTTGTCGTTTATCAAAATGTTTGCGAATTGTAGATCACGTGAGCCGGCTCATCAGGATCTGCGGCATTCCTATGTACATTTTATATACACAAAAATGACCCCTAATACAGCGTAATGTAACAGTTAACTTAATATGGAATAGCCCGGGCCGATAGTCCGTGTCAGTTACTTGGGGTTAAATATTACGAACACAGATAAACACAATGCATGGTTTCTTTATTTAATTAGACATCATCAGAAATGGCGAGTCTAGGAACTCTCGTGTCTTTACGCTGAAGCCAGTCTATTTCAGTCACTAATCCGCTATACACCTGTCCCACACGTGTGTTAAGATTAATCGATATTTGGAGAAACTAAATACACAGCGAGCTGCACACTGGTTTAACACGGATATGGCCCGCCGATATGTGTCATAAATTACTTGGTGGTAAAAACCGGTAAATTTACAAGGTTTATAGCGAAATAGCAGCCGACTGGCAATTTTTCTCGGACCGATTTTTAAGACTAGTTTTCAAATCTCAATCGGTCTGAGAGTTCAAAAATCGGTCCAGAACCGGAAAACTGAAAATTTTAGAAGCCCTGCAATGAGTCTAGAAGTATATATACACACACGAAGAACGATCTGAGCATGCGCATTCTACGCGATACACGGTTGGCATACCAAAACGTGTAATGCGTTAAAACCCGTGGAAACGTGTTATACGTATAACACGGTTTCATCTGTACGGTGCTGTGTACATAGAAGCGTGTAACCGTTTCGTCAAAGAAAGCGTTAAATCGTTTAAACGGTTTTACCTTAGCGTTGTATACGTTTACAACCGTTGTATACGTTTACAACCGTTGTACACGGATTACACGCTTTTGAAACTCAATGCGTTGAACACGGTTTGTTCGACTTTCGCGCATGCGCAAGAGTGGGGAAACGCAACGCATGGCCGAAAACGTATTACACGTAGACGACACACGGTTTGAAACGCAGCTAACGGAAACTCCACGGATACGCAACGCACAACACTTTGTACACGTATAAACCCGGAACATTTTGACAGAAACAACTGTATGCCCATGCATTGACTGTGCCAGTATCATGCCATGGTGTCATATATGCCCATGTATTGACAGTGCCAGTATCATGCCATGGTGTCATGTATGCCCATATATTGACAGTGCCAGTCTCATGCCATGGTGTCATGTATGCCCATGTATTGAATGTCCCAGGACCGGGTGTCATGTATGCCCATGTATTGACTGTGTCAGTATCATGCCATGGTGTCATGTATGCCCATGTATTGACTGTGCCAGTATCATGTCATGGTGTCCTGTATGCCCATGTATTGACTGTGCCAGTATCATGCCATTGTGCCATGTATGCCCATGTATTGACAGTGCCAGTATGATGCCATGGTGTCATGTATGCCCATATATTGACAGTGCCAGTATCATGCCATGGTGTCATGTATGCCCATGTATTGAATGTTCCAGGACCGGGTGTCCTATGTATGCCACCCATGTATTGACTGTGCCAGTATCATGTTCCATGTGTCCCTGATTGCACCCATGTATTGGACTGTGCCAGTATCATGCCAATTGGTGCAATGTATGCCCATGTATTGAACCAGTTGCTGTATGATTGCAGTGTCATTGTATGCCCATTTATTGACAGTCCGTATCATGCATGGTGTCATGTATGCCCTGTATTGAATGTCAGACCCGTGTGTCCCATGTATGCCCATGTATTGACTGTGCCCAGTATATGCCCATGTGTTCCCATGTATGCCCCATGTAATTGACGATTGCCTTAGTTTCCATGACATGGTGTCCATGTGCCCATCTTATTGACAGGTGCAGTATCCCTTGCCATGGTGTCATGTTAATTGTCCCATGTATTTGAATGTCCCAGAAACGGGTGTCATGTATGCCCATGTATTGAATGTCCCAGGGACGGGGTGTCATGTATGCCCATGTATTGAATGTCCCAGGACCGGGTGTCATGTATGCCCATGTATTGAATGTCCCTGGACCGGGTGTCATATATGCCTATGTATTGACTGCCAGTATCATGTCATGGTGTCATGTATGCCCATGTATTGACAGTGCCAGTGACATGTATGACCATGTATTGACTGTGCCAGTATCATGCCATGGTGTCATGTATGCCCATGTATTGAATGTCCCTGGACCGGGTGTCATGTATACCCATGTATTGACAGTTCCCATAGCATGACCGGGTGTCATGTATGCCCATGTGTTGACTGTGCCAGTATCATGCCATGGTGTCATGTATGCCCATGTATTGAATGTCCCTGGACTGGGTGTCATGTATGCCCATGTATTGACTGTGCCAGTATCATGATTGGGTGTCATCTATGCCCATGTATTGAATGTCCCTGTATGTACATGTATTGACTCTGCCAGTATCATGACCTGGTGTCATGTATTGAATGTCGCAGTATCATGATCAGGTGTCATGTATGGCCATGTATTGAACGTGCCAGGACCGGGTGTCATGTATGCCCATGTATTGAATGTGCCAGGACCTGGGTTGTGTATGCCCATGTATTGAATGTGCCAGTATCATGACCTGGTGTTATGTATGCCCATATATTGACTATGCCAGTATCATGACCGGGTGTCATGTATGTCCATGTATTGACTGAGCTCGTATCATGACCGGGTGGCATGTATGCCCATGTATTGACTGTGCCAGTATCATGTAACAAAATGCTTAAAGCAGATGATTGAAGTGAGTATATTTGAAGCCCTAAGACATTTATTGATTACCAGAGACATAAGTCCGAAGAAAAATTGAAATGTGTGATGGTTGAGCGAGTCCGAAACTACAACATTTTCCCAAGCTCTTTCCTACCTTGAAAACACTACAGTGTCTATTGTACGGAAATCATGTATGCCCATGTATTGACTGTGCCAGGACAGGCTGTCATGTATGCCCATGTATTGACTGTGCCAGGATTGAGAAGATGATGAAGGAGACGTGGCTATCGTACAGTCTGGTGATCATGCACGGCGACAGTATCTACGCGGTCCGCGATCCCTATGGCAACAGGCCCCTGTGTCTCGGCAAGCTTGTCACTGCAGCCACCTTTGCCGGTGGGTAAAAATAGATAGAAGTTAAAAAAAAAGTACTTTTTATTATGCTCCTGACTGCACAGAATGGTGCCAGGGGTGTTTTATTTTAGCATTGTCCGTTTGTACATCATACGTCTGTACAAACTTATGTCTGCATGATAACTTGAATAATATTTATATATTTCCACCATACAGTGGGGTCAGCGTGTAAGTGCACACACGAACGAACACAACAGGTTGGAACCAACCTACAACAGGTTGGAACCAACCTACAACAGGTTGGAACCAACCTGTCGTGTTCGTTCGTGTGTGCACTTACACGCTGACCCCACTGTACTTCACAGCTGCATAGATGCACCTATTGTAAGTGAGGTCTGTTTCACCAAGTTCAAGGTCACCTAGCTAAAAATAGATTATTTTTTCTCACTTTGCTCATTTCCACACGATAACTCGACTAGTATAAGGTCGAACTCTTCACTACTTCACATATGCATTGATATATATTTACATGTACTGGGAAGGCTCCTATTGAAACTGGAGTGTGTTGGCCCAAGTTGAAGGTCACAGGGGCTAAACATTGATAGTTTTTCCTTTTATTATTTTCACATGATAATGTAAGGCCAGTCTCCACCATAATGTATATGTGCATTACTTATACCCCCGGCCTATGTACATGTATGTTGAGGTGTATATAGTTTTCGTAATTCCGTCCGTCCGCTTGTTTGTCTGTCCACGTCAAAGTTTCAGGGTACCCATTATCTCTGTAACGGTAAGTCAGATTGACCTCAAACTTCATATACTTCCTTATCATCATCCATATTTTCATTCCATACCACACTCATGCGGCCTTCATGTCCAAGGTCAAGTTCAAATTACTTAGAAATTTGCGTCCGTAAGATTTGTGTTAAAGTTTTCGGGTACCCATTATCTCTGCAACGATAAGTCAGATTAACCTCAAACTATGATCATCCATATGTTCACTCCATACCATACCCATGTGGCCTTCATGTCCAAGGTCAAGGTCTAGAGATGGTGGATGGGGACAGCTGTGAGGGGATAGTTTACATATAAATACATGTGATAAGTTTGAAGGCCAAGAGACGTGATGACAGCATGAGATAGTTTACATATAAATACATGTGATAATGTTTGAAGGCCAAGAGACGGTGGATGGGGACAGCTGTGAGGGGATAGTTTACATATAAATTCATGTGATAATGTTTGAAGGCCAAGAGACGGTGGATGGGGACAGCTGTGAGGGGATAGTTTACATATAAATACATGTGATAATGTTTGAAGGCCAAGAGACGGTGGATGGGGACAGCTGTGAGGGGATAGTTTACATATAAATACATGTGATAATGTTTGAAGGCCAAGAGACGGTGGATGGGGACAGCTGTGAGGGGATGGTTTACATATAAAATTCAATGTATAAGTTTGAAGGCCAAGGCGGGGTGGTTGGGGACAGCTGTGAGGGGGATTGTTTACATAAATAAACCATGTGATAATGTTTGAAGGCGAGAGACGTGGAATGTTTGACAGCGTGTGGGAGGGGATAGTTTATCATATAAATACATGTGGGAAAATGTTTGAAGGCCAAGAGACGGTGGATGGGGACAGCTGTGAGGGGATAGTTTACATATAAATACATGTGATAATGTTTGAAGGCCAAGAGACGGTGGATGGGGACAGCTGTGAGGGCTGGGTGGTGTCCTCAGAGTCGTGTTCCTTCAACGGTGTTGGTGCGAAATACCACCGTGAAGTCTTGCCAGGTACGATACAACACTGCTAATTAACAAATGGAATAACAGATTAATTATATATATTTTATTTTATTTTTTATTTTATTTTTTCAGGTTTGAAAATATTTATTTTCCCTGTAATAGGTTTGTGGTGGGTCGGGGCCATCCCCCACAAACCGTACATATTATACATGTAATAGTCAGATACAAATACAAAATATACAATTACAGATATTCACCCTCTTTTGCTCTTGCAGTACTGGGTAGAAATCACTGTTCTATTAAGACTTCATGGTTGAGTGGTACATTAGAATCAGATTAATTATATATTATAAAATTAATAAATATCATATCATCCAATTAATATCGTTCTTAGTTACACATATCACATATATTATCAGATATATTAGCTTATAAATGAGGTTTTTAGTTTCATATGTGGTTCATTATAATATTGTCAGAAATTGATCAATATATCCAGACCGATAATTAACCCTTAATCTGCTACTCACAACAATTGTCGTCTGCTGTTGCTTTTATATCTTGACTTATTTCTCAATAAAAACATGGTTTGACAGCGTGTCGAAGCATATTGTAAGTTATTCTAAAGTGCTTACAAAGCATATTTTTGATGATAAAAATGGAAAATAGAAAATAAACGGCAGACGACAAAAAAATTAAGATAGCGGTCTAAGGGTTAACAATGATCCAGTCACCAATTGTGAAACATTCGCTAGGACAATGAGTATCTGGTTATATGTGTAGCTGTCACTGGAGAAATGGGGCTTATGCATTTTGCAACCAGTGTATATCCAAGTCGATGTGCATCCGCACAATCTGATTAGGATCTACACTGTTCACTATTCCATCAATGAAATGGCCGTCATGCGTCTAACAAGCAATATATATTTTAATCAGGCTATTTGAGTGTACTGTTTGATCAGAAGCTACACTGGTCACAATTCCCATAAGCCCCATTTCTCCAGTCATTTCTCCAGTCAGAGCCACATTTCAAGAACACTTGTACAGTGCTCCAGATAAGGTGCGTATTGGCGTATTTTACACAATTATTTTAGCTGAATACGCATTGATTATCAAAAGAGGGAGTACAAAATACACACAGCAATGTGAAAATATGCATTGATTTTCAAATTGAGTAGTGAAAATACTGTCATAAAGTTGAAAATTCACTTAGTTGAGCTGCAAAAAGCAAACAGTGTTTGCTTTTTGCAGCTCAAATAAGTGAATGTTTAATTTTGTTTAGACTCAAAGCTTATCTGGAGCTCTGACTCGTAGCTATGTTCATCTTTCAGGGGAGATTGTGGAAATCAGCCGTCACGGATTCAAGTCACACTGTGTCATATCACCACCCGACAACAAACTGTCTGCATTCTGTATATTTGAATATGTTTATTTTGCAAGACCAGACAGTATTCTCGAAGGTATGTATGCATATGTTTGATGTAAACGTCCATTAATGGAAAACAATTCACAGAAAATGATTAATGTAGAAGATTCTGTGCAGTTTGTTACATTTAATTGTCATAAAAAAGTTAGATAATTTCAATAATTTGTGTTAAAAATGATTGAGTAATAACTTTAAGGTACCATATGCATTTCACATATTTACTCATTTAAATGCACTACTGTCCTGTGAGCCGTTTCCCTAAACTTTGTACGATAAAAAGATTGTATGATTATTTTTATATTGATACGTAGCACATCAATTTTGTTCACTACTGCTACTGTTTACTACCTACATGTACGAGTCATTCAATTTGAACAAATCCACCGAAGGTTCAGAAAACTGGCTGTTGGTGCCAGTTTTGTTGGAAGTTTTATGTTTGCACTTACAAACCTCTTAGTCGTACGAAGTTTATCAGGGTTCCCACTGGTCCTTAAATTCCTGGAAAGTCATGGAATTTGGAAAAATGGATTCCAGGCCTGGAAAGTCATGGAATTTGGATTCCAGTCTCATTATTGGTGTTGTTGAGCAAAGTTCAGTGCAATTTCGTGATTTCGAGCCAAACTATTTGGTGTGGTAAATGCACCTTGCACCAGATCGGGATTTTGTAAATTCAGAACTGAAGTACTACATGAAACGGTGTCGAGCCTGGAATACACTTGTGTTGGGGAAAGAAGTAACTTCTCTCCCCAACACAATTGTATTCCAGGCTCGACACCGTTTCATCAGTATCATTCATTCATATAACTTCATATACTTCCTTATCTTATCCATACTTCCATACCATACCCATGCGGCCTTCATGTCCAAGGTCAAGGTCAAATTACTTACAAAGTTTAGCGTTAAAGTTTTTGGGTACCCATTATCTCTGCAAGGGTAAGTCGGATTTACTTCAAACTTCATATGCTTCCTTATCATCATCCATATTTTCATTCCATACCACACCCATGCGGCCTTCATATCCAATGGCAAGGTCAAATTACTTAGAAGTTTGCGTTAACGGCGGTGGCTGGGGGTATACGTGAGCACCTGCTCACTTTCTCTAGTTGAAAATAAATGAAGGGATCAAGGGGACAGTCATGCCACCATGTTGGTGCGCCTGTACCTAGTGATCATTGATTGTGCGCCCTGCAGGTCAGCTGGTGTACAAGGTGCGGGAGAACTGTGGGCGCCAACTGGCAGTGGAGGGCCCCGCCGACGCAGACCTTGTCAGTACCGTGCCAGAGTCCGCCACACCCTCCGCGATGGAATATGCCCGCTCTGTAAGTCGGCCATCCCACATCCCGCCCTTATAGCCCTCCACCATCACATACATCCACTCTGTAAGACGACCATCCCACATCCCGCCCTTAAACCCCTACATTGGATACACTCCCTCCACAGATGAAATATTTGACCCTGTCAGTGGCCTATTTCACCAACATTGCAAAGTATACTTTGAGGGAGAAATTTTCAATTTAAAGATAAATTTATTAATTTTTAGCCAGGTTTTTTAGCTCACCTGAGCGAAGCTCATGTGAGCTATTGTTAACGCAATGTGTCCGTTCGTCCGTCCGTCGTCCGTGAACATTTTCAAACGTCTTCTCCTCGGTAACAATTGGGCCTATAGTCACCAAACTTCATGGTCATGGTCCTTAGGTAGGGGGATTACAAAATTGTTAAAATGACGTCATTACGAAATCCAAGATGGCCGGCATCTAAAAATAGCACAAATTCTTCAAAAATCTTCTTCTCAAGAACCGCCAGCCGGATTTCGACAAAACTTGGTAGGAATGATCGATGTACAATGCTCTTTCAAAGTTGCTAAAATGGCCAAACTTAACAGTTATGGTCCATGGGTGAAGCCTTTTCAGATTTGTTAAAATGGAGGTCATCGCTAATCCAAGATGGCCACCATCTAAAAATAGCATAAATTCTTAAAAAATCTTCTCATGAACCGCTGTCCGGATTTCGACTAATCTTGGTAGGAATGATCGATGTACAATGCTCTTTCAAAGTTGTTAAAATGGTGACCCTGGGGTCAAAAATGGGCATGGCCCGTGGGGTCAAATTGGGGTCAAATTTTAATTTTGACCGAATATGATCATGTTATATATCAAATCGAAGGTATCAATGAGGCGATCACTCTGGTACATTTTTTATCGAAATCGGATGGTTATTGCCCAAGCCTTGCCAGATATGTTTCCCATTCACGACACTAACCTACTGTTCTCTATACAGTCAAACCTGTGCTAAAGACCACCTCCGAATAGCAATCACCTGGCTATAAAGGCCACACTTTTGTTGTCCCAATGGCACAATTAGTACATAAATGACCCTGCGAATAAAAACCACCTGTGAATAAATGCCAGATTTTTTTCTTCCCATGGCTGGCTTTTAGTCACAGGTTTGACTGTATATAGAATAGCTGTTGACAGGACTTCAGGCACTGTTATACTCGTGTTCTTCCCAACTTTCAGCTAGGAATTCCCTATAAAGAAGTGCTGTGTAAAAACCGATACGTTGGCCGCACGTTCATCCAGCCCAGCATGCGACTACGGAAACTTGGGGTGGCCAAGAAGTTTGGGCTCATTGCTCACAATATTGTGGGCAAGAAAATTGTTCTGATAGACGACTCGATCGTCCGCGGTAACACCATGAAGCCTATAATACAGCTGCTGAAAAACGCTGGCGCAAAAGAAGTAAGTCATTTAATGGCAGCAGCTACATATATCTGTTTGATCCAGGAATTATATGTGTACATGCGCAATACTGCACTACGCCCGACTACTGTCTGCTCCACGTTTTACTGCCGACAAACTTTTGGCTATTAAACACATCAACTCTAAAAATATCAAAATGTAAGTACGTTTTCATCAGTAACAAAACCGTCACCATCCCCAAATTTCTTTATTTGATGAAATTGCGAAAAAAGCAGGAAGGTGACCAGGAGGGTATAAAAATGAAAAATTTGATATTGACTCGGAACCTGGCGAGACCGCTTGGAAATGATGTAGCTAAGAAAAGCAAGTTAGATTTTGAAAATTGGTCCACAAATAAAAAAAAAATGTTAAATCAGATTTTCGCAATAAAATCAATATTTGATGGAAATTCATCAAATAATTTTTTGGGAGGGTGACTTTTTTTGTTATTGATGAAAAAATACTTACCGTAAAGATTCTAATAGACGCCCGGGCATCTATTAGAATCACCACTGGCTCTGAAGTCCAGGGTGGGCGTTTAATAGAGGCAAGTGTTATTCAGCAAAGGGAAAATGATAAAAAAATATACGATGTTCTGCTATCTGAACAAAAACATAACTAAGGGACGTTACTCTCAAATGCCAGACTTGATTGTACTGTCTGTCAGTTTATAAACATTTGGGCCAAGACGTTTCGGCCCACTCTGGTCATTATGGTACAGTCGGTAGAAATGTTAAATTTAATGGTAATGTATATCAAGACAGTGTCAATCATTAATGCTGATCAGATTTACACCTACGGACGTTTCGTCAGCGTCAGCGTTTCTGATCTGTCGGGTTTGAGATGCTTTGAAAATGGCGTCTCCGTAACCGTGTAAATTCTGATCACCCTGTATCCGTGCAAATAGCTACTGCTGATGAGGAATTTACTGTGACACCGGAAACAGTCGAATTTCCCTTCCACTTTTGAAAGTGAAAGTAGCAATTATGTTTTTTCCCTGATTTTAAAGGAAGTTGCTTTCGAAATAATTGAAAGAAAAAAAATCTAATTGGACAATTAGCTCCGATTTTGTTTCAAGTCGGTACTGGGCGTTTATTAGAGGCACTAATTTCGTGAAATTCGGCCAAAAAATGTGTCATTTTCAACGTAAAAAGTGGGGGTGGGCGTCTATTAGAGCATGGGCGTCTATTAGAATCTTTACGGTACATTTAAATACTTTTTAGATTTAATGTGTGTAATAGCCAAAAGTTCGGTCGGCAGTAAAATGTGGAACAGACAGTAATGCTTTCTCTCTGACAGCAATTCCAACCCATTCACAAATGTTCCGAACATAACGAAAGAAAGATAAAATACACCTCCCTGTCCTGGTTTGGTCCCCCTGTTGTACTATAGTCGGCGCATCACACCCACCCCAAAGTCTTTGTAACATGGTGTTACTCCAATAGCCGGGTTGGGAGGCAGAACTTACACGGGCAGGCATGGTTTGTGTTAGGTTAACAGAAACAAAAACTACAAGTTTTGTAGGTTCTGTTGCACTCAATACCCCATCTCACTAATGTTGAATGTGAACTATGTACTGGTGGGGAGGTAGGAACATTTGATTCAATTACCAACCCCAGTGTACCTAAACAGTACAGTATCCAAATAAAGGAACCATTAGTCAGGCAGGGTTTGTATTAGGCTAACTGAAATAAAAACTGCTAATTTCAGTATGGGAGGAGACTAATCGTGCCACACTTGAATAGCCACCTAATTGTGCCACACTTGAATAGCCACCAAATTTTGCCACACTTGAATAGCTGTCTTCCGTCGAGTATACGATAGAATTGTTGTATACATTCCATAGCTTTCTATGAAAGTTAGCGTCACAGTAGGTGAAATATGGGATTCAACCCCGTTAACCCCGCCTAGAATGAATATAGCTGTTGACAGGCCATTAAACACCATTAAATAAATGAAGGTTATATTTAAATTTTACCCATGAGACAGGTGTGTTTAACATGGTTTGAACATGATTACTGTAATATGCAAAGTTTGTTTTTGATCTTGATTTTATTATTTGACCACCTATTTGTCACTTACATAAGAATTTCGAAAACACATGATGTATTCCATATATGTGTCTGTGACTTGAGACACAGGACATGGCTTTTGCATCCACTGTAGATCCAGGTCAGCCTGTACATCCACACAGTCTCTACACTAGATGCATGTTCTCTATTCCATCAATACACACCCACCATGCTTCTGACAATAAGAAATATAGATTGTTAACAAGGCTGATGGAATCTGTGACCAGTGTAGATCCAGATCAGCCTGTACATCCACACAGTCTCTACACTAGATCTGCATGTTCTCCATTCCATCAATGCACACCCACCATGCTTCTGACAATAAGAAATATAGATTGTTAACAAGGCTGATGGCTCTGTGACCAGTGTAGATCCAGGTCAGCCTGTACATCCACACAGTCTCTACACTAGATCTGCATGTTCTCCATTCCATCAATACACACCCACCATGCTTCTGACAATAAGAAATATAGATTGTTAACAAGGCTGATGGAATCTGTGACCAGTGTAGATCCAGATCAGCCTGTACATCCACACAGTCTCTACACTAGATCTGCATGTTCTCCATTCCATCAATGCACACCCACCATGCTTCTGACAATAAGAAATATAGATTGTTAACAAGGCTTATGGAATCTGCGACCAGTGTAGATCCAGATCAGCCTGTGCATCCGCACAGTCTGATCAGTATGTGCACTGTTCGCCGTTCCATCAGTGAAACATCCGTCTTGCTTCTAACACGCGATATAGATCGTTATCAGGCTACTAGAGTGCTATCATGAGCTACACTGATCACAAATCCCATAAGCCCCATTTCTCCAGTCACAGCCACATATGAAAGGTGACAGTCAGCGCTCCAGATAAGGTGCGTATTGGCGTATTTTACGCAATTATTTTAGCTGAATACGCATTGATTATCAAAAGTGGGAGTACACAATACGCACAGCAATGTGAGAATACGGATTGATTTTCAAATTGAGTAGTGAGAATACTGTCATAAAGTTGAAAATTCACTTTGTTGAGCTGCAAAAAGCAAACAGTGTTTGCTTTTTGCAGCTCAAATAAGTGAATGTTTAAATTTGTTATATTTTTTATCATTTGTTCCCTATTTAGTAATGAAGAAAATCAATAATCCATTTGTAAAAGTAAAATATGCAATGATTTTGAAATCAGGGGGTGTAGTACGCTTTAGACACAAAGCTTATCTGGAGCGCTGGACAGTGTTTGTTTATTTCTGCTCACGTCGCAGATGCTCGAGGATTGCAGTGAATTAGTAGATTGTGTATATGACTGGCCTTGTGTCATCGACAGATCCATATCCGCGTGGCGTCGCCGCCTATCCGGTACCCGTGTTACATGGGCATCAACATTCCCACCAAGGAGGAACTCATTGCCAACCGGGTACCAGTGGAGACTCTTGCAAACTTCTTTGGTAATATGTCACAATTTTCTATGCAAATTCTCGTGTACGTTACACCAGGCTTATTATCCACTCGCTGATAGGCAAGAGGGGATATAGCGTTAGTCCATGTACGTGTGTAAGTAAGTAACACCTTTCAATTTTATACTCCACCACGATAGTTGAGGGGCATTTAGTGTTATCCCGTCTGTCACCAACCTTGTAACTCGTAAAACCTTTAAACTGTACTAGCTACAGACCTGAAACCTGGTATGTAGCTTCCTTATGATGAGTACAAGTGCAAAGTTTATTTCGATTCGAGCCCCGGGTCATGAATTATCTCCCCTTTTTCGACTTAGAATTATCCAATTTTGGCTTGTAACTCATAAAACTTTTAACCCCTAATAGCTACACACCTGAAACTTGGTATGTAGCTTCATTATGATGAGTAGATGCGGAAAGTTTATTCCGATTTTTTATTCGACCCCCGGGCCATGGATTATCTCCCCCTTTTGGACTTGGAAGTTTGCTTTGTTTACTATCAAAGTGATATGTGGGGCATCCGTGTTCTATGAAGTCATTTTCTATTTCAATAACATATGGACCGCTTCACTGATTTTGATAATATTTGGCCACAATGTGTATCTAGGTATCATTTGTTTTGCATACGACCCATGTCCAACTGCCCAAGGACACTGAGAACTTGTGTTCACCTTGTTTGTACGGCAGATGCGTTAATTATACCCCCACAAACAAAGTTTGAGGGGGTATATAGGAGTCAGCTTGTCGGTCGGTCTGTTGGTCTGTTGGAAATTCCCTTCCGCTCTATATCTGCTACACCCATGCATGGATTATCAAATGGCTTGGCACAAATGTTTCTCATGATGAGAAGGTGTGTCGCGATCAATAACCACGCACCTACGTCGAAGCTCACAGTTGAAGGTTAAAGGTCAAACCTATCAAAATTCCCTTCCGCTCTATATCTTCTACACCGATGCATGCATTATCAAATGGCTTGGCACAAATGTTTCTCATGATGAGAAGGTGTGTCGCGATCAATAACCACGCACCTACGTCCAAGGTCAAGGTCACAGTTGAAGGTCAAAGGTCAAACCTATTGAAATTCCATTCCGCTGTACATCTTCTACACCTTTGCATGGATTATCACACTATGCCCTGGTTCAAGGTCACAGACTTGATGCGTTTGAAACCTTAACGCTCGGCTAAATGGCTTATAATCAAAAATGCCTCGTTTTCTTTGGCTGCCAGTGGGGGTATTCGTGTGCCGACAGGCCACATTTCTATTTAACTAATCAGTCTGAGTGTCGTATTAAGTTCTGACAAATGTGTTAAAATATCTCGACCACGATCTGCTTGCCTTTACAACCAACAACAACCCAAACCAGCCAGCGGTTCTGCTCCATCTGATTCTGTTGGCCATTCACCCGTGTGACAGTTGGCCATTCACCCCAGTGACAGTTGGCCATTCACCCCAGTGACAGTTGGCCATTCACCCCAATGACAGTTTGCCATTCACCCCTGTAACAGTTGGCCATTCACCCCTGTGACAGTTGGCCATTCACCCCAGTGACAGTTGGTCATTCACCCCAGTGACAGTTGGTCATTCACCAGTGACAGTTGGCCATTCACCCCAGCGACAGTTGGTCATTCACCCCTGTGGCAGTTGACCATTCACCCCTATGGCAGTTGACCATTCACCCCTGTGACAGTTGGTTATTCACCCCAGTGACAGTTTGCTATTCACACCAGTGGCAGTTGGTCATTCACCCCAGTGACAGTTGGCCATTGGCCATTCACCGCAGTGACAGTTGGTTATTCACCCCAGTGACAATTGGCCATTCACCCCAGTGGCAATTGGTCATTCACCACAGTGACAGTTGACCATTCACCCCTGTGACAGTTGGCCATTCTCCCCAGTGACAGTTGGTCATTCACCCCAGTGACAGTTGGCCATTGGCCATTCACCCCAGTGACCGTTGATCATTCACCCCAGTGACAGTTGGCCATTCACCCCAGTGGCAGTTGGTCATTCACGCAGTGACAGTTGGTCATTGGCCATTCACCCCAGTGACAGTTTTGTCATTCACCCCAGTGACAGTTGGCCATTCACCCGTGACAGTTGGTCATTCACCCCAGTGACAGTTGGCCATTGGCCATTCACCCCAGTGAAAGTTTTGTAATTCACCCCAGTAACTGTTGGCCATTCACCCCAGTGACAGTTGACCATTCACCCCAGTGACAGTTGGTCATTCACCCCAGTTACAATTGACCGTTCACTCCTGTGACAGTTGGTCATTCACCCAGTGACAGTTGGCCATTGGCCATTCACCCCAGTGACAGTTCTGTCATTCAGCCCAGTGACAGTTGGTCATTCACCCCAGTGACAGTTGGCCATTCACCCGTGACAGTTGGTCATTCACCCCAGTGACAGTTGGCCATTGGCCATTCACCCCAGTGAAAGTTTTGTAATTCACCCGAGTGACTGTTGGCCATTCACCCCAGTGACAGTTGGCAGTTCACCCCTGTGACAGTTGGGCCATTGACCCATGTGACAGTTGGTCATTCACCCCAGTGACAGTTGGCCATTGGCTATTCACCCCAGTGACAGTTTTGTCATTCACCCCAGTGACAGTTGGCCATTCACCCCAGTGACAGTTGGCCATTCACCCCAGTGACAGTTGGCCGTTCACCCCTGTGACAGTTGGGCCATTCACCCCTGTGACAGTTGGCCATTCACCAGTGACAGTTGGTCATTCACCCGTGACAGTTGGCCATTCACCCGTGACAGTTGGTCATTCATCAGTGATAGTTCGCCATTCAGCCTTGTGACAGTTGGCCATTCTCCCCAGTGACAGTTGGCCATTCACCTCAGTGACAGTTGGCTATTCACCCAAGTGGCAGTTGGCCATTCTCCCCAGTGGCAGTTGGCCATTCTCCCCAATGGCAGTTGGTCATTCACCCCAATGACAGTTGGCCATTGGCCCATTGGCCATTCACCCCAGTGGCAATTGGTCATTGACCCCATTGACAGTCGGTCATTCGCCCCAGTGGCAGTTGGTCATCCACCCCAGTGACAGTTGGCCATTGGTCTTTCACCCCAGTGACAGTTGGTAATTTGCCCCAGTGACAGTTGGCCATTCACCCCAGTTGCAGTTGGTCATTCACCCCAGTGACAGTTGGCCATTCTCCCCAGTGGCAGTTGATCATTCACCCCAGTTGCAGTTGGCCATTCACCCCAGTGACAGTTGGCCATTCTCCCCAGTGGCAGTTGGTCATTCACCCCAGTGACAATTGGCCATTGGTCATTCACCCCAGTGACAGTTGGTCATTTGCCCCAGTGACAGTTGGTCATTCACCCCAGTGACAGTTGGTCATTTGCCCCAGTGACAGTTGGCCATTCACCCCAGTTGCAGTTGGTCATTCACCCCAGTGACAGTTGGCCATTCTCCCCAGTGGCAGTTGGTCATTCACCCCAGTGACAGTTGGCCATTGGTCATTCACCCCAGTGACAGTTGGTAATTTGCCCCAGTGACAGTTGGTCATTCACCCCAGTTGCAGTTGGTCATTCACCCCAGTGACAGTTGGCCATTCTCCCCAGTGGCAGTTGGTCATTCACCCCAGTGACAGTTGGCCATTGGTCATTCACCCCAGTGACAGTTTGGTCATTCACCCCAGTGACAGTTGGCCATTCACCCCAGTGACAGTTGGCCATTCACCTCTGTGATAGTTGGCCATTCACCCCAGTGACAGTTGGCCATTCAGCCCTGTGACAGTTGGGCCATTCACCCCTGTGACAGTTAGTTGGTCATTCATCAGTGACAGTTGGCCATTCACCCGTGATAGTTGGCCATTCACCTCTGTGACAGTCGACCATTCACCCCTGTGACAGTTGGCCATTCTCCCCAGTGACAGTTGGCCATTGGCAATTCTCCCCAGTGACAGTTGACCATTCAACTCAGGGACAGTTGGCTATTCACCCCAGTGGCAGTTGGTCATTCATCCCAGTGACTGTTGGCCATTCACCCCAGTGACAGTTGGCCATTGGCAATTCACCCCAGTGACAGTTGACCATTCAACCCAGTGACAGTTGGCTATTCACCCCAGTGGCAGTTGGTCATTCATCCCAGTGACCGTTGGCCATTCTCCCCAGTGGCAGTTGGTCATTCACCCCAGTGACAGTTGGTCATTCATCCCAGTGACCGTTGGCCATTCTCCCCAGTGGCAGTTGGTCATTCACCCCAGTGAAAGTTGGCCATTCACCATAGTGCCAGTTGGTCATTCACCCCAGTGACAGTTGGCCATTCACCCCTGTGCTAGTTGGACATTCACCCCTGTGACAGTTGGTCATTCACCCCAGTGACAGTTGGCCATTCACCCGTGACAGTTGGTCATTCATTCCAGTGACAGTTGGGTCATTCACCCCTGTGACAGTTGAGCCATTCACCCCAGTGACAGTTGGGCCATTCACCACAGTGACTGTTGGCCATTCACCCCTGTGACAGTTGGCCATTCACCCCAGTGACAGTTGGGCCATTCACCCCTGTGATAGTTGGCCATTCACCCCAGTGACAGTTGGTCATTCACCACAGTGACTGTTGGCCATTCACCCCTGTGACAGTTGGCCATTCACCCCAGTGACACTTGGCCATTCACCCCTGTGACAATTGCCATTCACCCCTGTGACAGTTGGCCATTCACCCCTGTGATAGTTGGACATTCACCCATGTGACAGTTGCCATTCACCCCTGTGATAGTTGGCCATTCACCCCAGTGACAGTTGGCCATTCACCCCTGTGACAGTTGCCATTCACCCCTGTGACAGTTGGCCATTCACCCCATTGGCAACATACTCGGCTTTTGATGGTTCAGCATGGCAGCACAATTCATAACAAATATTTTTGAATGTGTGCTCTTTTGTTTTACTAGTCCCATCATTTACACAAGTAAATTTCCAAAATGTTTCATTATTGACATCTCCTGCAGTGTGTGATAGCCAATCAAAATGGACCGAGTCATAAGTAACCAGGTTTTGGTTTAAATTTGACAATGGCCACGGGAATGTCCAAAACACCCCCAGAAAACAGTTTCAATAAACCGTGCCAGTCAGTTTTCCAAGTATTGTTTATAATTTGGTGTTACTTCTGTAATCAAATATGTAACCCAAATAGCGAAAGGCCACCTACATAGATATATATCTCGGTAATAAAGATGTGGCTATTTTGATATTAACCAAGGTATCGACCTTTGATAGCTTGATATCAGCCGGAGCCCGAGTTTTAAAACCGTTGGTCTCGGGTTGATATCAAGTTACCCCAGGCTGATACGTAGGTTGCTATGAAACTAGTGGTGGCCGTGCAATGACATGATGACGTGTGCTGTATGTAGGTGCCGACAGTCTGCAGTACCTGACTGTGGAGGGGCTGATCCATGCGGTACGGACGGGCATCGAGCGGGGCGAAGAGACAACCACGGGCCACTGTGTTGCCTGCCTCACTGGCCAGTACCCCACCGCCCTCCAGTGGTGAGGCCCACCCTGGTACCTCTTGGGCCCGCGGAGATGAGGCACCATGCATAACACAGCCAACTTTGTCCTGTGCATCATTGACAACCAGCTTGTCCTGGATTGTCGCATGTCTCGGATTGTTACATGTCTTACACCACTTAAATTTTCACTCTTTGCATCCTTGTCCACGCAATAACTTGGGATCTACTTGACGCATCATAACCAAATTTGGTACACATGTTTATCTTGGGAAAACGAGGAACGCTGTTCATTTTCAAAATTGACTATCTGCCCTTAGCAGCCATTTTTAATTTTTGCATTCTGTGTCCTTGTCCGCATAATAACTAGTTTTACTTGACAGACCATACTCAAATTTGGTACACATGTTTATCATGGCAAGAGGAACAACCCTATTGCTTTTCAGTGAGTTATCTCCCATTCTTGACTTGCCAGGCCTGGTCGGGCGTATATTGTGACCTTCGGCACTCTTGTTTATTATACCAAGCTCATGGATTATCTCCCCTTTCGGACTTGAAATTTTACTTTTCTCTAGTTTACTAATGATCTCATTTTGACTATTGCATAAAATGTTTATATGATTCTACATACTGTAAAATTCTAGTTTACTAATGATCTCATTTTGACTATTGCATAAAATGTTTATATGATTCTACATACTGTAAAATACTTCTTGTTTTGTCTGTTATCATGGTTATAATTGTGTGTTTCACTGAACAAACTGTAAATATGTCTCATTTTGCCTGTTATGTATACGGTTTTTCGCCAGGTTTTTTTAAAAAAATCCAGGCTATTACATTGGCGAAAGCCGGGCGGGTGGGTGTCGGGCGGTGGGTGGCAGGCGGCTTCCACAATCAATGTTAACTTTTCGTGTTTGAGTCCATTTCTTTGTTACTGTACCACCTAGGACCACCAAACTTTCACAGCTTCATAATCAAGGGGTGCCCACCACATATCACTATCCAACATGTTACCTTTTTTTTAACTTGACCCATTTTTTCCGCGCAGTCGACTTAGCCATTTTCAATGTTAAGTTTTCGCGTTTACAATGTTAAGTTTTCGTGTTTAAGTCCATTTCTTTGGTACTGTACCACCTAGGACCACCAAACTTTCACAGCTTCATAACCAAGGGGTGCCTACCACATACAACTATCCAACATGTGACCATTTTTTTTACCTTCACTTATTATTTCTACGTAATTGACTTAGCCATTTTCAACGTTAACTTTTTAACGTACGTCTGGTTAATGTTTTTTGGTTAAAAGTTTTTCGTTATACTATATCTCTGCAACTGCTTCGCCCATTACCTTGAAACTTCACATGGGTGTTTATCATCATCCATATTTTCATTCTACCCCCCAACCGTGCGGCCCCTGTGCCCAATGTCAAGGTCAAATTACTTTGAATTTTTTTGTTAAAGTTTTTTTGTGTACTATATCTCTGCAACTGTTTCACCCATTACTTTGATACTTCACATGGGTGTTTATCATCATTGTCGCGCCCGCTTGCGGAAAGCGTGATATCGTCGGCATTTTGGCATACGTCCGTCCGTCCGTCCGGTTAAAGTTTTTTGGTTAAAGTTTTTCTACTATATCTATTTTTTTAGTGTCCATGCCTCGCCCCAAGGCGCGACATGCAGGCCACGGCCATCTAGTCTACAAAAAGTGGGTATAATTATGTTATCCAAGTGTCTATGCTTGGAAAAAACCTGGCCTTCGTGGCTTTGCCTCGTTTCTTGTTTATGTTAACCATTAGACCGCTACTCACAACAATTGTCGTCTGCTGTTGCTTTTATATCTTCCCTTATTTCTAAATAAAAACATGTTTTGACAGCACTTCATCATTTCCAATGGACATTATTCTAAAGTGCTGTCAAACCATGTTGTAAATTATTCTAAAGTGCTGTCAAATCATGTTTTTGATGATAAAAATGGAAAATAGACAATAAACAGCAGAAGACAAAAAAAATAAGATATAAGGGTTAACTCAACTATAAATATTATTAAGTTCTTGCATGTGCACATACCTGTCATATATCCTGACAGAAGAAAACTCTTTTTGACAATCTTAAAACTCATTTTATGACATTTCAAGCAATTCATGTCATTGCCATGTTCACACACTTGGTATAAAACTTGGTTTCAGAACACTGACTTAGTGTGTGAAATTAACCCTTAGAAGGCGGGAACCGAAAACTGTCGTCTGCTGTTGTAACTTATTTTGTATTTTCTCTAAATAAAAACATGGTTTGGCAGCATTTTAGAATCATTTCCATTGGAAATGATTCTAAAGTGCTGTCAAACATGTTTTTGATAATAAAAATGGAAAATAAACAGCAGACTACAAATTTTAAATCAGCACTGTAAGGGTTAAGCTGACCATTGTGTCAAGGTGTCATTTGTTTTTCCATAGTGGCAGTTGTCAGTGATAATCTGGTACATTATCAACAGCATCTGTTTAATATTTGATAAAAGTACCATTAAAATGTGTTGATATAAAACTACCGATTTCAAGCCAAATCTCCTGATTTCAGAGCTGTATTTTTGTCGAGCCCGCTTGCGGAAAGCGAGACATAGTGGTCACAATGACGTTCGTCCGTCCGTCCCTCCGTCCGTCCCTCCGTCCGTCCGAGCTTACAAATGGATACATATGTGGCTAGGAGAACAATAGATTATGTAATATTCTATTGTTCCGTGATTGTATGTGGCTAAAAATGGGTTATATGGCTACATAACAATAGGGATGAACAAGAAAAGGTTAGGGTTAGCCACATAAGTATCCATTTGTAAAAACGTCCGTCCGTCTGTCCGTCCGAAATCTGCGTTAAAGTTTTTAAATACCTTATATCTCTGCAGTCCTAAGTCACATTGACTTGAAACCTCATATGCTTATTAGTTATGATCCATATATTCATGCTGTATCCCACTCATGCGGCCCCTGTGCCCAAGGTCAAGGTGAAATGACTTAGAAGTTTGCGTTCCGAAATCTGCGTTAAAGTTTTTAAATACCTTACATCTCTGCAGTCCTAAGTCACATTGACTTGAAACTTCATATACTTATTAGTCATCATCCATATATTCATTCTGTGTCCCACTCATGCGGCCCCTGTGCCCCTATGTCAAGGTCAAATGACTAAGTTTTTGTTAAAGTTTCTGTAAAAATTTGCGTTAAAGTTTTCACATACCTACTATCTCTAACCGTAAGTCGAATTGGCTTGAAACTTTGTATGCTTATTGGGCATCAAACTTCAAATAAATACACTCCGAGACCATCAAATGCCTCGACGGGCTCGACATGCGGGCCGCGGCCATCCTCGTTATAAATAGGTCATGGAGCTTTCCCTGTATGGCAGGTATGATGTGCAATGATACAGCTTGCCATTTGGAACACATTTATAAAGATGGATCATGTGATGTCGGTTTTGTTTGACGTTATTTTTTAGCTCACAAGTGAGCTATTAATACCGCTTTTTGTCCGTCCATCGTCTGTCCACAATTTCAGAGGTCTTTTCAGATTTGTGAAAATGGAGGTCGTCGCATAATCCAAGATGGACACCATAGAAAAGTAGATCAAATTCTTAAACAAATCTTCTCACGAACCGCCAGACCGATTTCTATAAAACTTGGCAGGAATGATTAACCCTAGGAAATTGCCGTCTGCTTTTGCTTTAATTCTGAAAAAAAAAATGGTTTTGACAGCACATGAGAATCGTCTCCAGTGTCATGTGCTGTCAAAACCCAGTTTTTGTCGAGAAATATTGAAAATACATGTAAAACATTTCCAGCAGACGACAGCATTTAATTCAGCGTAGTAAGGGTTAATAGTATATGCTCTTTCAGATTTGTGACCCCGGGATAGAAAATGGGTGGGGCTCTGGGGATCAAATTACAATTGTTATTGAATATGCTCATTTTGTATATCAAATCAAAGTTATCGATGAGAAGATCATCCTTTTATTAGAGATTTCAAACGTCTTCTTCTCACAAACCGTGGCCGATGCTTGCCAAACTTCGCAGTTATGGTCCTTTGGCGAGGCATTTTCAGATTTGTTAAAATGGAGGTCGTCGCTTAACGCAAGATGGCCACCATCTAAAAATAGCTTAAATTCTTAGAAAATCTTCTCAAGGACAGCCGGACAGATATCAAATAAACTTGGCTAGAATTATCGACAGTTGATGCTTTTTCAGAGTTGTGCAAATAAATTTGATATAAGACTACTGTTTTGGATTTACATGATTGTTGTGGTTATTTTGGCTGTCATCTTGAATTTGTGGTAAAATGGCTCACCAGAATTTTTTAAGAAATGGATTTTCGAAATCGGCGTAAAATTCTACATCAAAACATTCAGACTCGACATTGTAAATAAAAGTGTCCCAGTTCTCGGGCTATGTTATTGGAATGTATTGAGTTTTGTTGTCTTGCTGTAGTTGACGTCCATAATTCTCCACTTGTGTTCCAATTTCAATTACGATCTCATATGTAATGATCTCATTTGAATTTCTTTTATCAAATGTTATTAGCCCGTAGACCACTACTCACAACAATTGTCGTCTGCTGTTGCTTTTATATCTTCCCTTATTTCTCAATAAAAACATGGTTTGACAGCACTTCAGAATCATTTCCAATGGAAATGATTCTGAAGTGCTGTCAAAGCATGTTGTTAATTATTCTAAAGTGCGGTCAAAGTATGTTTTTGATGATAAAAATAGAGAATAGAAAATAAACAGCAGACGACAAAAAAAATTAAGATAGCGGTCTAAGGGTTAATTAATACATTTTCATCTGGCCTTATTCTGTATGTGTTGCCATTACAAAGTGTTCGATTTTGATTGATGCCTTTATATGATAATTATACGTATGCTTACATGTTCTGTGAAAATGTTGGATTCCGATATTTACTACACTTGACAAATAATGAAATGAGTTTGTTTGTTTGTTGAGGTTTAATGGCCTAACAACAGCTAAGGTCATTTAAGGCCGGGTCAATGGGTTTAGTACTAAATCCCATATATTACCTGTACAAGTACATGTACATGTTACCGAGTACATGTACAAATGGGGAGGGGAATCCCAAAATCAGAACTGAATATTTACAATACTATATATTCAGCCCTGAAATCAGAATAATCCTGATCTGATGCATGTAGCCTATTTCATCAACATTGCAAAGTATACTTTACTAGCAAAGTATACTTTGAGGGAGTAATCATTTATTTTTCCTGAAATGCATTATTTCATATAGAACTAACAAATGCATATATTTCATGATTAAAAGTATGCAGAATTATTATACTGAATTTATTACATTATCACAGCCAAATTGGCTGTGATAATGTAATAAATTCAGTATAATAAAAATTAATAAATTTATCATAAAATTGAAAATTTCTCCCTCAAAGTATACTTTGCTACTAAAGTATACTTTGCAATGTTGATGAAATAGGCTACAGGTCCTCACCACACCAGAATCACTTGCCGAGTACAGAGTGATACGGCTAGCTTGTTTATGCCATGTACCAATGTCTGTGTCTGTCGCATGGTGATCAAGATCCACACTATTGTTGTAAGGTTTCTGTTGTCAGCTAACTTCCCAGTTGTGGCCATGACTGGAGAAATTGGGCTTATGGAATTTGTGACCAGTGTAGCTCCTGATCAAATAGCACACTCCTGTAGCCTGATAACGATCTGCAGTCATTGTTAGAAACATGATGGATGTTTCATTGATGGAATGGCGAACAGTGCAGATCCTGATCAGACTGTGCGGACGCACAGGCTGATCTGGATCTGCACTGGTCGCAAAACCCATAAGCCCTATTTCTTCAGTCACAGACACGAATGAGTCAAACTGAACTAAAGGTATGTGTCACGCGGGTCATTTGTGGTGATTATGTAGCTCCTGATCAGACAGCTTGAGAACGACCTACATGTATATCACTTGGTAGAAGCATAAGAGGTTTTTCATTGATAGAACGGTGAACAGTGCAGATGCTGATCAGATTGTGCAGATGCACAGGCTGTTCTGGGTCTACACTGGTTGCAAAACCCACAAGCCCGAATTTTCACATCGACATTTACGGTTTAACGATATTCATGTGATGGTCACCATGACGGAGATGTTCAGTGAGAGGTGTGGTAACACTGATACCGTTTGCTGCTGATACGGACTGTAAATAAAAGTTAGTTTTACACTAAACGGACTTTAGTACGACTTCACTGTTTCACTCCCTGGTTAGGTGAATTCCCTCCCCAATCATGGGGAGTGGTGGGCTATGGTGGTTTGAGGTGGGCAGTGGAACAAATTAATTGTTGCAACAGGGATAATAAATTCTATCCTGTCGAAATAATAAGTTATTGTCTGAATCTATTCATGCCAGCTTGACTGTAGAATCACAATAACGTATTTGTCATACCGCAGATTCTTCATTTTCTCCAGAACTTATTTATCTCAGCATACCTAGTTGGTATCTTTACTAAGTAGTGCATGTGTGCAATATGAAGACAATAGCCGAAGACAAACAGAAATTAAAAGTGATTTGAGAAACGGGACACAGACAGTCGGGGCGAAACCTGTAGGGGCCCTAATTTACAGACTATGATAATTTTGCACTTGCGAACATTTTAGTCGTACAAAGTTTAGTGAAACCGGCCCCCAGAATACCACACAACATCAAAGCCCACCTCACCCACCCAACACACAAAATATATACTCGTCACATTAAACATCTGATTTAACTAGGTGGCCATTCTAGCACACGACTTCTGAATTGACTGCATAAACAGAGGTGATAGCATTCGTGACAATTTCAGCATGATCCAGGCATAAAATATGATTCTGCCAACTAACCACTTCATTTTAACATGTGATTTTACTTTACTGCAATCCTGTACAGTGTAACTTGTCTATTGCCGACAACCACGGGACCAACACATTCGGCAGGAACAGACAAGATTGATTGATTATTGTTTATTGGACTACCCGGATGGGACATTACATTGTAAACTTGACTGAACTATAAATATGTTATTGTTCACATATTGGATTTTTCAGGAACTAAATGCTGCGGTCGCTAGCGCTCCCTCGCATTTAATTCCTTAAAAATCCAATATGGGAACAATAACTTACACAAATAGACTCACTGCTATTGTATATGTTTTATTTCTCTCTGTTTTGTTTGTTTGTTTGTTTGTTTGTTTGTTTGTTTATTATTGTTTAACGGCCTATCAACAGCTAAGGTGATTTAAGGATTTATTCCGTATTTAACCTGCCCATAATGAGGGAAATTCCCAAAATCAGTAGCCTATTTCATCAACATTGCAAAGTATACTTTAGTAGCAAAGCATACTTTGAGGGAGAAATTTTCAATTTTATGATAAATTTATTATTTTTTATTATACTGAATTTATTACATTATCACAGCCAATTTGGCGAATTTATTATATTATCACAGCCAATTTGGCTGTGATAATGTAATAAATTCAGTATAATAATTCTGCATACTTTTAATCATGAAATATATGCATTTGTTAGTTCTATATGAAATAATGCATTTCAGGAAAAATAAATGATTTCTCCCTCAAAGTATACTTTGCTAGTAAAGTATACTTTGCAATGTTGATGAAATCGGCTACTGGACTCGATATTTACAGAAAAATATATATTCAACCATGAAATTAGAATATCCTGCCCTGATGCCAGGTCCATTCCACATCAGTCACTTGGCTCCAACACCAAAAGTGAGATGATCAGCACTAATCTTATTACTTTTTATTGGCACGTAACAGGATTTAGCTCTCAAGTACCAGAAGGCCAAAAATGTACATGAGGACCAAACCATGTAAGTCGGCATATTCCGGTAAGGATGAACCCCGATCGTTAAATTACCCTTCGTATGCTACTGACCAAGCACACGACAGGTAATTCAACGATCGGGGTTCATCCTTGCCGGAATTCCGACTGGAGACCTGGTTTGGCCCTCACATACGTGTTTGGAATTTTGTATGTGACAGTTGAATCTGGTTATACCCCTTATGTGAGTATTACGATTATTCGTAATCCTATTTTAGGGGAAGGGGCCAAGTGACTGGTGTGGTATAGACCTGGCACCAGGTCAGGTTATTCTAATTTCAGGGCTGAATATATTTTTTCGATGTAAATATTCTGTCGTGATTTTGCGATTTGCAACCCCCCCCCCCCCCCCCCCAATGCAGCAGGTTAAAACAGGATTGAACCCGTTTGCCTGGCCTTACATGACCTTAGCTGTTGATAGGCCGTTAAACACCAATAAACAAACAAACATAGCAAGTTTAACGGACCAAGCCAGCAGATCGATTTAGACACATTCGGTAATAGACAGGGTCCAAAATAGACAAGTTTCACTGTATGTATGCAGTATTGTGCATCAGTACCTTGGGTCTACAACTGGCAAAACATCTGGAATATACTGTAATTACATGCAACAAAAAATAAAACTTTCGGCAAGACTGCATGATTTTAGCAAGAATACAAATTGGACCTAAATTATCGTTGACATCTCTGAACATTTAAGACGTGAGCAGTTCAACTCCTGTAGCCGATTTCATCAAAATTGCAAAAAGTAGATTAAAAAATCTGCCAAACCCCTGTTGTAGTTAACAAGATGCAGCGCCCTGCATAACTCCTCTAGATCCACCGGTGACGTCGCTAAATTAGTAATGTCCGCATTAATAGGGAGAACGCCGACCATATCCCCTAGTGAAACGTCTACGACCCCAACTTTGCCCTCGACCACGCTACAAACCACGTGATTGGCCTCGAAAAGAACTACCCTGTCTGACTTCGCCCATCGCCGTGCTAGCGTGCTGGGGTTGTGGATTGGTCTCCAGACGTGTGGTGGGACAATTAGCTACTTTGTGGGGAGGTAAAAAACCACACCCCGAGCAAACATGTGGGAATCGACAGTGAGGCCAGTGACAAGTGCCAGTGTTAAATGCGTTGCACGAATAGGACCTCCCTGTCGTAGCCCCTGTGTGCTGCACATCGCGCACCTGCACACACCTCCACCATAACTCGTTGTGAATTGTGGACCAGGAAACGGGGTTGACTGCCTGTCGCATTCTGAATTGCTCATCATAATTTTTCCAGGCCAGACCCCCCTGCCTCGCTGCGCAATCCCGTATATTATACATGTATTGCAGCAGTTCCGCTGCCCTGTCGTTATGGACGGAGATGTATATAGACATAAAAATTATAAAAGCATTTGTCCAACCCTCAATAGTTTTAATAGTGTCCTTGCACTCCTTGGGCCTTGATTCGATTACCCCCTCAGCGGTCAATCGCAAGGTACCCCCCGTGCACAAATCGTTCAGTTCCATGGCACCTTTCAAAAGCAGTGCCAGGTTCGTATAATCACCCCGGCATATGCTTCTGCACAACGCCTCCGGTACATGTACCGATATACTGTCGGAGCGCAGCGCATCGCCTGAATGTGGGTGGACATGTTGGAGGGCGAGGAAAATATATCGGCACCCGGCGAACTGTCCAGGTGAATTGGTTCATTCACGCTAGATTGTGTAGCGGGCTGTGAATTGGGACCTGGGAAATTCACTGTGCCAGTTGAACGTAGCAAAACCTGAACAGGATGGGATATAATAGAGGGGGTACATGTTTGCAAATCAGTATCGGCCGGGAGGTCCACAATATTTGCTTCACGCAAAATTTGTAAAAAGTCAATTGTTTTACCCGATGTATCTTCCTCCGTATCAGATAAATCAACTGTCCGTGGCGCTTTACTGGCGGTCTTCCTCGCCGACGATGCTGATCGCTTCTGCCCCCGTCCTCTGCCCGGCATTATTTCGATCGATGGCTTAATACACAACGGATTATCTAAGATTATATCGCTGAAAAAATGCGAGCTCGATTTTTTGCTTTCACTCCGATGAAGTAAAGGTTAGAAAGAGGTCGTGGTACGATCACGTGATACGTTTTAACCTATTGTGCAATGATAAAAACAGCATTATTCCAAATTTAATATCTACTGCGCATGTGTGACCTTGTCACGTGCTATCATGTCAGGGCCGCATGGATATCACGTGAAACACCTTTTCCATTGTGCCTAACGATATAAACCGAGGTGTTCCCAACTTCCCATGCAGTCCTGTACTGAACCTTGGCGACCTTTTTGAACCAGGAAATGAACGTAAACAAAAAACAGGTCTGCCAAAATAATAGCGATTTATTTCTATATTGAAATAATCGGCATTATTTCATATAAAACTAACAACTGCATATATTTGATGGTTAGAAGTATGCAGAATTATTATACTGAATTTATTACATTATCACAGTCAAATTGGCTGTGATGTGATAATGTAATAAATTCAGTATAATAAAAATTTATAAATTTATCATAAAATTGAAAATTTCTCCCTCAAAGTATACTTTGCTAGTAAAGTATACTTTGCAATGTTGATGAAATCGGCTACTGATACCGTTAAACACAAATGAAATGTAACTGAGTGGAAAAAGGGGGGTTACAACCTTGACAACCAGTGTATTTGTTGAATGACATTTTATGTCCATATAACAGCAATTCATACAGTCAGATACAAATTTAAACAAGAGGGCCATTGTGGCCGTATATCACTCACCTGGTTATTATATATGCAATACCAATATCGGGGGTCAGTCCCAGAACTGAGGCCAACTCCCAGAAAGAGGGCTAATCCCAGAACGGGGGCCAATAAAGCACTTTTAAGCTTGCATGACAAAGTTAGTGATGTCAAACATACACTACTCAATGTGAACTGTTTAGCAATGAAGTGAATTAAATGTATGCCATTCCTGCCATTGTTAGATCAGCCCCCGATCTGGCCCCAGTTCTGGGATTTCTCAGTCATTTGATCTTGACCTTGAACATAGGGGCCACATGGGTGAAAATACTGATGATGACAAAATAAGAAATAGAAATAGTAGGTTAGTGCAGTGAATGGGAAAAAATATCTGCACATCCCGTTTCCGTGCCGCACCAGATATTTTTCCCATTCACGGCACTAACTTACTGTTCTAATTATCCCGTCAACACCTACAAAATTTAATGGCTTTAAAATGCAAAAAAAAATATCCCCAGCCACCGCACATATTCATACGCAGAGATTAGCTCATATTGACAGGATATCAAAAATGTTTCACGGCATCGTGTTTCACGGCACATACGCACTGTGTTGACGGGATAATATGACGTTTCAAGCTAATACGACTTAAGGTTGCAGAGATAACAGGTAGGCAAAATCTTTAACGCAAATTTGACCTTGAACTTGTACAAGGGGTCACATGACTGGGCTATATAATGCCATTATGGATGATAGCAAATAAGTATATGAAGTTTCAAGCCAATCCAACTTTAAATAGGGTTAACAGATAACAAAAAACATTAATGCAAATTTTGCAAAAATTTAACACAAGTTGTTTGACCTTGACCTTGAGCATGTGGGCCACTTGGGTGTTCTGTTAAATGAAAATATGGATGGTGGATATAATAGGATAAACAGGACTATGAAGTTTCAAGCCAATCGGACTGCTGGGTTGCAGAAATGATAGGTAGTAAAAAATCTAAATGCCAAAAACTTTCGCAAACTTCAAAAGTAATTTGACCTTAACCTTGGGCATTCAGGTCGCATGTGTAGGCTATGGAATTAAAATATAGATCAAGATAAACAAAGTTTCAAGACTCAGAGATAATAGGTACCCAAATACTTTAATGCAAATCGGACGGATGGACAGAGGTATATCATTATACGTCCCGTTTTTCAAGCAGGCGTATAAAACTGATACTGCGATAACATGAGAAATCACTCACTATACATGATGACTGAATTATTTGCCCAGCACCACGTTTTCCAAAGTTAAACAATAGAAAAGACACTTTCACCATCCTGCTATCTTTCAGCGAGAATTTTCTCAACGTCATCAGGATGTTTAGGGCACGATGAAGATAGGACCACAGGCGTAGAGTCCGTCACTAATATATTGTCCTCAATTCGGACGCCCATTCCCCGATACTCCACTGGTATGTCCTCTCGGGTTTTCGGAAGATATATACCTACAACGTAGCGGAAATACTCAGTGAGAAACGGGATATTACCGGTACATCATTTGCAATAATTATTACAGATCACGGTCCACCGGCACAGAAACTTAGTAGCATCTCAGCGTTTTGCTGACAACAGCAATGACACTTCCTTGCTAGCAACAGTATAGAAGCATTTCCGAATATAAGCAAACCAATTATTAACTCTTTGCATACTAGCGGCGAAAATATCCGCCAAACGAATTAGGAGTACATGTATAAGTTTTATTTCTCTGTAAATATGTCTTGAAATTTCATTAGAATTGAGTCCTGAGTTAATGAAATTCCAAGACATATTCATGATATTTACGGGAGAAATACAATAAAATATGATGAATTTTTGTCTGCTATTTTTTAACTATTTATAGCCCACAAGTTTCCCAGCATGCAAAGTTAAACACACAAAGGTTGCATTGTAGGATTGTGGATACACGGATTGTTCAATTGAAACAAACAGGGGCTCCAGATAAGGAATTAGTAATTGAGTATTTTCACTCCATCATTTCTGAAGCAATTGGGTATTTCGAAATTTTAATTGAGTAAAATAAAATCACACTACTGTTTACACATCAACAGACAGCAATTATTGAATAGTTTGCTTTGAAATGAAAACATGTCTTGGCATTTCATTAGAATTGTCTCCTTGGAGACAATTCTAATGAAATACCAAGATGTGTTTTCATGGAAAATAAGAAAACGATGCTATATTTGTGGTCTATTTATTGTTTTCTGCAGCATGATAAATGAACCACAAAATTGTAATTGCTTTTTGATACTCGCTACTTCTGATTTCAATTGGGTTTTTGTCAATTTTAATTGGGTATTTACGCAAATACGCGGCTTATCTGGAGTGTAGAACAAATAATACAAAGCTGGGGCCCGTTTCACTAAACTTTGTACGACTAAAATGTTCGTAAGTGCAAATTTAGGATCGTCTAAATTCCAATTGATGGATTTACATGTATTGAGCATAGGCTGCAAAGGCAGCCTATGCTCAATAAATGTAAATCCAATAATTGTTTACAAGAAAACATTGGTAATTTGAAATTTACAGACTATCATAATTTTGCACTTACGAACATTTTAGTCGTACGAAGTTTAGTGAAACGGGCCCCTGTTTTCTCTATATATTGGATGACAATTGTCAATTTATTTCTTACAATACTTGAATGTGATTACAGTGCCCACACCAAACAAATCAAAATGTGACAATGTTGTAAAATTGCCCGGCCATCTAATGTTGCGGACATATCGTCAGTCTAAGGGCTGTTGGAGTACACTGTATATGGGCGGTGTGGTACAATGTAGCACAGTTGTTACTGGAAACCAGATAGCCGTGGCCCGCATGTCGAGCCCGCTGAGGCATTTGATGGTCTCAGTGTATTTATTTGAAGTTTGAATTAAGGGTTGTGGAGAAATAAGGTATGTAAAATCTTTAACGCAAATTTTAAAGTCATTTGACCTTGATCTTGCACATCTGGGCCACATGGGTGGGCTATAGAATAAAAATATTGATGACAATAAAGAATTATATATAAGTTTGAAGTAAATCGGAGTAAGTGTTGTGGAGATATAAGGTATGTAAAAACTTTTAACACAAATTTCAAAGTCATTTGACCTTCACCTTCGGCATGTGGACCACATGGGCAGGCTATAGAAGGAAAATATGGATGTGGAGATATAAGGTATGTAAAAACTGTAAAGCAGATTATATAATAACGCAAACTTAAAAGTCATTTGACCTTGGGACGCATGGGCTGCATGAGTGGGACACAGAATGAATATATGGATGATGACCAATAAGCATACAAAGTTTCAAGCAAATCTGACTTACGGTTACAGAGATAGTAGGTATGTGAACGTTTAACGCAAATTTGGACAAAAACTTTAACGCAAACTTCTAAATCATTTGACCTTGACCTTGGAGCACAGGGGCCGCATGAGTGGGACACAGAATGAATATATGGATGATGACCAATAAGCATACGAAGTATCAAGCAAACCTGACTACAGTTACAGAGATAGTAGGTATCTAAAAACTTTAACGCAAATTTTTACAAAAAGTCATTTTACCTTGACCTTGGGCACAAGGGCTGCATGAGTGGGATACAGCATTAATATATGGATAATGACTAATAAGCATATGAAGTTTCAAGTCAATGTGACGGACGCAACGGCACCCGGACGTCATTGTGATCACTATGTTTCGTTTTCTGCAAGTGGGCTTGACAAAAAGTGGAAGTAAATGCGTTTAACAACACAGCAACAGCTAAGATCATATAGAGACGCGACTAAGGTTTAAGTCTCATCCGACAGACAAGTGGGATGGAAATATTATGAAAGTATTTTTTGATGCCCTAGGCGACATTTGAACCCATTTGAACCCATAACCTCCAGATCAGGTGTCCTAACCCCGAAGTCACAACCCATTCCTAGTTGTTACTGGAATGTCATTGGCCAGGCAGTAACAATGGAATGCAGGACACCAATAGCATTTAGTATGCGCGCTCACTGAGCCACAACCAACATGTTTGAGTATGGAAGCTACATATTACAGTGCAACCTCTCTTCAACAGCCACCCATGTGACGATGCAAAACTGGCTGTTGTAGAGAGGTGGCTGTTGTAGGGAGGCTAATGCTGAATTAAATTTTGGCGTCCGCTGTTTTGTTTTTTTTCTCGATAATTCTCATGGGAAAGAAGGCAAAAACAACGGCAGACGACAATGTTCGTGATCAGCAGTCTGAGGGTTAGATACAGAGGAATATCCATTTGGGATATAAAATAGCGGCTGTTATAGAGAGGGTGTTGTTGTAGAGAGGTGGCTGTTCGGGGAGGTCCGACTGTACAGTAAGTAGACTGCTGGGGGCTGTTTCACTAAACCCAGTACGACTAAAATGTTTGTAAGTGCAAAATTATGAGTCTGTAAATTACACATTAACAATGTTTTCTTGTAAACAAGTATTGGATTTAGATTTATTGAGCTACTATGCTCAATAAATTTAAATCCATCAATTGAAATTTACAGACTATTCTAAATCTGCACTTACGAACATTTTAGTCGTACGAAGCTTAGTGAAACGGCCCCCAGGTTTACCTGGTTCCACTGTGACGATCATGCCGGGTTCGAGCTTCATGTGTTTGGAGATGCTGGCCGTGTCATGGACGTCCATGCCCAGGTAGTGTCCGACGTGGTGCGGGCAGAACTGGCTCGCCCGCTGCAACAGTACACAGTTCCCATGGTTACTGCCATGCCAACTTCAAGGACAAGTATTCAAGGACATTCTTTAGAAAATTCACAGACCAATATTTCACACATCTAACACAGAGCTTTCCATTTGAAGTAAGAACAGTGAGTACTAGTATTTCCTTTTTAATAAATTACATTTCTTGAAATTTCAGAACAAGCAGTAAAATTATGTGAAAGCATACACAACTCAGGTCAATGCATATTACAATACCTACCCCTAGGCCACAGCCCATTGCATTATATCCATGGAAATAGAGAACAGTAGGTTAGTGCCGTGAATGGGAAAAAATATTTGGCAAGGCTCAGGAAACGGGATGGGCGAGGCTCTGCCGAGCACATCCCGTTTCCGTGCCGCGCCAGATATTTTTTCCCATTCACGGCACTAACCTACTATTCTATTTATCCCGTCAACACCTTCAAATGGCTGTAAAATGCAAAAATTGTATTGACTGGATATCAAAAATGTTTCACGGCACCGTGTTTCACGGCACATACGCACTGTGTTGACGGGATAATAATGTTTTCTCCCATAGACAACATTGGCAAGATTTGTACTGCAACCAATAACAGGTGAATCTGTTATTCATTGTTCACAGAATGTCATATAAATGGTAATAGAATAAAGTTTCCAGTGAGATGTTTGTATTTTATTTCAAATTTGAGAAAAATCAATATTTCTCATAGCGGCCATGACACTTCATTGCCTAGCAACAGAGCTGAAGCTGACATCTTGAAATATCAGTTTTATAATTAACGAGTGTCTTCTTGTAAACTGAGCAGAGCTGCATGTCTAAAGCAGTATTATATTTAGCACAATTTATTTCAACATAATCTGCAGCTAAAATTATACGGTTATGTTGAATAGTTCATTTATAAATGTACTGAAACATTATTTGGTATGTAAGTCTATGATCATAGAGGCAGATATTTTACATGTAACCCTACAGGAATCTGTGGCCTATTTCACCAACATTGCAAAGTATACTTATCTAGCAAAGTATACTTTGAGGGAAAAAATTTCAATTTAAGGATACATTTATGATTTTATTTGTTATACTGAATTTATTACATTATCACAGCCATTTTGGCTGTGATAATGTAATAAATTCAGTATAATAACTATGCATACTTTTAATCATCAAATATATGCAGTCGTTAGTTCTATATGACATAATGCAGTTCGAGGAAAATAAATGATTACTCCCTCAAAGTATACTTTGCTAGAAAAGTATACTTTGCAATGTTGGTGAAATAGGCTCCTGAACATTTCTCCTCACTTTCAAAATACAGGTATTAACAGCAAGAAACAATAACAATTATTGAAAACAAATGTTTGGAAATGTTAACCTTGTGTAAGTTTACTCTGGCATTGCGAAAGAAGCGGAGCAGTACCATGATAGAGTCGTTATCCACCGCCTCCATAATGCCGAGTCGTATCAGCTGGCCTTTGATCAGCCGCAGCATTTCACGGTAGATGTCGGTGAGGCTGTAGTCGCCGGTGCACATGGCGATACACGCCTCCTGGACCTCCAACACTGCCAGGTACACGGCACGCTGTGCTGCACTGAATGTGCCTACAACAACAACAACATTCATTATGTACTCTCCTCCCTTATACAGGTGCATTTATGTCTGTATACATGTATGGTGGCTGTGACTGGTGAAATGGGGCTTAAGGGTTTTGTGATCAGTGTAGATCCAGATCAGGCTGCAAGTCCGTGCAGTCTGATCAGATTCTGCACTGTACGCTATTGCATCAATGAAACAGGAGCCATATGGGGACTGTGCTATTTCACCAGGAACTAAACATATAAGCCCGATTTCTCCAGTCACAGCCACATACGGCCACTACTATTGAATAAGACATAAAACTCAATGTCACTGTGTACCACTGGAATCTCCTAGCACACAGGGGCCCGTTTCACTAAACTTCGTACGACTAAAATGATCGTAAGTGCAAAATTATTTCTCATTAACATTGTTTTCTTGTAAATAATTATTGGATTTACATTTATTGAGCATAGGCTGCATATGCAGCCTATGCTCAATAAATGTAAATCCATTAATTGAAATTTCTAGACAATCCTAAATTTGCACTTACAAACATTTTAGTCGTAAGACGTTTAATAGTGAAACAGGCCCCTGGTCTGCAAGGTGTCTGCTGTTCCACTGTTATTTCACATGTTTTTGTGTTTTCAATGAAGGCTTCCAAGACGGTAACCCTGTAAACCTCGGTGTGTTTTACTTGTATAGGGTAATTTATTATTAGGGTGCACTGAATTTATCCCTAACATTAACCCATACAATGCTGAATTAAATTGTGTCGTCTGATGTTTATTTTTTTATGTTCCATTTTCTCATAAGAAACATGTTTTGACAGCACTTTAGAATCATTTCCAATGGAAATGATTCTAAAGTGCTGTCAAAACATGTTTTTATTGAGCAAAAAGGCAAAATATTAAGCAAAAGCTTTTCGTTTCCAGCATTCTAAGGGTTAATGTTGTGGATAAATTACACTGAAGGACAAGGTGGTTACGGTCACTGGAGCATTCCTAGTGCTAACATCAATTTACACAAGGTTATGGTTAGGGTTAATTTACCCTTTCACCCCTAAGACTGGAATTAATTTTGATATGTTAATTTTGTTACCAATCCAATCGTCACAAAATGGTTTTCAGACAAGTCCATTTATGAAAAGGGGGTGTTTTTTGTTGTTTTTTTTTAAATATGGAAATTACTTGCAAAAAGTGCATATCCAGATGAGACGGCTCGTTACGAGCCGGCACATCTGGATCTGCACTGTTTGCATAAACCGCTATAGCTATAGTTCAAAGGGTTAACCCACATACATTGATCATTGCTAAATACAGAGCTCCAGATAAGGAATTAGCAATTGAGTATTGTCACTCCATCATTTCTGAAGCAATTTGGTATTTCAACATTTTAATTAGGTAAAATAAAATCACACTACTGTTTACACATCCACAGACAGCAATTATTGAATGGTTTGCTTCGAAATGAAAACATTCTTGGCATTTCATTAGAATTGTCTCCTTGGACAAGGGATATAGACATTATGACAGAATTGAGAAACTCCAGTGAATTTCTTAAAGTGCCGGACACACGGACGAATGGACTCGCGGACATACAGCACTAACACTATATGCCTCCGGATCTACAGAGACCAGGGGCATAAAAATATATATTCAGCCCTGAAATTAGAACAACATGACCTGGTGCCAGGTCCTCACCACATCAAATTCACTATGCCCCACTCCCTAACAGGAATATGATTAGCACTAAGTTTGCTACTTTTATAATGGGTTTCAACTCTCAAGTAAAAAGGAAGCCAAAAAATGTACCTGAGGGCCAAACCAGTGAGGAGAGCCTAAGGATACTATGATTTTTGTTGAAAAAATCTCATTATTTTGTTCATTCATTGATAAAGGTCTATGTTGTTACCACTCATTTGAACCGTCTCATTGAGACGGTTCTAATGAGTGGTAACAACATATACTTTCAAAAGGATATAAAGAAAATAGGGATATTTTTCTCTCAAAAGGTTCATACTACTAAAAGTGTATCCCGTCTGTAATGGGTTAAGGATGAAACACATCGTTAAATTTACCCTTCACATGCTCCCATCAACCACCCACCCACTGATGTTGAGTGCTTGTAAGCCCCACAGTTCTCCTATTAAGCATTAACCCTTAGAATGTGGGATACATAAATTGTCGTCTGCTGTTGTTTTATATTTTGTCTTTATTCTCAATAAAAACATGGTTCGACAGCACTTTAGAATCATTTCCAAATCTGACAGCACTTTAGAATCATTTCATTTGGAAATGATTCTAAAGTGCTGTCAAAACATATTTTTTATGAGAAAACAAAAATAAATCCGGATTGTAAGGGTTAAAGTGTACACACCAGAGACGGGCCAGGTGCGGGTGAGGTCGCTCGTGTAGCCATGGAATTCACAGCCAGCATCCATGAGAACCATCTCCCCGTCACGCACCAGTTGGTTGTTGTTGATGTAGTGGATCGTGTTTGCTCGGTTGCCGCCTGAAAAGAAGAACAATAACTGGAATGTCAGCCACCTCCAATCCACTTCTTTGGCGAATCAAAGGCAGTCGGTTAGATGTGTGGAAAACCCAAGGTGAAGGTGAATGAATTTAGCACTGGAAAGTCACCCACCTCCAATCCACTTCTGGGGCGAATCACAGTCGATTAGATGTGTGGAAAAAACAAGGTGAAGGTGAATGAATTTAGCGGAATTTAAGTATTTTTTACGCCTAGGATGAAGATTAAATTCACAACCTCCGGTATGGCAGTCCAATGTCATATCCCCTAGGCTACTGCCCATCCCTGTGGAAAACATACAACATAATTATGTAGTGATATGTTTTTGACATATTTAAAACCATAATATTATGATCATATCACCAAGCCGACCATCTGTGGGGTGAATGTGTAACATAGTCATGCATAAACACAACCAAGTTTTAGTTTTCATTTCCATGTATAAACATAGTCAAAGTACAACAAGGGCATTGTTATCACTAAGCTAATCCCCTCGCTGGCAGCCTTGGCAATAATTTGTTTAACAGTTTTGCGTTACAGACAAGGTGAACATAGAAAATCCTCAGTGACCTTGACCTTGGGTAGTCGGATGTGGGTCGTACGAAAAACAAAGCATTGAAAAGTTATTGAAAAATGAACGGTGTTACATGTACCAACGTACGCACATACGTGCATGGACTAACGCTATATCCCCTCCTGCCTATCGGCGACAGGATAATTCACATACATGCACATATACAAAGTATATTTTTCCAACTGGCAATATTGTACATGGTATACTAATTATTTGCTTAACTATGAATTTGTTTGAATTAATTTTTACCTTAATAAATGAAAAGGGTCTCTAGTCATGATACATGTAGCAGAAAAATACCAGACATAGGAGAGTGGTATTTTATGTCAAAGAATGTATATTGTGCATAACATGGGCGGACCCGGCACGCGACCCCCTTAAAATTCGCCGAGTAAAGATTATTTACAAGTTACAAGGCACGTTTCATGCCAAGTGCCATGTATTCCATGCATTTTTCGGTCGTTTTCGTATTGTTTCAAAATTAAAAGTTTTCAATCAAAAATCAAGTCTAAACATACTGTGACAGTGTCAATAGTTTTGCTCCAAAATGCGCCAGAACGCAGGAAATGTGATGTAGATTTCAAAAAATGTCCGGCATAGCTCGTTCGATAATATAGTCAAGTATTGCAAAATAGTTACGCCCCCCCCCCCCACCCCCCCCCCCCCCCCCACCCCTAACCAGAAATCCTGGATCCGCGCCTGAAGAGTGTATATTGTGCATAAAGGATCAATTCAGGAACCCTGTACTAGTACAACATTCCATTTTCTATTGTGTATCCCAACTTTGTTCTTATTTATTATAGGAATGAATGGCCTTTTTGTTTAATTTATCGGGGATATAAACTTGGAAAAGTCGCGGGAATACTGGACGAGGCCTTCCGGCCTTCGTCCAATATTCCCGCGACTTTTCCAAGTTTATACCCCGATAAATTCCACAAAAAGGCCATTCATTCCTATATCAAATAGAACTCTAGTTTGAGTGAACAAGTTGTGCCCATAATACATCCATTCTGTTCAAACGGGAATATAATAAGTATTTTTAACCCTTAGACTGCTACTCACAACAATTGTTGTCTGCTGTTGCTTTTATATATTGCCTTATTTATCAATAAAAACATGTTTTGACAGAACTTCAGAATCATTTCCATTGGAAATGATTCTGAAGTGTTGTCAAAGCATGTTGTAAATTACGCTAAAGTGCTGTTAAAGCATGTTTTTGATGATAAAAATGGAAAATATAAAATCAACAGCAGACGACAAAAAAAATAAGATAGCGGTCTATGGGTTAACATCTTTTGTGAGTCAGCTTCATGAAATTTCCGTCAAATAAGGTCATACCACCACATTTTTTTTAAATAATTCAAACATACCAATCCTCATTGACCCTTGTTTTAATAGCTTAACCAAGTTTGCTTTTAATACGTTAAAGAAATTTTTCATCCAACATTTTCATAATTTTGCACAATTACCTGCTGACTTTGTCGGGTTTGAGTCCCAAAGGAAGTCAAGCATTATATGTATAAAAGTTTTCATAATCAAACTCCCGGAGTATCTAATACTGTCAAAGGTATATTAACTTGGAAAAATAATCCACATAAGTGTAAAAGCTTGCTTTCTAATCCTGTCCTTAATTGTATGTAATCTCACTTGCCATAATTTGAAATAAATATTGTTTAATCTAACTTGGGAAAGGAAAAACTTTTAAGAACGGTTATTTTTCCCACTGTAGTCAATTGTCTACGTTTCCATTGGTCTAAGAAAATTTGAAATATGTTCATTTTTGGTATAAATTGAAATTAGGTATTCTGTTTTTATCATTACAAAATGTTATGCCTAGTGTTTATGCTACATGTATGTCTGCAGTCTGTGAGAATTTCTTTTCTTCACAACAAGAGAGTGTAGAGTATGAATAGCTTAAACACAAATGTGAAATGTTAACACAGTGTCTACCTGCTGATTTGCTTACCTGCAACTACCGGGGGATAGGCCAATATCTCAGCATTTCTTACACGACACTCGAAGTCCATCTTGGCATACAAATGTGACTCGTTTACCTGGAAAGAACAAAATATAAACCCAAGGTGGTTAGCCATTAATGTGAGGACGCTACTACAGGGCTCCAGATAAGGAATTAGTAATTGAGTATTTTCACTCCATCATTTCTGAAGCAATTGGGTATTTCAAAATTTGAATTGGGTAAAATAAAATCACACTACTGTTTACACATCAACAGACAGCAATTATTGAATAGTTTTCTTCGAAATAAAAACATATCTTGGCATCTCATTAGAATTGTCTCCTTGGAAATACCAAGATGTGTTTTCATGGAAAATAAGAAACATATGCTATATTTGTGGTCTATTTATTGTTTTCTGCAGCATGATAAATGTACCACAACATTGTAATTGCTTTTTGATACTCGATACTTCTGATTTCAATTGTTTTTTTTTGGCAATTTTAATTGGGTATTTAAGCAAATACGCAGCTTATCTGGAGCTCTGTACTATGAACTTTAGAGAACATCTGACTAACGTTGCAGGAGATATTTGAAATTTGTTTTCATGGATGTGACCTATATATAGGTGAAGGTCGTCTGAATGGTCCAGTATCAATGTAAGCAAGCTACTGATAAGTTTGGCGAAGATCTGACTAACATATGAGGATATATGCGAAATTTGGACGTAAGTCAAGTTTTTGACGGAAATGACCCATATTTATAGACAAGTAGGTCAAGGTCACCGAATGACCCAGGCTATCAATGTAAGGTAGCTACTGATAAAGTTTGGTGATCATCCAACAAACTTATGATGAGATATGCAAAATTTGGACGTACGTTTGACGGAAAAGAAAGTGAATGGGTTTAATGTCCCAGCAACAGCTCAGGTCATATAGAGACGGGACCACAGTTTAATGTCTCATCCGACAGACCAGTGGGATGGAAATACTATTAAAGTATTTTTGATGCCTAAGTTTAGGTTTGAACCCACAACCTCCAGATTGGAAGTCAGGGGTTCCAACCCCTAGGCTACAACCAATCCCTACGTTCGACGGAAATTACCAATATTTCAAACAAGAGTGCCGCCAAAATTCCACCAATGGGAGATAAATGATCGAAAAAAATTGAAAATAAATAGGGTTCTTCGTTTTGCCATGAAAAACATGTCTACGGAATTTGGTTATGATCGGTCAAGTAGAACTGAGTTATTGCGTGGGCAAGGATACAAAGTGCGAAAATTAAAAATGGACGATAAAGGGAGACAAGTCATCGGAAATTTTTGAAAATTAATAGGCTTCTTCGTCTTGCCGTGATAAACATCTGTATACCGAATTTGGTTACAATCCATCAAGATGATCACGAGTTATTGCTTGGACAACAACAGAGTGCGAAAATTAAAAATGGCCGCCAAGGGGAGATAAGTAATCAAAATTTTTTGAAAATCATTTGGCTTCGTCTTTCCATGATAAACATGTACATGTATACCGAATTTGGTTACACACCGTCAAGTAGAACACTAGTTATTACGATGTACGTCCACATTTTAATAGACGTGTCCTATATTTCACGAAAGGTAGGTCAAGGTCACCCGAATGTCCCAGGGTGCTTAGGCTATGCCACAATCTCTCAACACAGGCCTGTAATAATTACACACATGGTCATGACTCTCCACACCCTCCTTCATGTGAAAGAATGGTGAACAATTTCTTAGATCTATATTGAATCCAGAAATAGAAGTGTGTATAGAAGTGCGAAAATAAAATCGCAATGTGATGTTGCATTGAAAATCTTAATTGCCAGAATAGACTGTGATCTGCAGCTGTAGTGTGATCCGTCAATGTTGTTCACTTTCAGTATTATTATTCTGTATTGTGTTCGCAATATCATATATATGGCTGTGGCTGGAGAACTATGGCTTTGTGAGTTTTGTGACCAGTGCAGATCCAGATCTGTTCATCCAGTCAAGCTTCTAACAAGCAATATAGATTGTTGTCTAGCTACATACATGTGCTATTTGATCAGGAACTACACTGGTGACAAATCCCATAAGCCCCATTTCTCCAATGAAACACACCATGTGATTTTGTACCTAAGAACGATAGTATGAAAAATATTTACAAAATGTACGATATTTTCCGTAAATGACATCGTCGAAAGTTGACAAAACTTTCAAGGCAAATTCCGCATTTGCCATGAACATTTTGTCATCTTTCAACATCATTTACAGAAAACATCACACTTTCTGTTAATAAATTTCATGAAAGATCGCACATGTTCACTATCTGCTAGAAAACTGCTTGAGAAAAATGCAATCGTTGGTGAGCCATCAAGAACAAAACAGCAATAAATCACCCATGACATTGACTTGTGGAGATTATTATAGGAATGAATGGCCTTTTTGTGGAATTTATCAGGGTATAAACACTATAATTATTTTAACTGCGATAAACAATCTATTTTTAGCATCCGTGACTTTGACCTTTAAGAGTTCAAACCTACATTCAATACGGTTCTTCCTATGGTTGATATGAATGTATGTGTATGTGAAATATTGTGAACATCGAAAAAACGGTAATCAAGTTATCGCACGAAAAATAAAAAATGCACAATAAACAATTTTTAGCATTTGTGACATTGACCTTGAAGAGACAAAACCCGCATTATATAGGGTTCTTCCCATGGTTTATTGTGAAGTATAACCAGATGGACAGGGTTTTCTCGCTTACAAACTGACCGAGATTTATCAGTAGAGCTCCACAATTTGTGAAATATCCTCGTCTTACTCTGCATGCGCTTGTGTCACATGACAACTTTTCTAATCGGGCATTATTTCAGCTAATGTGTCAGCTAATGTGTCTTAAAATTACCCTATAAAATAATGAATAAACTTGATGTTTCTTGTTGTTAATGGCTGTAACATTTTTATTATCATGTCATAGTGTCAGGACACCATTTTAATTATGACGACGTCAGCAACGTGCTACGTTCAGTTAGGTGTTACCAGGGGGCCGTTTCACTAATCTTTGTACGACTAAAATGTTCGTAAGTGCAAAATTATGATAATCTGTAAATTTCACAATATGTTTTCTTGTAAACAATTATTGGATTTACATTTATTGAGCATAGGCTGCATATGCAGCCTATGCTCAATAAATGTAAATCCATCAATTGAAATTTTCAGACGATCCTAAATTTGCACTCACGAACATTTTAGTCGTCTGAAGTTTAGTTAAACAGGCCCCAGGACTGTATTGTGACGACATTGAACACTAATTTGATAATAGCTTATAATTCATGGCTGAAAACATGGTTTTAACTCATTTGTTGACGTGGAGAACATGTTGGACATATCAAGTTGCATAAATACAGCGAATAAAAAATTAGGTCTTAAGCTTGGCCAGACAAATATTTTGAGATTTGCACACATGTTCTATATAGGGGCAAGAAAAGGTATCCATCATATGCACTGGTTAGGATATTACATGCTCGTGATCAGATATGTTGTCAGAAAATCGTCAATGCCCTGTTTCCGATTACACATTATGATATTCTAACACTCGGGGAATATCCTTGTCCCACACCAGTGCATATGATGGATACTCTTAAACACTATTTGCCTGACAACTATCGTTGTGGCGACATAAATACTTACACCAGGATACGAGAACTTCATTACGTCGACAATTGCCGCAGATGCAATCTCGCAACTTTTCTGCATCAGTTCTATCTCAGCATCTGACTTTATGAGTCTTTGGTTATGCATGTATGGTGTTGGGTTCTCCACTGCTCGCATACCACTTTCCTGGAGAAAACTGCTGAAAACTTTGTCATGAAATTTTCTGTGAACTTTCTTGTCTATATCATACCACACCATATAGTCTGTATACTGTTTACAATAACTATACAGATAGTTTTCCAGTTCATCAATATTATAGGCATGCGACAGCCCTGTCAGCTGGATGGCCCCTGCATCGCCAGATCGTGGCCCGTCCCAAAGCTCTGTATCTGGGTCACGTTTAGGCACAAAGAGAATAGATTTGTACCCTTCATTCATAGAATGCAACACTAGAACACTATCAGGTTCTTGAAACCGCAAAGGTATAAAAACTCGGAGTTCTGTCTGAAAGGATAGGGAATATCATATGTCATATATGATTTGCTCGCAGAGGGAAATAAAAGTATATGCCCCTTGACAGATCTAGATTTCCTAAATGTTTCAACAGCCTTGATGAAAAGACTTGTCCTTCTTTGTTTGTATTCTTCCTGTGTGATCCCAGGAGTTACTTCCCCTTGTTTTATAAGGTGAGGGTGAGTCTGTGCAGCCGGTTGTCCGAAATGTCGACGTAAACAGCATTGGCGAGTCAGTAGTTTTGTTTCACGCACTGAAATGTGAAATCTGAGTGACTGGAGGTGACTTTATGAGGTCATAAGCCTTTGTCGCCAGTTTAGCTCCTAATCTGCTAGCATACCTCTGCAAGCAAATAAGAATACATGTATATAATGTTGATTAGCAGCACGATAGTGACAGGAGTTTCACTCCATTCAGTTACAGACCTTGATCCGAATTGTCACCATGTGGTAATGTCCAACTTAGTGTCAGGTCAATTTGTCTGCTTAGCAAATTGTCTGCTTACCAAAGCACACAAATTACGGTAATGAAATTAAAGAAACTCACCTAACAAAAATTGCAACAGAGAGAGAGCCTTGTCGATACCTTCAATACTTGGTCAAAAATGAAACTTGGCCCCATCCCCAACCCGGGACCCAACCAATTTAACAAATCTGAAAGAGCATCGACTATCAATCATTTCTGTGAAGTTTTATCGTAATCTGTCTGCCTGTTGGCAGATGTATTTCAAACTTTCAGGAAAACATGCATACAAAGTTGATCCATTTCACTATTATACAGTTCCTGCTCTCAGTTGGGATGCACTACTCAAATACACAAATATAAATTTATAATTACTGACTGATTATGACATGTACCTGTTCATTGATAAGGGCAAGAGAGAAGCATTAAGTATGGTATCCAAAAGACACGCTGAAGCAAACAATCAAAATGCTGAAGGATATAATCCATTTATCCCTTTGAACCCGAACTCCCGCTATAGCGGTTTATGCAAAAATTGCAGATCCAGATGAGCCGGCTCGTAACGAGCCGTCTCATCAGGATCTGCACTTTTTGAAAGTAATTTTAATATTTCTTAGAACAAAAACACCCCCTTTTCATAAATGGACGAATCTGAAAATCATGTTGTGACCATTGGATCGGTCGGAACATTAACATATCACAGTCCATTCCAGTTCCTTAGGGTTAAAAGGGTTAAATATGTACTATGATGAGAATAACCTTTATGGTTTGGCGATGAGCCAGACTGAGCTAGCCCCTCCCATACAGTGGATTTTAATGGAACCTACCTTTCAAAACCCCAAAACAAGGTAAAGGGCATCAATTACTTGAAGTTGATGTGGAATACTCAAAATAACTACACAAATTTCACAATGACTATCACATTGCACCAGAGCGATTAACAGTGCAAAAAGAATGATTGTCTGAATACCAGCAAGATCTTCTTGAAAGCAATCACATGATAAATGTGGAAAAGATTGTTCCAAATCTGATTGAGAAAGAAAAGTATGTCATACAATATAAAACCCTTCAGCTCTATATGTCCAGGGGCGTATCTGGAGGGGGAGTTCCGGGGTTGCAACCCCCCCGTTCAGCCACAGAGTTTACATAGATCACAGTTTACCACCAGTTGGAGTCTGAATTTAAATGCCGTAAAACACAGGAAAGTGCATTTCGAAGAGCTCGAAAATAGGACAACTCCCTAGTTGTGAACAGTAACTCTTGCAATTACTCCGGCTAGCTACGGACGGTACGGGAGTAGATTGCAAGAGTTACCTTCGCAACTGGATGTCCCACATATCGCTTTGACGGGGTAAAATTCCAAGTCCAAAAAGGGGAGATAATCCATGGCTCAGTGTCGGACAATTGAATTACATGACTTGTGGACGACATGACATGTGGACTACATGACTTGCAGACGAAATGACTTGTTGGCGACATGACTCATGGACGACATGACTTGTGGACGAAATGACTTGCATGACTTGTGGACGACATGACTTGTAGATGACACGACTTGTGGACGACATGACTTGTAGATGACAGGACTTGTGGACGACATGACTTGTAGATGACATGACTTGTGGACAACATGACTTGTAGATGACATGACTTGTGGAAGACATGACTTGCAGACTAAATGACTTGTTGGCGACATGACTCATGGACGACATGAATTGTGGACGAAATGACTTGCATGACTTGTGGACGACATGACTTGTAGATGACACGACTTGTGGACGACATGACTAATAGATGACAGGACTTGTGGACGACATGACTTGTAGATGACATGACTTGTGGACATGACTTGTAGATGACATGACTTGTGGACTACATGACTTGCAGACTAAATGACTTGTTGGCGACATGACTCATGGACGACATGACTTGTGGACGAAATGACTTGCATGACTTGTGGACGACATGACTTGTAGATGACACGACTTGTGGACGACAAAATTTGTAGATGACATGACTTGTGGACGACATGACTTGTAGATGACATGACTTGTGGACAACATGACTTGTAGATGACATGACTTGTGGACGACATGACTTGTGGACGACATGACTTGCAGACGACATGACTTGTGGACAACATGACTTGTAGATGACGGACAATTTGAGTTGCAGACGACATGACTCGAGGACGACATGACTTGCGGATGATTTCAGTTGCGGACGACATGGCTTGTGGACGACATGACTTGCAGACGACATGACTTGAAGACTGGAGTTGCGGACGACAACATGACTTGTTGCGGACGACACGACTTGAGGATGATTTGAGTTGCGGACGACATGACTTGTGGACGACATGACTTATGGACGATTTAAATTGCAGACGACATGACTTGAGGACGACATGACTTAAGAATAATTTGAGATGCGGACGACATTCGGCCGAATACCTTGCTTTGGAAACTGGAATACTGGGCTACATTTATAATTTGAACCAAATTACATCTATAAATTGAACAATACAACACAAAATGTTATTGGCAACGTCATAATAAGCATTGGACCAACTGATACTGCAGTGAAAAATACCATACATGTGTAAACAAGTGGCGAATTGTTGAATTTTCCAGTAATTTGTAATAATTTTATAAAAGCCATATTTCTGCAGATTTCTGCCGCTTATGTATTTTGAAAAAAAACAACAACCAGAGATTGTCAGTGTATCTTCAGTCACATATGCATGACAATTTAAGGACGTGTATCATCATGTGTTGTTATATTTGCATTTATATAATTATATTACACATGTAGATCTAGATATATTCTTATTTAACGATCTGAGTGGCATGCAAACAATGTACCTAAATGGCGTAAAGGTAAAAAGTGACGGATAATGGGGAAAATGAAATGGAAATGACAGATAATGAAGGAATAATATAAAGGAAAAGGCAAATGACGGATAATGACGGGATATTAAAGGATGTATAGTAGTGCTTTATTGGGTATATAATATTCACAAATTACGGGCGTATGGTGGAAATGTTAATTGTTTAGGGATAAATGTTGGAAAATTGCGGACGTATGGGGGAGAATGTTGATTTTTAGGGGCAATGTTGGAAAATGACGGATGGTGATTAATTGGCATTAGTATACATTTTATATCAAACATAAAGTTCCACACTGATATCAGGGGCGACAACCGTGTGTCCTTAAGATGTTAACGGACATTGCTATTTAGTATATGTATTTATTTTTTATGCTCAATGATCATACTTTATAATCTGTCGAAAATATTATTTGTTCAGGTGACGCATTTAATTAGTATAAATAATTAAAAAATGTCATGCCTCATTTGCATATGAAAATAGCCTGATACCACCGCGTGTCACTATCAGCAAAATCAATATTACTAAATGATTATATCTGTATAGCGGGCACACGTAACGTTTAGAACTCGTGGAATAGTGACAAACTTATTTAATTCCTACAAAGAACAGTTTGTGCCTATTGAGTGGGCATGTACCTTGAAATCACGGGATAACGGAGAAAAATGACGAGCGTTTGAGAACAACACACAACCAACAAAGACAATCAAACGTAAGTATTCTTTACCCTGTATAACTCAGGACATCCGACGCACCATCCGCAAACAGAACAAACTCTACTTCCTACAGAAGGAACACGGGTATCCAAGCATATAGGGACAAATACATAACCTTGATACACCTGGTTAGACAGATGATTAAGACGTCATACAATCAATATCTGGAGGACAATATTGGTGCCAACATTTATGAATCGGGAAACCACATAAAGGAAATCATAAAAAGGCTATTCACGTTCCTGAAAACTCCAGACAGGATAACCAATATAGTTCGCCACTCAGACAATTATGTGCCACTTTAGTCATTGACATAACTACCAATGCAAATATTCTGAATGCTCAATTGCAGTCGGTATTCACCCCGAAATACCACTGAGCTTATCTCAGCTATACCAGGTAAGTATATATTCAGAACAGCAATGACAAATTTAGTATTGCAGTAACCAAGATACGATCTACATTTGTTAATATGAACTCTGCCATGCCTGAATTCGAATATCGACCAATGGACTCATTGAACTGATGAAAGGACTAAAACCAGGTAAGGCGACAGGACCTGCCAAGATTGCTGAAGGAGCTGCGTGATCGTACCAATCTGGAAGGTAATATTTGCACTATCACTCAACACAGTCTGGACATCAGCGAACGTTGTCCCCTTGTACAAAAAAGGTGATAAGTCAATATCTTCAAACTATCGCCCCATTACACTTACGTGTGTCCTGTGTAAAGTCATGGAACGTGTATATATCTGCTTCTAATGTCGTCATGCATATTGAGACAAATAACCTTATGTATCATCTGCAACGTGGATTCAGGAGCGTAGGTCACAATTAAGAGACTCAGTTGATCATGTTGATAGTAGTACGTACTAGTAAAGCTCCTCGCATACGACACAGCCGTATATCTAACTTTAGACGACAAGCTCACAGACAGTGACTCACTCCAAGCCAAGTTGAATAGACTCCGACCATAGTCGTTGTGTTGGGATATGAGCTGTAACCCTTCAAAATATCAGGTCAAACACTTTTCCAAGGCCAGCAATCCATATCCCAGCAGATACCGCCTCCATGGACACGTTCTATAGACTGTCAGTATATTGCGCACTATATTGGTATGGATATTTCCAGCAATTCCTCGTGGAATACCCATATCAATCCTATAACTACCTCAGCAAATTGTACCCTAGGATTTATGCGAAGGAATATTAAGGCCAAAAACACACACTATCGGAGAGTGTGCTTATATATAAGATACTTATCAGACCTTAAGTCGAATAGAAATATTGAAATGGTCCAGCACCGTGCAGCCAGTGTGCCCTTAATGACTACAGCTACCACTCAGGCGTTAGTTTGATGTTGGAGAAGCTAGGTTGGAGGTCACTTGAGCAGCGTAGGTCAGATGATCACATGTGCCTGTTCATGGCTCGGTGGCTGTCCCAATGCCAACATATGTGCAACATCCCATCAGACTATATAATTATTGTCACTGGGAAAACTGCAGACAAATATATCTTGGAAAAAAGTATTCTTTTTTCCTTTGGCCATTGTACAATGGAATGCACTACCTGAGGATGTCAGACTCTCGCAAGACCTGGATTTATTCAAGCTTGCGATTAGTCGCATCCACCATGCAATGCCATTCATCCTGTACTGGTATGATTAACTTTGATTTATTCTTATTTCATGACTGTTAACCAAACAATTACTGTTGATTCCTTATCTTATGTGGATTATTTTCTAAACCTATATTGATAGACACTGGCGCTCACATGCTTGAAAGAACCCGTGAGGGTTACTGATGTGTATTCAGGACCTTTGTTTGAACATCTTAATACAGCGTCATTTGGTTTGTTGTTCAGTTGTCATCTTGGAGAGCTTGTTCTTGTCGAATTTGTTTCTGTCTTAATTCGTGTCTAAGTCATAACGTACGAATGACGATTTACAACTGAGTATTTTTAAAATGTGGCTGCTGCGGAATTCATACAATCTAATAGTTACTGTGAGCAATGACGGTAGTTAGATGAAACTTAAGATAAACGTGCATATCACAAAAAAAGTGTCCAAAACACCGTGTTTCCAACGTTTGTGTCATCCATGGTAATGCGTTGTTTTGGGTCAAAAGTGATTGGCATTTTACAGCTTGAAATTGTTCACAAACAGTCCGGGAATTAATCGGGAAAGTGCGAACGTATACGGCTACGAATCCGTTTTCTATCTATCTCTATATTCTGCTGTACCCCTCGTGATGATTAGTAGCAGTTGCGCGTACGGACAAGTTAGTATAAAAGTGACAGTGAGCAAGTATTGACACCGGGTATGGAAGGTGTTCGAGCCAATTCCCACCCTTAAATATGAGCCGAATGAAAAGTATTGACAAGAATAGTTGTAGGTGTTAAAACAGTATGACGATAGTAAAAACAGGTTAAAAACATTGCACAGCATGCTTACGGTTTGGTATGCCGGAGGTTACATGTGCTGGTTTCAAGCCAACATTGACATGTTTCATAACATATTTGTAGTAAATGACCATTATACCTAGTTGATAGTGTATTCGACACCGTGGTGCAATTGGTCCGTGCAGGTAATGTCTACATGTGACGGTCAGACCATCCTTCGCCCCTACACGTATGAGTTCGAATCCCTCCATTTTTTTATTTTAATTTGTGTTCCTACTTATTAATTAAAATATTAATTTTTATTTGGCGACCAACGTAGCGTAAGATCAGTATGCGCATCAACACGGTTTGTTTTTTTATCACATAGTGTTCGCTATTAATTACATATGGGAGAAACTATGCAAAATCAAAATAACTTTATTAAACATTTTATTACGATGTATGCATATAAAACATTCAACCTCGAAGGTCACATGAAACCTGGTTGTTTAGGAAACGCAATTATTCGAACACATGCGTTATCCTAAATTGTATACTAATTATTCGTCATTTCCACCATTATCCGTATTATTTTGGTCATTTTCCCCATTACGACATTTAGGCAGATCCGCAAACAAACATTCCAAGGGCAAGGCCAAAGAACATTCTCCATCAAAGAAATCGCACATGTTAGTAGTATGTTACTGTAAAACATAATACTTCATTTGTAATTATTGCAGACTCGCAGCAACAGCAATACAACCATTTGTTAGTCAATTATCTACTGAATAAAATATCTATCAACTCGTACCCATACTACAGCCTGGGATCCTCCAGATTATCGGACAGAAATGGCAGTTTTTGTCGAGCCCGCTTGCGGAAAGCGAGACATAGTGCTCACAATGACGTCCGGGTGTCCGTGCGTGTGTCCGTCCGTCCGAAATATGCGTTAACGTTTTTAAATACCTTTTATCTCTGCAGTCCTAAGTCTAATTGATTTAAGTTTGCGTTAAAACGTCCTGCTTATTAGTCCTGATCCATATATTCATGGCTGCATCCCACTCATGCGGTCCCTGTGCCCAAGGTCAAGGTCAAATGACTTAAGTTTGGTTCCGAAATCTGCGTTAAAGTTTTTAAAAACCTTGTACCTCTGCAGTCGTCGCATTGACTTGAAACTTCATATACTTATTAGTCATCATCAATTATATTCATGCTGTATCCCACTCATGCGGCTCTGTGCCCAAGGTCAAGGTCAAATGACTTCGAAGTTTGCATTCCGAAATATGCGTTAAAGTTTTGAAATACCTTATATCTCTGCAGTCCTAAGTCACAATGACTTGAAACTTCATACATGTATGCTTATTAGTCATCATCCATATATTCATTCTGTGTCCCACTCATGTGGCCCCTGTGCCCCTATGTCAAGGTCAAATGACTTAGAAGTTTGCGTTAAAGTTTCTGTCAAAATTTGTGTTAATGTTTTGCACATACCTACTCATACCTACTATCTCTGTAACCGTAAGTCAGATTTGCTTGAAACGTTGTATGCTTATTGGGCATCAAACTTCAAATACATACACTCTGAGACTATCAAATGCCTCGTCCCTCCTCGTTTTACGATATTTTTCTTAAAACAGCAGCTACGGGCATAAACATTTCACAGAACAATTGTCGGTTCTTGCTTTCTCAACGCATGTAAACTATTTAGCAAAATGTGCCATCTTTCTCACTTAAAATTGGGTCAGATCATCAGTCGTAAGATTGTCCCAAAACTACCATCGACAATCCGTTATCCGGACAAACATATAATCGTAGTAGGAATGTAGTTGTACAATGCAAGTTATTTCATCAAGATATCTTGATGAGTTAAGAAGTTAATAAATTTTTAAATTGGAGAACTTCGGAAAATGTTCTGACCATGTTCTGCCGATTTTGAAGTTAAAGATTTTTTTATTCATTTAAATGTGTAGTAGTGTGGAGTGTTTGGTATCCAATTAAAGGTATTGAAGAATGCAAAACAATGGAAGTTGTTTCATCAAGATATCTTGATTGGTTAAGAAGTTATTGAATTTTTATTTTCGAGAAATAACAAATTTTCTAAAAATAATATTGCCGATTTTTAATGTAGTGGATATTTTTTCCAAAACAAAAGTGTGCATTATGGAGTGTTTGGTATCAAATTAAAGGTATTGAAAGAATGCAAAACAATGGAAGTTGTTTTATCAAGATATCTTTATTGTTTTAGGAGTTATTCAATTTTTAAAGGAAAAAAACAACATTTTTTGTGCCGAGATCTTAAGCCGGATAATATACATGCACCACTTGATAGTAAGTAGCTCCATTATTTTTTGCACAAAGATGTTCATGTCAAGATTATAATGTGTTAATGAATAAAGCTGTTTGGTGTGTTTATAACATGTTTTGATTGAAATATTACTAGTTATTCACAAACTGAATATTAATGGCCGAACTAATGAATGGACCGAATTACAAAAACTTTTCATCTATCCAAATACAAGGTTGGCGGTGGGATTAACTAAGATGGTGCGCTCTCAATTTATTAACCAACAATTAGTCAACAGGGCCTCTCATACACGGATTGATTGATAATTTGTGTTTTAACGGCATATCAACAGCGAAGGTCATTTAAGGCTTGGCCAACGGGTGTATCCCGTATTTAATGTGTTCATAATGAGAGAAATTCCCAAAACCAGGTCCATTCCACACCAGTCACTTAGCTACTGTCTAAATTATTCCACAATATGATGGACAAGAGGGTGGTACAAAAAAAATTACAATATTTTGAGATTTCATGTTTAGACCGTTTGTCCAATAATTATAGGTTATTTGATTTGTATGTGAATATATGCACGAGTTCCGCAGCGTGCAATATCGTTGCGCGGCAGAACTAGTGGAATATATCCTAATACAAATCAAATAACCTTTTTATTATATACGTACATTATTCGGAATTTATATACACTTCAAAAAATATGCAAAATATAAATAAAATAAACAAATTTATGGTGATTTTGAAGGAACTATTTTGCGATGTGAAGCGTGGTTCCGGCACTGACCAATATGAACTCACGAGACTTCAATATGGAAAAATATTGACGTTTTGCGCTGAAATTGTGTTTCAATGGGAGACGAAAATACGTATATAATAACTGGAAATTTTTCTACAACACATTATTTTTTATGAATTTCATATCGCATAATTATTTTGAGGAATATGATTACTAGAGATTGGTTTTGGTCATTTTATGGGTGATTCAACGGTTATGATATGTTAGGAGCGTAAACTGCTTGCAATAACTGAAAAAAATCAAAATTTGTGAATACATGTAATTATTAATTAGCATTAGTTTTTTTTTGTTTTTTTTTTACAATTGTGACTACCTTTCTGGATATTTATGGAAACGTTATTTTAAAATGAATTCATATTTTAAATACATGTTATATACCACCCCTATTGTCTATATTGCGGAATAATTGACCATCCACATGTTGTACAATATCTGGAGATCTATTTTATTTTCAAGACATTTTTTCAAATACTTTGAAATATTTCTACAAAAATGTACTTTCAATCAGTTTCAAATAGCATACTTGTTATGAGGAATATGGTTATCAGAGACTGGTTGTTGGTCATTTTATGGGTCAAGACATGGTTATGATATGTTATTAGTATGAAATACTTATTTTCCAGTTGCTTGCAAACACTGAAATTTGGGAATAAAAGTAATCCATCGTCATGTACAATGTATGTTTGTAAATGGAAACTGGAGTTCAATCTAAGTGTTTCTATAGGTAGATGCTGCATATGATTTTTTTTGAAAATTATAAAATGCCAAAAAGTAGCAGCAATGCAAACGCAGCTGGATTGGGTCAGTGGTGTTCTTGACTACCAGTCTGGCAGTATCGAGGCAATTGTACCTGATCTGTTGAATATTCTCATTCATGTTCTCTCGTTGTTGTCACTGATACATGTACATGTATGTACCGGTAGTATTGGTGCATGCAAACGCTGTCTAAGGGCTAGTTTTTATGCCTCACCACGATAGTGGAGGGGGCATTTAGTGTTACCCTTGTCCGTCCTTCCATCCATCCCCAACCTTGTAAGTCGTAAAACCTGGTGTGTAGCTTCTTTATGATGAGTAGATGCGCAAAGTTTATTTTGATTTTTGATTCGACCCCCGTGTCCTGTATTATTTCCCCCTTTTCAACTGAGAATTTTCCCTTGTATGTCGTAAAACTTTTAAACCATAATAGCTAGTGACCTGAAACTTTGTGTGTAGCTTCCTTACGATGAGTTGATGCGCAAAGTTTATTTCTTTTTTTTAATTTACCCCGCGGGGATCGAATAAAAAAAATGAAATTCGACTTGGAATATTTCCTCGTTTATTATCGAAGCGGTATGTGCGGCATCCGTGCTCTATGAACACATTTTCTAGTTTTGTACCTAGAAACAGCCAGGGATTCCGCTGGTGATCGGCACTTTCGCAATTGGCGATAAAAATAAACAATTGGCGATAAAAAATATAAAAAAATCTATTATTTTTTTTGAAGTGGCATTTTTTTTATTTTCCCCAGCGGAATCCCTGAACAGCGTTTTCTTTCTATGTCGGCGCCATGTTTTCATGCAACATTTGAGGGTGCATGTAAAACATGGCCAAATGCCGCCAGACTTTGGATGGACATGTGTATTGCAGTGTCAGGATGAGTGGGTTTCCGCCACCGCAACTGGAGCAGCTGAAAATATTTGTGGTGGCATGTCGCGCAGATCCGAACATACTCCACCATGCCGACCTACTCTTCTTCAAGGAGTGGCTCGAAAGGTATGCTTGTCAAATTTTACATATATCCTGATGTGTCAAATCTATACCAAACTTTAACAGTAACGTCCTCACCTTGATTTCGCCTTGTATCAGTGACCTTGACCTATGTTTTTTATGCCCCCCACAAATTTATTTGGGGGAATTTTAATTTACTCGTGTCCGTCTCTGAACCACTTTGTGTGTTTAAGTCCGTTCCTCAGCCACTATAACACCTACGGCTACCAAACATGCACACAAGAATCGACTACTGCAGAAACTGACAAAGACACTTGACTTACACATGACCTTGACCTACTAATCCGCATTTTGTGTGTTCAAGTCCATTTCTCGACCACTATGATACCTACGGCTACCAAACTTGCACAAATAATCGTCCACATATTACGCGAGGGATTGCATCAATAATTGGACACTTGAATCACCTGAACATTTCTCACACACTTTGTCACCTTCGAAATGTTGCTGAAACACTTAGCCATTTTGTTACGTCAAAAAGTTTGTAAAGAGTTTCTCCAACGTGTAATATCTTCAATATTACGCGAAGGATTGCGTCAATACTTAGACACTTAAATCACCTGAACATTTCTCACACACTAGCGCCACCATTAACACAAGCTTAACCTTTGTCACCTTCGAAATGTCGCTGAAACACTTAGCCATTATGTTACATCAAAAAGTTTGTAAGAGTTTCTCCAACGTGTAATATCTTTAGAGTCGAGTATTCCACGGGCATATCCATGTTTTACAAACATAATGTCTAGTTTCTACATAAATAACTTAGCCATCTGTACCACTTTGTGTGTTTAACTTTGTTCCTCAGCCACTCAGTGAAATAGTATTGATCCTGCTAAAGCATAGCATTGCTTTATGTATGGAGACCACATTAGTGTAATCATGTCGACTGTGCTTATGACCCACTTGTCCTACAGCTTCCATTGATATGCTGCCAGTTCATATTTTCAGTCTCCACACCACTCATGCTCCCACCCCCCAAGGTCAAGGTGAAATGTCTTTGGAATTTCCTGTTCAGTAGTGTGTGTGCATTTCTCCATTCTCCTACAACTATTGTCTTGAACTTTCATGTGTATGTTTTTCATCATCTATAGCTTTTGTCCCGCCTGCTTTAGCAGAAGCGGGACATAAGCATAGCTTTTCCGTTGGCGGCGTCGACATTTCACGTTAAGTTTTTGCGTTTAGCTCGGTTTCCAGAAAAGTATTGAGTCCTACGACCTCCATACTTTGTATACATCGCCACTGTGGTGTAACCATCTCACACAGAGGGAGCCCATGTGACCTTCACCTAGTTTTCATGGTTCAATGACCTACTTTTCACATGCATTCAACGTTAAGTTTTTGTGTTTAGCTCTGTTTCTAAAACTTAACGCTCAGGTTAATTCATTGTAACTGCTGTTTCCCTCAATGGAATGCTTTAATATTCCATACATGCATTTGTAACAACATCCCGCATCATTCTACAGAAAACCCATGGTGCCCGCTAACCCCAAAGGTCAATGCCACAGAAATTTCCGCGTTTGGAAAACTTAACGCTCGGTTTAATTTATTACAACTTCTGTTTCCCTTGATGGAATGCTTCGATATACATCAACACTGTGGTGTAACCATCTCGCACAGAGGGAGCCCATGTGACCATGACCTAGTTTTCATGGTTTATTGACCTACATTTCACATGCATTCAATGTTAAGTTTTTGCATTTAGCTCAGTTTCCGGAAAACTGAATGCTTCAGTATACATCAACACTGTGGTGTATCCATCTCACACATAGTTAGCCCATGTGACCTTGACCTAGTTTTCATGGTTTATTGACCTACATTTCACATGCATTCAATGTTAAGTTTTTGCATTTAACTCACGTTTCCGGAAAACTATGAATGCTTCGGTATACATCAACACTGTGGTGTATCCATCTCACACATAGTGAGCCCATGTGATCTTTACCTAGTTTTCATGGTTCATTGACCTACTTTTCACATGCATAAAACGTTAAGTTTTTGCGTTTGGCTATGTTTCTAAAACTTAACGCTCAGGTTTATTCGTTGTAACTTCTGTTTCCCTCAATGGAATGCTTTAATATTCCATACATGCATTTGAAACAACATCCCGCATCATTCTACAGAAAGCCCATGGTGCCCGCTAACCCCAAACAAAGGTCAAGGTCACGGGCTTAGAAAATTCCTGGTTTGGAAAACTTAACGCTCGGTTTAATTTATTACAACTTCTGTTTTCCTTGATGGAATGCTTTAATACTTCTTAGGTGTAAACTATAGCAACATCCGGCATGAATCTACAGAAAGCCCATGGTGCCCGATAACCCCAAGGTCAATGTCACGGGCTTAGCAAATGCTCAGTTTTGAAAACTTGGGATAATTGTTTGTAACTTCTGTTTCCCTCGATGGAATGTTTTAATATTTCATACATGCATTTGTTAGAACATTCTGCATCATCTGCAGAAAGTTCATGGTGTCCGGTAACCCCAAGGTTAAGGTCACAGACTTCAAAAATGTCTAGTATAGAAATTTAGCATCGGTGCCAAGAGATACATGTCGTTGGCAGCATTCTTGTTTGTGTTTAGCTGTGTTTGTTGGAAAATAACTTCAGTGTTTTGGTTTCAGTTTATTATCCCCTCGTGTAGCGAAAATGGGATATAGGGATGCAAAAGTTGTCTGTTTGTCCCGTCTGTCCATCACAAAAATTAACATTGGGGTTAATCTGCAATAACTTCTGTTTCCATTGATGGAATGCTTTAATATTTCATAGGTGCATTTGTAACATCATCCTGCATCATTCTACAGAAAGCGAATGGTGCCCGCTAACCCCAAGGTCAAGGACTTAAGAAAATGTTTTGTTTCGAAAACTTGACACTTCATTATAACTTCTCTTTCCCTCAATTGAATGCTTTAATGTTTCATAGGTATATTTTTAACAACATCTCACATCATTCTATGGAAAACCCATGGTGCTCACTAACCCTAAGGTTATTACAAGCTCCTTATGCACTATCAAACTGCGCCAGACGGGACATCTTGCTCCTCGGAGCTCTTGTTATAGAGAATAGTAGGTTAGTGCCGTGAATGGGAAAAAATATCTGGCAAGGCTCAGGAAACGGGATGGGCGAGCCTCTGCCGAGCACATCCCGTTTCCGTGCCGCGCCAGAAATTTTTTCCCATTCACGGCACTAACCTACTATTCTATTTATCCCGTCAACACTTTCAAATGGCTGTAAAATGCAAAAATTGTATTGACTGAATATCAAAAATGTTTCACGGCACCGTGTTTCACGGCACATACGCACTGTGTTGACGGGATAAATGTTCATTCCCCGCCTCATCCATGCTCCCCACATGCCCAAGGTTCAATGACTTTGTCATACAGTGGAACCTCTCTAAACCGCACACCCTGGGGATATCCTGGGGTGTCCAGTTTCGAGAGGATCCATTGTCAAAGAGACAAATGACTACACAAACAAAAGCGTGAATGCATTGCGATCATGAACCTACATTATCATGGAATGTCGTCAATGAAACATAAACATTAAGCAAAATCAAGAGAGGTTCGACTGTACAATGTAACCTCTCTAAACCGGACAGGCTCCGGACCAGCCAAAAAGTCCGGTGTAGAGAGGTGTCCGGTTTTCAAAGGTTTGAGAGATTTTCAATTTCACAGGCCAATCAGGGTTAACAAACAGCGGATTAACGCATCAATAATTACCTCAAACAAAGTGTGTTGTCATCAATCGGAACCGTGCACTTCAAAGAAAATAAAAATGCGATCGCCATCTTTGTTTACGTCTTTCCAAACGCCAGTAGTAACAACGATTTTCATTACCTTATAGTCGTGTTTTTCCGAGTTTAGTAGGCGGGTCAACTTTCCGAATTTTATCGATCGAGCAATTTAATTGGATAATGCATTTCTGACTCGAGATGCACAGCATAATTATTTTAGTCTGGAAGATTTACCGATTTACGCAAGCTATATTCGTACTTCACGTAATTATTGTATGGGTTAATTATTTATTTATTAATTTGACAATTTAACAATTAAATTAGCCGAAACCACAATGAAACTGTTTTTTTTAAGGTGTGGTTCTTCACAGGCAAGTGTTTACATACGGCATGCCATTGTTTGCGACATCTCGACGCCAGTTGTCGGGAATAGTTGAATTTGCACTGCGGATGTAAACAAAATAAATTTTGAGATTCAAATTGTTGAATGTCACCGGTCCGGTTTGGAGGTAGATTTCTGTAGAAAACGGACAAAAAAGCTAAAAAAAATTGTCTGGTATCCGGAATGCAGAGGGTCCGGTATTAGGAGTATTTTCGTATATTAAATAAAGAAGGGATCAAATCGGTACATAGAAAATCGTCCGGTTTAGAGAGTATTCCGGTTTTCGGAGGGTCCGGTTTTCGGAGGTTACCGGTACACTGTATTTACCATATCAACAATTGGTTTGAAATTTTATGTGTATTGCAGTATGGAGGCCAAGCTGCCCGACCCTGTGGCTCGGGAGCCGAAACCAGAGGTATGTGCAGTTGTATACATGTATGACTGTGACTGGAGAAATGGGGCTTATGGGATTTGTAGTCATTGTAGCTCCTGATCAAATCTCACACTCCTGTAGGCTAGCCTGATCACAATCTATATTGCTTATTAGAAGCATGGCGTGTGTATTACTGGAATGGCGAACGGTTTCGGAACAGTGCAGATCCTAATCCGACTGCGGATGCCCAGTAGCCTATTTCATCAACATTGCAAAGTATACTTTACTAGCAAAGTATACTTTGAGGGAGAAATCATTTATTTTTCCTGAAATGCATTATTTCTAAATACAACTAACAAATGCATATATGTCATGATTAAAAGTATGCAGAATTATTATACTGAATGTATTACATTATCACAGCCATTAAATGGCTGTGATAATGTAATAAATTCAGTATAATAAAAATTAATAAATTTTTCAAAAAATTGAAAATTTCTCCCTCAAAGTATACTTTGCTAGTAAAGTATACTTTGCAATGTTGATGAAATAGGCTACTGGTATCATGTATCCCGGCCACTTTCGGTACCAATAAATGCCAGCTAAAATTAAGATGACAACACGTTTCAGCGTTTACTGTTAGTTACTCGCGTGTTTGCAAACCCTGTACAGGGCTCCAGATAAGGAATTAGTAATTGAGTATTTTGACTCCATCATATCTGAAGCAATTGGGTATTTCAATATTTTAATTGGGTAAAATAACATCACACTACTGTTTACACATCAACAGACAGCAATTATTGAATAGTTTGCTTCGAAATGAAAACTTGTCTTGGCATTTCATTAGAATTGTCTCCTTGGAGACAATTCTAATGAAATAGCAAGGTGTGTTTTCATGGAAAATAAGAAAAATATGCTATATTTGTGTCTGTTTATTGTTTTCTGTAGCATGATAAAGGTACCACAAATTGCTTAATTATAAATGCAACATTTATCAAAATTCGGAAATATAAACCAGACCGACGACCATCGGCCTGCTTCTTTACTGGGCTATATATCCCGGGTATGGAAGGTGTTCGAGCCAATTCCCACCCTTAAATATGAGCCAATTAATGACTTCCAAATGTTGTAAGTTCCCTTTTGTTTACCAGTGTCCAACATAGCCAGTCAAAACAACAAGTAGCATGCACATGAAAACCAACATGGTTGACATGTTGACTTCCTCACCCATCAGTTAAACGCCCTGAACGGCTCGGTATTGCAATTTTCCGATTTTTTCAAACACAAAAACATGTTTGGCAACTGATTTAGTACACAAAACTAACACATACTGCCTAATAGATACATCTCAAGTCTTGAGATTTACATCTTAATCGCAATGTGAAGACAACACAAACTTGTTTTGTGTACCACTCAGTGCAAAATGTAAATATTGACAAATTAATTTCCGTAACCCAACGGCTTTGGCTCGGAAGCGAGTCGATAAACTCCGGCTATCGGAATTCATCGGCCGCGAATCAGGGAGTTGATCAGTTGACCCGAGCGTCTATCGGAAAATCGATCGGACTTTGAACATGCACCTGCTGTTTGTTTATCAACAAATATTGATATTTTCATCGACTACAAACTCATTTTTGTACCAAAATGAATGCAAACAGTTTCAAAGTGTGTGTAAATAGAAACCTGTTGGATTTATGTGTGGGAAAACCCAATAGGAGGCCAAATTAGGCAACTTGAGCCGTATAGGGGCTTTAATCAGTTAACTACATGTAATAGTAATACTGGTCGGTGTTTGAAATGTTTCAATTTCATCAACATATATATGGATAAATGACTAACAACATCGATGGTATCCCAATGATTTTAATTTTAACGTTGAAATAAAACATTAGGTAAAAATATTTTATGTGGGATTTGCAAACGGGGCATGTTTTCTTGTGCACCTGTCCCTATTTGGAGAAGTGTAATATTGATTTTTTTAGCTGACATTATACAAGGCTGTACACAGGCCAAAAATTGGACGCTGATGTGTAAAAACTAATCCAGTTTATCTTGAGGTTTATCTTGAGGTATAACATTTAAAATATACAAATATTATTTAAAGGAGTACCGATATGATATATTTAAATCCCGTTAATATTGCCCTGAATTTAACATAATAAAACAATATAGGATAGTTTATCAAGAGAAACAAGCGATATACAGATTTTCAACCAGCATAGATAATTTCATACTGCATAGTTGACGAACATTTATAACGTAGACAAAAAAAGTAAATTATAATTACCATGTTACCGATAATTATTTATAGCTGTATACTGAACACAGAATAACAAGTGAAAATTATATAAATTACTTCTAGCTGCAATATTGACAATTACATAATTGCGAAAAATAATTTATTATGCTCCATAAAGGTACACAATGAGCTGTAATAAATCAACAAAAAATGTATGCTGTTTTGTAATCACTGTAATGTACATGAACACGAGTCTGATCAGGGTTTGCGCTGTTCGCTGTGAAGTCTTGACTGCTTACACAGCCGCGAGTGGGGCGGTAGCAGAATCCTGTGACAAAGTATACAATACTGTGTCCCAGTAAAATCTGATCAGGGCTTGTACTGTACGTTATTTAGTCTGTACTGGGACTCAATATTCTATAATTTGTCGCAGTCTGTACTACTAGTGTACAGGTTAAAGTATGATCAGACCGGATGAATGTCAACCACAACATAATCTCCTTCATTTAGAATTTTGCAGCTAACATTAGAACGTGGTCTGAGAGATGAAGCCATGCCTGCTACCATAGATCGTATGTCTGTATGAAGAAGATACAGACGTGTGAAGAATTGTCTCTTAATTGAGTAGTCTTGTCGGCATCTAAAAAAAACACAAATCGCAGTTTGCACAGCAGTTACTAATTAACTGCTTTTAATTGGCAACCATGACGTTAGTTTCGGATTAACGGTGTAATTTGTTAGATAATCAGCAGTGTTTAAAATGAGCGATTAATATTTCGGTGACAAACACACTCGTCGCCAATTATTAGCTTCAAAGTACGTGAAAATCAAAATCTAATTTGGTTACTTTGTTCACAAATACTTTTACCGACAACACGGTCATGCCTCGGGTAACATACAATCGTCCCACCGCCGCTAAGCACCGTAAGCAGGTGCCAGTTTCAACAAATATCACGGAAATTGCCGAAGATTTCTGTGATGCGCTAACTGGAAAATGAAAACAGATGATGTCATTATTATTATCTAAAAAGGACCAAAATAATATTAACTTAGAAACATAATTTTTATATCAATAGATAGAAAAATGAATGAGCTAATTGAAAATACCTGTGCATTTTTATGCCCCACCACGATAGTGGAGGGGGCATATAGTGTTACCCTTATCCGTCCGTCCCGTCTGTCCGTCACGAAACTTTAACGCTCGGGTAAATGTCTCATAATTTCTTTATCCTTTGACCGATCTGCTTCATATTTCATATACACATTGCTCTAATGGTCCTCTACCGCCCTGTACCAAATCCATGTTCGTCCTGCCCCCGCCAAGCTCAGGGTCAAGGTCACATACTTGGTGCTTCAAAAACTTTAACGCTCGGGTAAATATCTTATAATTTCTGTTTCCTTCCATGGATCAGCTTCATACTTCATATACACATTGCTCTAATGGTCATCTACTGTCCTGTGCCAAATCCATGTTCGTCCTGCCCCCGCCAAGCCCAGGGTCAAGGTCACATACTTGGTGCTTCAAAAACTTTAACGCTCCGGTAAATATCGTATAATTTCTGTTTTCTTTCACGATCAGCTTCATACTTCATATACGCATTGCTCTAATGGTCCTCTAAACTTGTGCCAAATCCACGTTCGTCCTGCCCCCGCCAAGCCCAGGGTCAAGGTCACATACTTGGTGCTTCAAAAACTTTAACGCTCAGGTAAAAAAAAAATCAAAAAAGTCCCGTCTGTCCGTCACGAAACTTTAACGCTCGGGTAAATGTCTCATAATTTGTGTTTCCTTTCACGGATCAGCTTCATACTTCATTTACGCATTGCTCTAATGGTCCTCTACTGTCCTGTGCCAAATCCACGTTCGACCTGCCCCCGCCAAGCCCAGGGTCAAGGTCACATACTGAGTGCTTCAAAAACTTTAACGCTCAGGTAAATATCTTATAATTTCTGTTTTCTTTCACGGATCAGCTTCATACTTCATATACGCTTTGCTCTAATGGTCCTCTACTGTCCTGTGCCAAATCCACGTTTTTCCTGCCCCTACCAAGCCCAGGGTCAAGGTCACATACTTGGTGCTTCAAAAACTTTAACGCTCAAGTAAAAAAAAATTCACTTGGAATTTGGCCTCATTTATTATCAAAGCGATATGTGGGGCATCCGTGTTCTATGAACACATTTTCTAGTTTGTCACTATTCTTATAAAAAAAGATTTTGCAATTTTCCCAACGAAAATCGAGAAGAAAAATCACAATTTGCTATATAAATCATATAAAAACTACCGACTATGTTTAAAGCTAAAAAGGACCAAAATATTTTTATTTTAAAAACATGATCGTAACATCATCATAAAGTACAATAATTGAAGTTTAAAATGTGACTTGTGCATTTTTAATCGGTTGTGTAGATCAAATTATCTCCCCTGTTTATCACAGTCCCTGATTGATCAAATACAATGGTGGTCCAGGTGCTGGTGATAACCATTGAAAAAACACACAGGGAACCGAGACATCATCTGAGACACAGTAGTAGTACCTTTAATGTGTAGAGTGCTGCCATCTCCAACCAAACTGGCAACAGTTGCCATCAATTGTAGCCAGAAGAGCCAAAGCCAGCCCCGCCACCAAAAGCCCCAAGTCCAGAGCCTGAAGAAATGAGTGAAGAAAGTGATATTGGTGAGTAATTAGTCAATTTGCTTCCTTCAGAACAGCTTGTAATTCCAATTGCAGACAATTTACGTTAGCCCCGATTAGCCACGTCCATGTCTGTGGAAAGTTATCTGCCACTATGGGAGGTATTTATGGCACACAACATACATATATCTGACACACTATGGGAGGTATTTATGGCACACAACACACATATATCTGACACACTATGGGAGGTATTTATGGCACACAACACACATATATGTGACACTATGGGAGGTATTTATGGCACACGGCCTATATGTGGGAGGTATTTATGGCGTACAAGCTATATATATGCCACTATGGGAGGTATTTATGGCGTACAAGCTATATATATGCCACTATGGGAGGTATTTATGGCACACGCTATATATGGGAGGTATTTATGGCGTACAAGCTATATATATGCCACTATGGGAGGTATTTATGGCACACGCCCTATATATGGGAGGTATTTATGGCACACACCCTATATATGGGAGGTATTTATGGCACACACACTATATATGGGAGGTATTTATAACACACGCCCTATATATGGGAGGCATTTATGGCACACACCCTATATATGGGAGGTATTTATGGCACACGCCCTATATATGGGAGGTATTTATGGCACACACCCTATATATGGGAGGTATTTATGGCACACACCCTATATATATATGGGAGGTATTTATGGCACACATGCTATATATGGGAGGTATTTATGGCACACACCCTATATATGGGAGGTATTTATGGCACACATGCTATATATGGGAGGTATTTATGGCACACTATTATGGGAAGCACATATGAGTATTGTGGCACACACCCTATATATGGGAGGTATTTATGGCACACACCCTATATATGGGAGATATTTATGGCACACCCTATATATGGGAGGTATTTATGGCACACACCCTATATATGGGAAGTATTGATGGCACACACCCTATATATGGGAGGTATTTATGGCACACACCCTATATATGGGAGATATTTATGGCACACCCTATATATGGGAGGTATTTATGGCACACATGCTATATATGGGAGGTATTTATGGCACACACCCTATATATAGGAGGTATTTATGGCACACGCCCTATATATCTGCCACTATGGGAGGTATTTATGGCACACACCCTATATATGGGAGGTTTTTATGGCACACACCCTATATATCTGCCACTATGGGAGGTATTTATGGCACACACGCTATATATGGGAGGTATTTATGGCACACACCCTATATATGGGAGGTATTTATGGCACACACCCTATATATGGGAGGTATTTATGGCACACGCCCTATATATCTGCCACTATGGGAGGTATTTATGGCACACACCCTATATATGGGAGGTATTTATGGCACACGCCCTATATATGGGAGGTATTTATGGCACACACCCTATATATCTGCCACTATGGGAGGTATTTATGGCACACACCCTATACAGGGCTCACACTGGCTTTTTTTTTTCTTTGCGCCAACACTTTCGCCAAATAAAAAAAATTGGAGACATTTCAGTGAAGTTGGAGCCAAATTTTAAGCCAGCTTCAAAATCAAATATTTCACCATCTTAGTTTTTCAGAGACCGTTTTGAGAGACTTAATGTGATTGTGTCTCAGATGGTACCTCCGAAGATGCATTTCACAAAAACAGTTGAGATACATCAATGAATACCAAAATATCAAATACCAAATACCAAAACGTCAAAATATAGGAGAGTAAAGAATTTGTTTAGCTTATTTTTCACTTATTAATGCTTTTAGGTATATTTAATGTATTTTATAGACCTCGGTCCGTCACTTCAACCTGTGATCGCAACTTGTCCTTGTTCATAAATATATGTTTTTCGGCTAATTATCGCATCTGCATGTCCACTTTCAACGTCATGGATAGCAAATCCAGAAAATTCCATGCTAAATTTAACTTGGCCGTATTGCGATCTATCTGGAAAATCTCACTAGTATATAGTGATGTAATTCCTTTCACCGATTTACAGTTGCCACCGACTACCATTTTGCTGCAGATAAGACACATTACAAGATATTTCAGCATTGCACACTTCTACATAATCACCACAAACACTAATACATGTACAACAATTGTGCATGATAAGCAAAACTAACCGAATTTAACAATACGACAACTGAATGTTATCGCTGGCGTAGCCGATGATGTAGTGTTCAGTCATGTGACCACAATCGCGAGGTCATGCGCGGGAAATAGGAATGCTATAAAAAAGTGTTTTTTTTTTCAATATTTTTTTTATTATTACTTAATTTTTTTCAGGTCATATACATATATGTTCCGAAATACAAATCTACTGTAAAATGATCTTTCACTAACTGTTTTGCTCACAGTCCATCCACCCAGGGCCTTTAACCATTACAATGCTGAATGAAATGTTGTCGTCTGCTGATTATTATTTTGTTTTCCCTTTTCTTCATCAAAAACATGCTCTTACAGCACTTTAGAATTATTTCCATTGAATTGCTGCCAGGTTGGATGACACTACAAACCGAGATCCCATCCCTATATGACCATAGTTGTTGCTGGGACATATAACCATATAACCCACTGAGTGACTGACTTTTACTTTCTCAGTTTCTGAAATGCTGCCATGGTTTATTGACAGAGAACAAAATATATAACAACAGCAGACGACAATTTTGGTTCCCTCATTCTAAGGGTTAAAATATAACTTGCATACATTAGGTCCCATGCAATTTTGAATAAAAGTATCAAAGAGGCTGAATCTCAAGTACGCATCAGCTGTTTCAAGTGAATACAACTGCGGATATTTCCCTGTTTACCAGGTGAATTTCACTTCCTAGACCACAACAGGAGGTGCCTCTTGTTGATAAACCATGATAATTAACTTTGTAAAGAATCCCTTGACCAGTTTATGGCGCACGCCTGTTAATGATACATAACAAATATGTTCCCAATAAAGTTTATACAGAGTAATTGACCGCCACTTAAAACTTCACATGTTTCTGTCAAAATTACACACAGGTGGACTGGTTATCGATTTTCTCCAAGCGAAATGTGCATGCTTAGAGGCAAGCGAAAACCCAGTCTGGACTAGAGACCGTGTCCTGGGAAAAGCAGACTTGTGTCAATTTTGCTATTTTTTTACCGGCGCCATTACTTTCGCCAAATTTTGTTTTCTTGTGCCACATTCAATTTATTAGCGCATTTGGCGCCATTTGCGAAGGCCAGCGCGAGCCCTGCTATATATGGGAGGTATTTATGGCATACACCCTATATATGGGAGGTATTTATGGCACACACCCTATATATGGGAGGTATTTATGGCACACGCCCTATATATGGGAGGTATTTATGGCACATGCCCTATACATCTGCGACTATGGGAGGTATTTATGGCACACTTCCTATATATGGGAGGTATTTTTGGCACGCGGCCTATATATCTGCCACTATGAGACTAGGGCGGTATTTTTGGCACGCGGCCTCCTCTGCCACTATGAGACGGGAGGTATTTTTGGCACGCGGCCAATATATCTGCCACTATGAGACGAGGGAGGTATTTTTGGCACGCGGCCTATATATCTGCCACTATGAGACTAGGGAGGTATTTTTGGCACGCGGCCTATATATCTGCCACTATGAGACTAGGGAGGTATTTTCGGCATGCGGCCTATATATCTGCCACTATGAGACTAGGGAGGTATTTTTGGCACGCGGCCTATATATCTGCCACTATGAGACTAGGGAGGTATTTTTGGCACGCTGCCTATATGCTGCCACTATGAGACTAGGGTGGTATTTTTGGCATGCGGCCTATATATCTGCCACTATGAGACTAGGGAGGTATTTTTGGCACGCGGCCTATATATCTGCCACTATGAGACAAGGGAGGTATTTTTGGCACGCGGCCTATATAGCTGCCACTATGAGACTAGGGAGGTATTTCTGGCATGCGGCCTATATATCTGCCACTATGAGACAAGGGAGGTACTTTTGGCACGCTGCCTATATATCTGCCACTATGAGACTAGGGATGTATTTTTGGCACGCGGCCTATATAGCTGCCACTATGAGACTAGGGAGGTATTTCTGGCATGTGGCCTATATATCTGCCACTATGAGACTAGGGAGGTATTTCTGGCATGCGGCCTATATATCTGTCACTATGAGACTAGGGAGGTACTTTTGGCACGCTGCCTATATATCTGCCACTATGAGACTAGGGAGGTATTTTTGGCACGCAGCCTATATATCTGCCGCTATGAGACAAGGGAGGTATTTTGGCACGCGGCCTATATATCTGTCACTATGAGACTAGGGAGGTATTTTTGGCACGCTGCCTATATAGCTGCCACTATGAGACAAGGGAGGTATTTTTGGCACGCGGCCTATATATCTGCCACTATGAGACTAGGGAGGTATTTTTGGCATGCGGCCTATATAGCTGCCACTATGAGACTAGGGAGGTATTTTTGGCACGCGGCCTATATATCTGCCACTATGAGACGAGGGAGGTATTTTTGACACGCGGCCTATATATCTGCCACTATGAGACGAGGGAAATATTTATGGCACCTATCAGCCACTATGTGTCGAGGGAGGTATTTATGGCATGCGACTTATATGTCTGCCACTCTTTGACACATGTTATGGCACACGACCTAGGGAGGTATTTATGACGCACAACCCATATATCTGCCACTCTGACATGGTAGGTATTTATGGCACACGTCCTATATATCTGCCACTATGGGACGAAAGGTATTTATGGCATGCAGCCTATCTTTATCGTACATCCATGTCTGCCACAGAGCTGGACAACGCGGAGGTGGTGGATGATCCCGATGACTTCATGCCCGTCTACCCATCCACCGAGGTGGAGCTCACGGAGGACATGATGGACCAATCAAACGACAAGCGTGGCGAGGCCATGGGGGCGCTCAGTGATAGTAAGTATGCGATGAAGGTCATGGGTGCTAAAATTGTTTACATCCATATGCAAATTGTTATTACTCATTGAACCGTATTGAATGTGGGCTTCATCCCCTCAAGTCAAGATCACGGGTGTATAGTTGCGGTTATGTTCTTAATAGCTCGCCAGTGGTGGCAGTTTATTTTACAAGAAATTTTAATAATTTTTTTTAATTTCCGATGAGTTATCCATAGCCAGCAGTGACACTTGTGTGTTCCTTCCAAAGGTGAAGTCACGGTGTATGATCACGTGGTACTAACAACAACAAGTACCGATTCAAAGTACGTATTCTTTTATAGTGTCCTTATTACGTAACGGATTTTGATGAAATATGGCGCATCAAACGCGTCTTGTTAAGATGCATTTGGTGGTCTCTGTATTTTCGCCCAAACTTCTGTCATTTTTGCGAAGAATCGATTTCCGTGTCTCCGACACGGAAATCGATTCTTCACAAAAGCGACTTAAGTCTGTGCCAAACTCCCTAGACCACCAAATGCAGCTCATGAAGACACGTTTGCTGCGCCATATTTCATCAAAAGCCGTTGCATATTAAGGAAAATATCAAATAATACTTATTTTGGAGTGGGCGACGTTGTTGTAACCACGTGATCATGCACCTTGGAAGTGGTCTTGGACAATGAGACTCATGTTACCTGAGGCTCATCTGGGACTGGCCACTCCCATATTTGAACTCAGATTGTCACTGTGTCGGTGATGTGTCACGTAATACATGCACAATCACATCCACTTACAGATAACCTGGATGAAGCAATAAACCTGTTTACGGAAGCTATAAAGCTGAACCCGCTCTCTGCTATGCTGTACGCCAAGAGAGCGAGGTAGGTCACATGTCTCCTGGGCCAGCCGCCATTTTCTGTGTCTTTTGAAAACAATTTTTCACTCATCATTCATATTGCATATAGATTGTAACATTATATGTTTGAAATGTTCATCTGATATAAATTGGAGCTAAGAAATATCGAACCCCCCTACCTCCCCCCCCCCCCACCCTATCACAACAGGTACTAGTAACGGGATTTGTTGCCTAAACAATAGGACCCCTACTTTAAATTTTGCATTTACTCCTGGATTTGACAATTTTCTTCCACAATCATTTGAAATGTTAGTTAAATAGTGGACAGTGTGTTGATGACATTAGATGTCAAATAACTTGACTCCTAAATTTGACAGCTAACTTCAAATGATACAGTTAGAGGAGTCGAATGACCCTGGCATTAACTCGCTACTTGGAGCTGTGAATGTAATGCAGTCTATCCGTATACTGTAATACTGTAGCGCCTCGTCTGTCTGTGTGGCTTCTCGGGTGCTGATAAGAAGAAATTCCACTTGGCTTAAAACATAAATTAATGGGAAATATTATTGTGATACTGCCTTTCCTACTATATATATATATATGTATTAAGCAGATATGGTATAATGTTATGTTAAAGCGACTCCACTCCAGATGAGGGGTAAAACGGATACTATTTTAAATAAATAAGTACCTAATGATGTAACTATTGCGACAGGTTTAAAAATTATAAGTGGCCAGTATAGATATTTATTTATTTAATATTAATTAATTTGTTGGGAGTGGCGCGCGTTACTCCCATTTATTTTTATAATTCGCGCTATACTGATATTGCCCGTCACGTGGTATCATGCACATGCGCAGTTGACTGTCTTGGCCACCAAAATGGCGACTCGCAGAGCGGAAGATGAGACGAGCATGGTTTTGACATGTTCAGAACGAAAAAGAAGAAAAATATCGCGTGATCGCCGATATCGCAAGCAAGTAATCAATATTGGCGACCAGATCAACCCATGGAAGCAGATTGACCTGTAGGTGTTTGACCCCAAATTGTGTGTTTTGAGACGGTCCCTCGGAAGAAAATTGCCGATGCGATAGCACGTCCGTTACAAAATACATACTTTCTACATATTTAAACAACATCTGTGGTCTGCCCTAGGTAAAAGTAAGTTATTTGGAAATGTATTGATGTTGAAACACATTCGTTTCATATAGAACGCCTGTGTATAACGCTAATATGTATCGACTTACCTCAGAGTCGGACATTGTTGTTGATATAGCTGGACGCGATGTGCGCATGCCCGGAAGTATGATTTGTGGGCCATTTGTGTCACGTGGGATTACGTATGGCAAGCAGGTCGTAAGTAAAAATAGAATTGGAAACAGAAAAGCCCTTTCGTATAGGGACGTATAAAGTACGATTTAACGCGAATATAAACATCCACCAACCGAAAATGAGCTCGCAATGTGTAGATATATAGCAAATGCAGGTAAACATCGCGTGAAAAAAATACAGTACACTGTAATCCCATCTGGAGTGGAGCCGCTTTAACCCTTAGGCCTCTACTCACAACAATTGTCGTCTGCTGTTGCTTTTATAGCTTGCCTTATTTCTCAATAAAAACATGGTTTGACAGCACTTCAAAATCATTTCCAATGGAAATGATTCTGAAGTGCTGTCAAATCATGTTGTAAATTATTCTAAAGTGCTGTCAAAGCATGTATTTGATGATAAAAATGGAAAATAGAAAACAGCAGACGACAAAAAAAAAATAAGAATGGTCTAAGGGTTAACCCATTCAACACTCGAGACATCTCTACCAATGTTAGAAGCTGTGTAGATCATGATGATCTGGCTCGTAACGAGCTGTCTCATCAAGATCTGCACCATTTGTGGATATTTCCTGTGTAATGGAACAGTCTCAACATGAAACAGTCCATGTCAGTTACTGAGAGGTGAAAGGGTCAACATATTTGACCTTGAAGTTGACAATAAGTGATGGCCTGCGCCGTGTGATCATGGGTCTATGCTACACATGTTCACCCCCGGTGTGTGACCGTGGTGTGTGGTTTCAGTGCGTATATCCGTATGAAGAAGCTGAAGGCGGCCATCCACGACTGTGACAAGGCCGTCGAACTGAACCCAGACTCTGCCGGCCCCTACAAGTTCCGCGGCAAGGCCAAGATGTAAGTCTGTATACCCTCGGTGGTTCGCTCTCTTATGTAGTCGGGCGATATGTCCCCACCCTCTATTTTACTATTATACACTGGTTAACATTTGCATCAGTGATATATGGTAGCAAAACAGATATGTTCAGCGTGAGTAACCATTCTGATAACGGCGAGGTGACTAAACAATGATATATAAGACTGATATACAATGTACTATTTTTTTCACAGTGTCTGTTGATTTTGGTAATTTTTGGGTACACTGTATCTATGCATACTTTATTCCCATGTTCAAGGTCACTGGGGACTTGTGTTCTACTTTCATGTTTACCACTTGTGTTTAGGTCTAGATATAGGTCAATAAAATATCTCTCTTTGTTAGACTATCTCTCTAGTAGCATGGTCAATCCGCAATGGAAAACTACTTTTTCTTAGCTCGACTATTCGAAGAATAGTTAGAGCTTATGTTGTCACCCCGGCGTCGGCGTCACCGTCACGCCTTCAATAACCCCTGATCTATATTTGACCTTGACCTACATTTCCTCTTCAATTACTTAGTTAATTCCCCTTGGTTAAGGTTTTTAGTCGACCTTGGTTAAGGTTTTTATCTCGACTATTCGAAGAATAGTTAGAGCTTATGTTGTCAACCTTGGTTAAGGTTTTTAGTCAAGCTTGTACATGGAATACTATTTTGCATACATACACCATACTTGGACAACCTTTTCTCATAGGGATGTACATCAATAACCCCTGATCTATATTTGACCTTGACCTACATTTCCTCTTGAATTACTTAATTCCCCTTGGTTAAGGTTTTTAGTCGAGCTTGTATATGGAATACTACTGGCCCTACACCCACCATACTTGGACAACTTCATCTCCTAGTGATGTACATCAATAACCCCTGATCTATATTTGACCTTGACCTACATTTCCTCTTGAATTACTTACTTAATTCCCCTTGGTTAAGGTTTTTAGTCGAGCTTGTATATGGAATACTACTGGCCCTACACCCACCATACTTGGACAACTTCATCTCCTAGTGATGTACATCAATAACCCCTGATATATAGTTCACCTTGACCTACATTTCCTCTTGAATTACTTACTTAGTTCCCCTTGGTTAAGGTTTTTAGTCAAGCTTGTACATGGAATACTATTGTGCATACAGACACCATACTTGGACAATCTTTTCTCATAGTGATGTACATCAATAACCCCTAATCTATATTTGACCTTGACCTACATTTCCTCTTGAATTACTTAGTTAATTCTCTTTGGTTAAGGATTTTAGTCAAGCTTGTAAATGGAATACTCCTGGCCCTACACCAACCATACTTGGACAACTTCATCTCCTAGTGATGTACATCAACAACCCCTGACATGTATTTGACCTTGACCTACATTTTACCTTGAATTACTTAATTCCCCTTGATTAAGGTTTTTAGTCCACCTTGGTTAAGGTTTTTAGTCAAGCTTGTAGATGGAATACTATTGTGCATACAGACGCGATACTTGGATAACTTTTTCTCATAGGGATGTACATCAATAACCCCTGACCTATATTTTACCTTCACCTACATTTAACCTTGAATTACTTGGTTAATGTTTATAGTCAAGCTTGTATATGGAATACTCCTGGGCCTACATCAACCATACTTGGACAACTTCATCTCCTAGTGATGTACATCAATAACCCCTAACCTATATCTGACATTAACCTACATTTAACATTGAATTACTTACTTAATTTCCCTTGGTTAAGGTTTTTATGCAGGCTGCAGCTACCTTGTTTGTCAAGCTATGTGTACATCGACAACCCTCGTAGTCGAGCTATGCTGTTCTCCTACAGCTCTTGTTAGTCAAGCTTGTACATGGAATACTATTGTGCATAGACACCATACTTGGACAACCTTTTCTCATAGGGATGTACATCAATAACCCCTGATCTATATTTCACCTAGACCTACATTTCCTCTTGAATTACTTACTTAATTCCCCTTGGTTAAGGTTTTTAGTGAACCTTGTATATGGAATACTACTGGCCATACACCCACCATACTTGGACAACTTCATCTCCTAGTGATGTACATCAATAACCCCTGATCTATATTTGACCTTGACCTACATTTCCTCTTGAATTACTTAGTTAATTCCCCTTGGTTAAGGTTTTTAGTCAACCTTGGTTAAGGTTTTTAGTCAATCTTGTACATGGAATACTATTGTGCATACTGACACCATACTTGGACAACCTTTTCTCATAGGGATGTACATCAATAACCCCTGATCTATATCTGACCTTGACCTACATTTCCTCTTGAATTACTTAGTTAATTCCCCTTGGTTAAGGTTTTTATTCGAGCTTGTATATGGAATACTACTGGCCCTACACCCACCATACTTGGACAACTTCATCTCCTAATGATGTACATCAATAACCCTGGATCTATATTTGACCTTGACCTACATTTCCTCTTGAATTACTTAGTTAATTCCCCTTGGTTAAGGTTTTTTGTCAACCTTGGTTAAGGTTTTTTGTCAACCTTGGTTAAGGTTTTTAGTCAAGCTTGTACATGGAATACTATTGTGCATACAGACACCATACGTGGACAACCTTTTCTCATAGGGATGTACATCAATAACCCCTGATCTATATTTCACCTTGACCTACATTTCCTCTTGAATTACTTACTTAATTCCCCTTGGTTAAGGTTTTTAGTCAATTGTGTATATGGAATACTACTGGCCCTACACCCACCATACTTGGACAACTTCATCTCCTAGTGATGTACATCAATAACCCCTGATCTATATTTGACCTTGGCCTACATTTCCTCTTGAATTACTTACTTAATTCCCCTTGGTTAAGGTTTTTAGTCAAGCTTGTAGATGGAATACTCCTGGCCCTACACCAACCATACTTTGACAACTTCATCTCCTAGTGATTTACATCAACCCCTGACCTATATTTCACCTTGACCTACATTTAACCTTCAATTACTTAGTTAATTCCCCTTGGTTAAGGTTTTTACTCAAGCTTGTAGATGGAATACTATTGTGCATACAGACACCATACTTGGATAACTTTTTCTCATAGGGATGTATATGTACATCAATAACCCCTGACCTATATTTTACCTTCACCTACATTTAACCTTGAATTACTTGGTTAATGTTTATAGTCAAGCTTGTATATGGAATACTCCTGGGCCTACATCAACCATACTTGGACAACTTCATCTCCTAGTGATGTACATCAATAATCCCTGACCTATATTTGACCTTGACCTACGTTTATCCTTGGATTACTTAGTTATTTCCCCTTGATTAAGGTTTTTAGTCAAGCTTGTATATGGAATACTCCTGGGCCTACAGCAACCATACTTGGAAAACTTCATCTCCTAGTGATGTACATCAATAACCCCTGACCTATATCTGACATTGACCTACATTTAACCTTGAATTACTTACTTAATTTCCCTTGGTTAAGGTTTTTAGTCAACCTTGGTTAACGTTTTTATGCAGGCAGCAGCCACCTTCTTTGTCAAGCTATGTGTACATCGACAACCCTCGTAGTCGAGCTATGCTGTTCTCCTACAGCTCTTGTTAATACTTGATATCAAGTTTTATCAGGCTGGCCATCAAAATGGTAGTAATTCCTCAATGAGCCTCTGATTTCCTAGCCTTGCCAGGGCTGTACGAATTGGCACGCCCGACGCCCGGGACAAGTCGGTTTTAATCTCGGGGCAAGTGCCTCTATGCTGGAATTTAGTCCCAGGCAAGTCGCTATTTTCTGTTAGAACGTCCCGCCACAAGCCCGTTTTTTGGAACAGGACTGTCATAAACTTAATCCCAAAACTGACCACTTTATCGATAAATAACGCCGCGGGCGTCCTGGCGATTCGCAGCTACTGTGTTACACAGTACCTGTGTATCGCAAGAAAGTGATATAGCAATCTACAGCGACCCTGATTATATTAATTTAATCGAATTTGAAAGTACATGTAATTAGCGAATTAGCGAAAATATTCTGCAGCGATCGATGGTTATTGATTTATTTTATGTATGTTAACGTTTTCGTCTCACTGCGTCGACAGGCCAAGACACCTAACTTTAGAGAAATAAACGCATGTTCCTTCACGGGGTGAAAATGGAATTTAAGGTTCTTAATTATCGTTTCTACGCGGCAATTAAGCGAATGAAAAAGTGAAATTGAATGGGATGGACATACTATGAAGGTATGTTTGATTCCCAAGGCGATGTTCGAACAGTTCCACAAGCTCCAGATTGGAAGTCGGTGTTCTAAGCCCTAGTCCACAACCCAAACCTTATAAACGAAGGAAAGAAATGCTCCTACGAGCGACCATACGTACTTAGAATAACAGCTGACGTAACGCGCGGTAAACTGAAATGGCCTACGTGACAATTGACATTTATGTTCCAACAAGATTTTCACGGTGCGTAATCGATCGTATTTCCTCGCCACCATATGAAACTCGACTCGAGAAACACAAATTAAGTTGTGGATTTCTGAATTTGTCAATTGTTTGTATAGTCTAAGAAATCAAACAAATGTGACAATTCTTTTTACAAAATATTAGAATCGTCTAAGGAGACAATTCTCATGTGTTGTCAAAACATGTTTCATTAAGACATCGGACAAATGTGAAAAGAAAACCTGAATACATTGATATTTCTTACAAAAACATATTTTGACAAAATTTGAGAATCGTCCTAGGAAACGATTCTCATGTGCTGCCAAATCTTGGTTTTATCAAGAAATCAAACAAATGTCAAAATGCACAAGCTAATGTGTAATCATCAATTCATCGGCGATGCGATGACGTGAGCGACTACATAGCGTGGTTTTGGTATGTTCGTTTCCACCGAATTCTAAAGGTCAGTCACACTTTGCACGTGAAACTGGATTACCGACTGATGATTGTAAACACCATCAGGTGTGCAGCTAGACCGAAAATGATATGTCGCAAATGTGCTAATTAGGGATGGGTGGGTACTACCATATTTTTTTTTATGTTACAATCTCGCGTTTTTGCGATCTCGCCTTAAGCTTTCGGAAATACGATTTTCCCATGCGTGTTGGAGTTGGTTCTACGTACGCAGTAGCGGATTCAGGGGTGGGGGGGGCCGGAGGGCCCGGCCATCCCCTTCAGAAATCCTGATTTTTATTTACGAAATATTGAGCTTAGAATGCAGGAAATGGCTTCAATTCAAAAAAGTTCCGGGGGGGACATGCCCCCGGATCCCCCTACCCAACTCCCTCGCACCGCTCAGTCGACGAACGAGCATACCTCGTTCAAGTTCCATGTGCCCCTCCCCCTTGGTGAAATCCTGATTCCGCCACTGGTACGTACATGCATATAAAGCATGCTAGTTCGAATTGCATTCTACGTACGTACGTACGCAAAACTCAATGTCAACACGCATGCATTCTACACACACATAATGACATGAACAAACGTATTTCCAAAAGCGGAAGGTGACATCGTGAAAAGGCCGAGGCAAAAACGCGACATCGCGGTCTCGAAAATGCGAGATAGCCAGGCGAAAACGCGAGAATGAATACAATAGAATCTCACGATTCTCATTATTTTAGGAAACGATTTTTATACGACCGTTTTTAAGAAACGGTACGTATTATGTTTTACCGCTGGGCGGGCGAGCGGCTGACAGAAAAAGTGCATAGTTCGTGTACACAACTCCTCCGAAACCGTTCAGTCGATCGATTTGAAACTATACACACGTCTTCTACACATATTGAAGATGTGCACCTTGGTGTTTTTATGCCGACAAAATATTTTTTAACAAAAATATCACCTTTTTAACTTAGCCATTGTTTCTACATTTTTCTATACAATTCTATATACGGTACAGAGTTTGTGTACACAACTCCTCCGAAACCGTTCAGTCGATCGTTCTGAAACTATACACACGTCTTCTACACATATTGAAGATGTGCACCTTGGTGTTTTTATGCCGAAAAAATATTTTTTAACAAAAATATCACCTTTTTAACTTAGGCATTTTTTCAACATTATTGTATCCAATTCCCTATCATTTCTACTTTACACTCTACTTTTCTATCTGCCTAAATTAGTATACATGTTTAGCACAACGAGATGAAGAAATAATGCTATAGACTTTCAAATTCTCACTAATGTTTCTTGCCTTGGTGACAGCTTCACATTTCTGCATCTTCGCTGTCTGGCCCATATTCGACGGGCGTATTTTGTGACTTGCGGCAGTCTTGTTATGTTTTATTATTGTCGATAAATGTGTTTTGAGTATGCACTCATCGCAACGTTACGTGGCACAGTGACAAAAGACAAAATATGTACTATACAATGTTTATTATTATAGATATTTAATATAATATGTATATGTGCCAAGTGCTCAATTGTATTATATTTAAGAACTATGATAATAGTTTTTGTTTTGGGACAGTTTCGTATAAGAAATATTATGAGGACAAGTCACTTTTTCAAAATTACTTGCCCTGAAAATTATATTTTCCAGGACAAGTCTGGGCAAGTCACTTTTTTCAAGTCACTTGTCCGGGACAAGTGGCTAAAAAATCAATTTGTACAGCCCTGCTTGCCTGGTAAATTTATATCAACAGATACTAGCGTCCCATTGTCCGTGCGACTGTTTAACCCTAACAATGCTGTGTGTTGTCTGTTTTCCATTTTTCTCGTCACAAACATGATTTCACAGCACTTTCACAGCTTTTTGTCGCATCCTCTTGCGGACAGTGCGATATACTCGGCACATTGGTGTATGTACGGTCATGCGTCTGAGTTTACCTAAAGTTTTTTTTTATTTAGGTTAAAATTTTTTTTAGTACAGTCTACATTCGTTTACTCGGTTAAGTCGAATTCCCTCGTTACGTTGAATTTGTGTCCAAGTCCAGTTTCCGATCCTATTATTTTCAATTAAACTGGCTACTGTTATGTCGAATTTTGACCAAATTGAACTAATTGTTGGGTCCCGAAACAGAAATGTATGGTATTTCATTCTCGTTAAGTCAAACAAAGTGTCAGTTTGCGCTCGAAGTACGAATTCGCGGCGCCAATTTACCGGATCAAAGACTGGACTTGTTTACCTGTGTAAACCTGTGTAAACAAACTTTGAATAAGTGTTAAAGGTGATTTCCTCAACACCAATTAAACTTCGCTCATCTGATTTAATCACCAGTGATCAATAACTGATTAATGCGTGTATAGGCAAATGCATGTAAACGCATTAGAGTTGCAAAAATGTAACTCCGTGTGTCACAGGTCGTATGGGAGTTGCGTCCCATAACGTGTATGGCAATATTTTGAGGTCCTGTTCAGATTTCGTTACGTTGAACTTCGGTTTACTCGAAGTATTTAGCACAGTCCGACGGACTTGGAAATAAACGAGCGTAGGCTGTACTATCAATGCCTCGGCGGTCACGACATGCAGGCCATGGCCATCTAGTATTGAGAAAGAAAAATATAAAACACGGACGGGCTACAATTCCCATTTGCCACCTTGTACAGGCTGATAATTCCAGCAGAAAAATATTTACACAATTGATTGGCCCGTAGCAAGTCTCTGTCCAAAATTCATATCCCAGTAAACTCCCACGCTGAACTACTTCGGTAACCGTGAGGCGCAGTTAAAATAATTCTTAAGAAAACGGAAAATAAACACATTTTCTTGATGAATTTATTTCAAATGCTCGAATTATAAGGAATGAATGGCCTTTTTGTGGAATTTATCGGGGATATAAACTTGGAAAAGTCACGGGAATACTGGACGAGGCCTTCTGGCCTTCGTCCAGTATTCCCGCGACTTTTCCAAGTTTATACCCCGATAAATTCCACAAAAAGGCCATGCATTCCTATATTGTGATGTTGCAGGATGCTGGGCCAGTGGGAGGACGCCTACCACGACCTGACGATGGCGTGTAAACTCGACTACGACGAGGACGCCAACCTGATGCTGAAACAAGTTAAGCCCAATGTAAGTTATCACTCATGGGCCGACAAACTCTTGCACAGTCTTGCGTGATTGGGGAATGTGATATAGTGAAAAATGGTATAATCTCGGTCAAGTCGTTTCGGAACACCTGACATTCAGTGGAAAATGAAATTTAAAACAAATAAGTAGCATGTAGAAAGATTTACAAATTTACAATTATTTATATAATTCTGCTCCCCCATGCGCATGGTCAAGGTCAAATAACTTAGAAATTTCCGTCCAATAGATGTGTGTGTTTTTCTCCATTCTCCTATAATTTCTTGCCTTTCTGATTATTGGCTTCAAACTTCATGCGCATGCATTTGTCATATCTTCTTATTTCCCGTATTAATATCCATTTAGGGCAATTCCAGAATTAATCGTGGGGGTGGGCGGCACTTTTTTTCAAACCCCACCACCCATCAATAACAATTTTTGTTGACCCCCAGCAACCATCAATTTAAAATATTACCGAACCCCACCACCCATCATTTAGAAAGAAAAAACCCACCCCCCTGTCAATAAAAAAAAAAGCCAGCCCCACCATCCATCCATAAAAAAAAAATATGTCAACCCCACCACCCATCAATAAAAATTACTGACCCACCTTATAAATGAAGAAAGTAATGCCCATAAGGAGCGACCATACGTACTTAGAATAACAGCTGACGTAACACGCGTGTTAAACTGAAATGGTCTACGTGACAATTGACATTTACGTTCAAACAAGATTTTCACGGTGTGTAATCGATCGTATTTCCTCGCCACCATATGAAACCCGACTCGAGAAACACAAATTAAGTTGTTGATTTCTGAATTTGTTTTATTAAGTCATCGGACAAATGTGAAAAGAAAACCTGAATATATTGGTATTTCTTTACAAAAACATATTTTGACAAAATATGAGAATCGTCTTACTTACGAGACAATTCTCATGTGCTGCCAAATCTTGTTTTTATCAAGAAATCAAACAAATGTGAAACTGAACAAGCTAATGCATCAATTCGATGACGTGAGCGACTACATAGCGTGGTTTTGGTATGTTCGTTTCCGCCGAGTTCTAAAGGTCGGTCACACTTTGCACGTGAAAATGGATTACCGACTGATGATTGTAAACACCCTCAAGTGTGCAGCTAGACTGAAAATGATATGTCGCAAATGTGCTAGTTGGGGATGGGTGAGTACGGCGGTATATTTTTTTTATGTTACAATCTCGCGTATTTTTGATTGTGCCTTCCGCTTTTGGAAATACGATTTGCCCATGCATGTGTAGACAGTATGCGTGTTAGATTTGCGTTCTACATGTACGTACGCACATATTTATAAAAGCATGCTAGTTCGAATTGCGTTCTACGTGCATGTAATGTATGTGGAAAACTCAATTTAGTACAATAAATAGCATTAATAGGAACCTGCCAATCTCTGTATTCTATGTCTCTGACGAGACGTATGGTAATTACCGATACCACCATTAATTTTTGGCAGTTTTACACTGCGAACCCACAATTTCCCACGTGTATTTTTCACTCGAGTTTTCACTGGAGCCCATATAAATTAAATAATTACTGTTATTCACTGGCCCCCACCATGCATCAATTAGAATTTCATCATGAGTGTCAAGTTCAAATATAAACATTCTCTCCATGCTTTTTTCTCCATTCTGCTATAACTTTTTTACTGTATGAGCGATAGGCTTGAAACTTCTTGTACATGTTTCTCATCACTCATATTACTATCAAAACCCTTTTGATTTTCAAAATTAACAAATGCTTATCTCCCTTTGGCGGCCATTTTTATACGCCTGTTTAAAAAAAAGCGACATATTGTTTAATGGTGTTTAACGGCCTATCAACAGCTACGGTCATTTAAAGCCGGGCCAACGGGTTCGACCCCGCACCTAACCTGGTCGTACTTTACGGATTGTAACCAAATTCGGTGCACATGTCTATCATGGCAAGGGGAAGAACCATATTGTTTTACAGTGAGTTATCTCCCCTTGTTGACTGGTCATGCCTTGACGAGCGTATGTTGGGGCCAATGGACGTCCTGTTTATTTTGCTTTAACGTTACATGCCCACTCAGTAGGCACAAAATGCTCTTTATAGGAATGAAATAAGAGTATAATTGTGTCACTTATTCCACCAGTTCTAAAAATTACAAGTGCCCGCTATACAGATATAATCATTTAGTAATATTTATTTTACTGATAGTGACTTGCGGTGGTATCGGGCTATTTTCATATGCAAATGAGGCATGTTATTTTTGTCGAGCCCGCTTGCGGAAAGCGAGGCATAATGATCACAATGACGACCGGGTGTCCGTGCGTTGAAATCTGCATTAAAGTTTTTAAATACCTTATATCTCTGCATTCCTAAGTCACATTGACTTGAAACTTCATATGCTTATTATTCATCATCCATATATTCATGCTGTATCCCACTCATGTGGCCCCTGTGCCCAAGGTCAAGGCCAAATGACTTGTGTTAAAGTTTCTGTCAAAATTTTCGTTGAAAGTTTTCACATACCTTGTATCTCTGTAACCGTAAGTCAGATTTGCTTGATACTTTGTATGCTTATTGAGCATCATCAATATATTCATTCTGTGTCCCACTCATGCGGCCCCTGTACCCCAAGGTCAAGGCCAAATGACTTACAAGTTTGCGTTATTATAAAATCTGCGTTAAAGTTTTTATATCTCCACAATTGTTACTCCAATTTACTTCCAACTCTTTATTTTCATTCCATAGCCTGCCCATGTGGTCCACACGCCCAAGGTCAAGGTCAAATGACGAAATGTGTGTTAAAATTTTTATATACCTTATATCTCCACAATACTTACTCTGATTTACTTCCAACATCCAATAGTTCTTATTCATCATCCATATGTTCATGCTATAGACTGCCCATGTGCATGTGGTCCACATGCCCAAATTCAAGGTCAAATGACTTTGAAATTTGTGTCAAAGTTTGTACATACCTTATATCTCCACAACATTTACTCCGATTTACTTCAAACTTCAAATAATTCTTTATTATCATCCATATTTTCATTCTATAGCCCACCCATGTGGCCTACATGCCCAAGATCAAGGTCAAATGACTTTAAAATTTGTGTTAAAGCTTTTACATACCTTATATCTCCACAACCCTTAATTCAAACTTCAAATAAATACACTCTGACGGACATGAAATACTTGCCCTTGGCGGGCTCGACATGCGGGCCGCGGCCATCTGGTTTAATTATTTATACTAATTAAACGCGTCACTTGAAAAAATAATATTTTGACAGATTATAAAGTATGATCATTGCACATTAAAAAAATAAAGTAAAGAGAATAAATTGTGATGTCCGTTAACATTTTAAGGAAACACAGTTATCGCCCCTGATATCAGTGTAAAAATTTACGTCTGATATAAAATGTATAATAATGCCAATCAATACGTGGGTTAATGGTGAATGAATGTTTAATTTGCCAGGAAATGTCATATCTACAGAATATATTTAATTTCTATAAAGAATATTTTGTGTACTGATTGGGCATGTACCTTTTCAAGTTTTGATTTGTTGGTCCAGGTGTTGGCCGAGAGTAACTGAGCCAGTTCGCGCTTGCTTAGTTATTACCACATTTGGCTGCATGTTTGTGCGTACTAATCCAGAGACTAGTTCAAGAATGCTACAATGTACGTGACGTCCCCCAATGTATATGTGGTTCTGTATGTGACGTCCCCTTTTTACAGGCGATGAAAATCCAGGAGCATAAGCGGAAATACGAGAGGAAGCGGGAGGAGCGGGAACTCCGCGAGAGACGGGAGCGAGTGCAGCGGGCCCGCGAGGCTCAGGAGCAGGCCAGGAAGGTACCACACCATAGTTAACCCTCTAACCTCGGACCGGGAAGGTACCATACTATAGATAACGCTCTCACCCTGGGCCGGGAAGGTACCACACTATAGATAACGCTCTCACCCTGGGCCGGGAAGGTACCACACTATAGATAATGCTCTCACCCTGGGCCGGGAAGGTACCACACTATTGATAACCTTCTCACCCTGGGCCGGGAAGGTACCACACTATAGATAACGCTCTCACCCTGGGCCGGGAAGGTACCACACTATAGATAACGCTCTCACCCTGGGCCGGGAAGGTACCACACTATAGATAACGCTCTCACCCTGGGCCGGGAAGGTACCACACTATAGATAATGCTCTCACCCTGGGCCGGGAAGGTACCACACTATAGATAACGCTCTCACCCAGGGCCGGGAAGGTACCACACTATAGATAACGCTCTCACCCTGGGCCGGGAAGGTACCACACTAGAGATAACGCTCTCACCGTGGGCCGGGAAGGTACCACACTATAGATAACGCTCTCACCCTGGGCCGGGAAGTACCACACTATAGATAATGCTCTCACCCTGGGCCGGGAAGGTACCACACTATAGATAACGCTCTCACCCTGGGCCAGGAATGTGTCGCGCTATAGTTAACCCTCTCACCCTGGGCCGGGAAGGTACCACACTATAGATAACGCTCTCACCCTGGGCCGGGAAGGTACCACACTATAGATAATGCTCTCACCCTGGGCCGGGAAGGTGCCACACTATAGATAACGCTCTCACCCTGGGCCGGGAAGGTACCACACTATAGATAATGCTCTCACCCTGGGCGGAAGGTACCACACTATAGATAACGCTCTCACCAGGGCCGGGCCGGGAAGGTACCACACTATAGATAACGCTCTCACCCTGGGCCGGGAAGGTACCACACTAGAGATAACGCTCTCACCCTGGGCCGGGAAGGTACCACACTATAGATAACGCTCTCACCCTGGGCCGGGAAGGTACCACACTATAGATAATGCTCTCACCCTGGGCCGGGAAGGTACCACACTATAGATAACGCTCTCACCCTGGGCCAGGAATGTGTCGCGCTATAGTTAACCCTCTCACCCTGGGCCGGGAAGGTACCACACTATAGATAATGCTCTCACCCTGGGCCGGGAAGGTACCACACTATAGATAACGCTCTCACCCTGGGCCAGGAATGTGTCACGCTATAGTTAACCCTCTCACCCCAGGCCGGGAAGGTACCACATTATAGTTAACCCTCTCACCCCAGGCCAGGAAGGTACCACACTTAAGTTAACGCTCTCACCCCGGGCCAGGAATGTGTCACGCTATAGTTAACCCTCTCACCCCAGGCCGGGAAGGTACCACGCTATAGTTAACCCTCTTATCCTGGGTCAGGTAGGTACCACACTATTGTTAACCCTCTCACCCCAGGCCGGGAAGGTACCACACTATAGTTAACCCTCTCATTCCGGGCCAGGAAGGTACCACGCTATAGTTAACCCTCTCACCCCGGACCAGGAATGTACCATGCTATAGTTATCCCTCTCACCCCGGGCCAGGAAGGTACCATGCTATAGTTATCCCTCTCACCCCGGGCCAGGAAGGTACCATGCTATAGTTAACCCTCTCACCCCGGGCCAGGAATGTACCATGCTATAGTTAACACTCTCACCCCCGGCCAGTAATGTACCATGCTATAGTTAACCCTCTCACCCCGGGCCAGGAAGGTACCATGCTATAGTTAACCCTCTCACCCTGGGGTCAGGAAAGTACCACACTATAGTTAACCCTCTCACCCCGGGCTGGGAAGGTACCACACTATAGTTAACACTCTCACCCCGGGCCGGGAAGGTACCACGCTATAGTTAACCCTCTCACCCCGGGCCAGGAAGGTACCACACTATAGGTAACGCTCTTACCCAGCCGGGATGGTACCACACTATAGATAACGCTCACACTCAGCCGGGAAGGTACCACACTATAGTTAACACTCTCACCCCGGGTCAGGAAGGTACCACGTTATAGTTAACCCTCTCACCCCAGGCCAGGAAGGTACCACACTTAAGTTAACGCTCTCACCCCGGGCCAGGAATGTGTCGCGCTATAGTTAACCCTCTCACCCCAGGCCGGGAAGATACCACGTTATAGTTAACCCTCTCACCCCAGGCCAGGAAGGTACCACACTTAAGTTAACGCTTTCACCCCGGGCCAGGAATGTGTCACGCTATAGTTAACCCTCTCACCCCAGGCCGGGAAGGTACCACGTTATAGTTAACCCTCTCACCCCGGGCCAGGAAGGTACCACACTATAGTTAGCCCTCTCACCCCAGGCCGGGAAGGTACCACGCTATAGTTAACCCTCTCACCCAGCCGGGCGGGTACCATGCTATAGTTAACCCTCTTACCCTGGGTCAGGTAGGTACCACACTATTGTTAACCCTCTCACCCCAGGCCAGGAAGGTACCACACTATAGTTAACCCTCTCATTCTGGGCCAGGAAGGTACCACGCTATAGTTAACCCTCTCACCCCGGACCAGGAATGTACCATGCTATAGTTATCCCTCTCACCCCGGGCCAGGAAGGTACCATGCTATAGTTAACCCTCTCACCCCGGGCCAGGAATGTACCATGCTATAGTTAACCCTCTCACCCCGGGCCAGGAATGTACCATGCTATAGTTAACCCTCTCACCCCGGGCCAGGAGTGTACCATGCTATAGTTAACCCTCTCACCCCGGGCTAGGAAGGTACCATGCTGTAGTTAGCCCTCTCACCCTGGGTCAGGAAGGTGCCACACTATAGGTAATGCTCTCACCCAGCCGGGAAGGTACCACACTATAGATAACGCTCTCACCTCGGCCGGAAAGGTACCACACTATAGTTAACCCTCTCACCCCAGGCCGGTAAGGTACCACGTTATAGTTAACCCTCTCACCCCAGGCCAGGAAGGTACCACACTTAAGTTAACGCTCTCACCCCGGGCCAGGAATGTGACGCGCTATAGTTAACTATCTCACCCCAGGCCGGGAAGGTACCACGTTATAGTTAACCCTCTCACCCCGGGCCAGGAAGGTACCACACTATAGTTAACCCTCTCACCCCAGGCCGGGAGGGTACCTTGCTATAGTTAACCCTCTCACCCTGGGTCAGGTAGGTACCACACTATTGTTAACCCTCTCACACCAGACCGGGAAGGTACCACGCTATAGTTAACCCTCTCATTCTGGGCCAGGAAGGTACCATGCTATAGTTAACCCTATCATCCTGGGCCAGGAAGGTACCATGCTATAGTTAACCCTCTCGCCTCGGGCCAGGAAGGTACCACCCTATAGTTAACACCCTTGGCCAGGAAGGTACCACGCTATAGTTAACCCTCTCAACCCGGACCAGGAATGTACCATGCTATAGTTATCCCTCTCACCCTGGGCCAGAAAGGTACCATGCTATAGTTATCCCTCTCACCCCGGGCCAGGAAGGTACCATGCTATAGTTAACCCTCTCACCCCAGTCCAGGAAGGTACCATGCTATAGTTAGCCCTCTCACCCTGGGTCAGGAAGGTACCACACTATAGTTAACCCTCTCACCCCGGGCCGGGAAGGTACCACACTATAGTTAACCCTCTCACCCCGGGCCGGGAAGGTACCACGCTATAGTTAACCCTCTCACCCCGGGCCGGGAAGGTACCACACTATAGTTAACCCTCTCACCCGGGCCAGGAAGGTACCACACTATAGTTAACCCTCTCACCCGGGCCGGGAAGGTACCACACTATAGGTAACCCTCTCACCCGGGCCGGGAAGGTACCACACTATAGTTAACCCTCTCATCCCGGGCCAGAAAAGTACCACCCTATAGTTAACCCTCTCACCCCAGACCAGGAAGGTACCACGCTATAGTCAACCCGCTCACCCCAGGCCAGGAATGTACCATACTATAGTTAACCCTCTCACCCGGGCCGGGAAGGTACCACACTATAGTTAACCCTCTCACCCCAGACCAGGAAGGTACCACGCTATAGTCAACCCGCTCACCCCAGGCCAGGAATGTACCACACTATAGTTAACCCTCTCACCCCGGGCCGGGAAGGTACCACACTATAATTAACCCTATCACCCGGGCCGGGAAGGTACCACACTATAGGTAACCCTCTCACCCCAGGCCAGGAATGTACCACGCTATAGTTAACCCGCTCACCCCAGGCCAGGAATGTACCATGCTATAGTTAACCCTCTTACCCCAGGCCAGGAAGGTACTACACCATAGTTAACTAAGCGAGTGCAGCGGGTCCGCTAAGCTCAGGAGCAGGCCGGGAAGGTACCACACTATAGATAACCCTCTCACCCGGGCCGGGAAGGTACCACACTATAGATAACCCTCTCACCCGGGCCAGCCCGGGCCGGGAAGGTACCACACTATAGATAACCCTCTCACCCGGGCCAGGAAGGTACCACACTATAGATAACCCTCTCACCCGGGCCAGGAAGGTACCACACTATAGATAACCCTCTCACCCGGGCCAGGAAGGTACCACAATATAGATAACCCTCTCACCCCAGGCCAGGAAGGTACTACACTGTAGTTAACTAAGCGAGTGCAGCGGGTCCGCTAAGCTCAGGAGCAGGCCGGGAAGGTACCACACTATAGATAAACCTCTCGCCCTGGGCCAGGAAGGTACCACACTATAGATAACCCTCTCACCTGGGCCAGGAAGGTACCACACTATAGATAACCCTCTCACCCGGGCCAGGAAGGTACCACACTAGTATAATCCCTCTCACCGGGCCGGGAAGGTACCACACTATAGATAACCCTCTCACCCGGGCCGGGAAAGTACCACACTATAGATAACCCTCTCACCCGGGCCAGCCCGGGCCGGGAAGGTACCACACTATAGATAACCCTCTCACCCGGGCCGGGAATGTATCGCATTATATAGATAACTTCTCTCCCACCCCGGGCCAGGAAGGTACCAACAATATAGATACACCCGCTCTCACCAGGCCAGGAAGGCGCCGTACTACAACTATAGTAACGCTAAGCGTGTGCAGCAGGTCCGCTAAGCTCAGGAGCAGGCCGGGAAGGTACCACACTATAGATAAACCTCTCGCCCTGGGCCAGGAAGGTACCACACTATAGATAACCCTCTCACCCGGGCCGGGAAGGTACCACACTATAGATAACCCTCTCACCCGGGCCAGGAAGGTACCACACTATAGATAACCCTCTCACCCGGGCCAGGAAGGTACCACACTATAGATAACCCTCTCACCCGGGCCAGGAAAGAAATACCACTCTAGATAAACCCTCTCAAACCTGGCCAGGAAGGTACCCCACACTGTAGATAACCCTCTTTCACCCGGGAGCCAGAAGGTACCCACACTATAGATAACCCTCTCACCCGGGCCGGGAAGGTACCACACTATAGATAACCCTCTCACCCGGGCCGGGAAAGTACCACACTATAGATAACCCTCTCACCCGGGCCAGCCCGTGCCGGGAAGGTACCACACTATAGATAACCCTCTCGCCCGGGCCAAGAAGGTACCACACTATAGATAACCCTCTCACCCGGGCCAGGAAGGTATCACACTATAGATAACCCTCTCACCCGGGCCAGGAAGGTATCACACTATAGATAACCCTCTCACCCGGGCCGGGAATGTATCGCATTATAGATAACGCTCTCGCCCCGGGCCAGGAAGGTACCACAATATAGATAACGCTCTCACCCCAGGCCGGGTAGTTACCACACTATAGTCAACCCTCTCACTCCGGGCGAGTGCAGGAAGGTATCGCACTATAGATAACGCTCTCACCACGTGCCGGGAAGGTACCACACTATAGATAACGCTCTCACCACGTGCCGGGAAGGTACCACACTATAGTTAATCCTCTCACCCCGGGCCAGGAAGGTACCACACTATAGATAACGCTCTCACCACGTGCCGGGAAGGTACCACACTATAGATAACGCTCTCACCACGTGCCGGGAAGGTACCACACTATAGATAACGCTCTCACCACGGGCCGGGAAGGTACCACACTATAGTTAATCCTCTCACCCCGGGCCAGGAAGGTACCATGCTATAGTTAACCAGTTCGCTCAGAAAATGGTGTTTTTGCCAAAAATTAGATAATATCCACAGTCCAAATCCTGGTGAGAAACTTTCAATTGATGCTCAACATATTTTATATTTTTGGCTGTTTTTTTTTTTTTTTTAGCTCACCTGACCGAAGCGAAGTAGGTAAAACTCTCAAAAAATCTTCTCGCGAACTGCGAGGCCAATTTCGACGAAGCTTGATATGAATGATCGATAGTTAACGATGTTTCAGATTCCTTCACGTGGTGGCCCCCGGGTCAAAAATGGGTCAAGTAGGGGTCAAATTTCATATTTGACCGAATATGGTCATGTCATATGTCAATTCGAAGGTATGGACGAAACGATCACTTAGGAGCATGTTTTGTCGAAATCAGATGATTACATCATCCAAGATGGCCGCCGAAAGGTCAAAAGGTCGTTCTTTTATTAGAGATTTCAAACGTCTTCTTCATACAAACCGCTTGGCCATTGGTAGCAAACTTCGCAGTTATGGTCCATTGGTAAAGCCTGTTTAGTTTTGTTAAAATGGCGGTCATAGTTAATCCAAGATGGCGGCCGTCTAAAAATAGCACAAAATTAAAAATATCTTCTCACTAACCACCAGACCGATTTCTACGAAACTTGGCAGAAATTATTGATGTACAATGCATTTCAAATTTGTTAAAATGGTGACCCCTGGGTCAAATAGGGGTCAAATTTCATTTTTGACGGAATATGGTATATCAAATCAAAGGTATGGATGAGGCGATCGCTGTGGTGCTGTTTTCATCAAATCGGATGATTACATCATCCAAGATGGCCGCCGAAAGGTCAAAAGGTCGTTCTTTTATTAGAGATTTCAAATGTCTTCTTCATACAAACCGCTTGGCCATTGGTGGCCAAACTTCGCAGTTATGGTTCATTAATAAAACCTTTTCAGTTTTTGTCGCGCCTGCTTTAGCAGAGGCGCTACTATAGTCGGCGCTTTTTCCGTCGTCCGCGTCGTCTGGTTTTTTTGTAAGGCAAATGCGTTAAAGTTATTGTTTTTTCACAATATCTCTTTAACCCCTTGCCAGACATTGATAATATTTCACATCAATGTTTGTCTAGGGATGATGCTTCATTACGCATAGCCCCACATCCAAATTATCAAGGTCACGGTCATTTGTTTACTTGTAATGTTCACCGGTTTTGTAACAGAAATACGTTAAAGTTATTGTTTTTTCACAATGTCTCTTTTAACCCCTTGCCAGACTTTGATAATATTTCACATCAATGTTTGTCTAGGGATGATGCTTCATTACGCACATCCCCACATCCAAATTCTCAAGGTCAAGGTCATTTATTTACTTGTAATGTTCACCGGTTTTGTAACAGACATGCGTTAAAGTTATTGTTTTTTCACAATATCTCTTTAACCCCTTGCCAGACTTTGATAATATTTCACATCAATGTTTGTCTAGGAATGATGCTTCATTACACACACCCCCACATCCAAATTTTGAAGGTCAAGGTCATTTATTTACTTGTAATGTTCACTGGATTTGTAACAGAAATGTGTTAAAAGTTATTGTTTTTTCACAATATCTCTTTAACCCCTTTCCAAACATTGATAATATTTCACATCAATGTTTTTCTACGGATGATGCTTCATTATGCACACCCCCACATCCAAATTCTGAAGGTCAAGGTAATTTATTTACTTGTAATGTTCACAGTCAAATGCCTCGGCAGGCGCGACACCGCTTCCGTGGCGGAATTCTTGTGTTAAAATGAGGTTCGTCGTTAATCCAAGATGGCGGCCATCTAAAAATATAGAATATGGTTATATAATACATAAAATCTAAGGATTGCAATAAAAAGTAGGCTGGAAGCATCCTGTTGTGGTCTCCAAACCTCTCAAAGTTTTGTAAGATATATCTGTACATGTCGCGAGACAACTCCTACCCTGGTGACTTCTCAAGTTTGTCGCATTGACATTTTGTGCCTGTCATGGGCTTATTTTGATGTATATGTAGTGACAACTTTACATACCAGTATTTGCTTGATTTTTATGACATTGCGCAGGTGAGCGATATAGGGCCATCATGGCCCTCTTGTTTATATAAAAAATCCTGCATCCGCAATGTTCAGTTGCTACGTTTAGCAAATTTATAAGGCTCTATTTTCAGGCAATATTTTTGGTTTCCAATGATTTTAGCCAAATCTTGTATGAGCTTTCATTAGGGGCAATCCGGGTAAATACGGACAACTTTCTGGAGACGCTGATGTTTGTGTTCATAATCACGATGTATGTCGCAATATAATAAAGGTCTCGCTATGGTGATATGCGAGGGTGTCCGAACTAATTAGTCCGTATTTCAAATACAGTGTTTTAGGTCGTTCAACCCCCGAGTTTTACATATAATTGAAGATACTTGAAAAGGGTGAAATACGGACACGGACCGGGGAATCACGGACATAGAGTCGGCAAATTACGGACATAGCAAATTATGATATGGAAAATACGGACAAAAAAAAGATTTTTAAAAAATTACTATGTTTTAGACTACTCACTAGTAATTAATTTAATAAGTGTGTACAACTTACAATCATTTAAGTAAAACATATGCCTGCATACTCGAAGTTACTGCAGAATGCTATTTTGATATGGTAAAATACGGACAGATTGTCCGTAGTTTTACGACAATCAAAAAATGATAGGTTTAATACGGACAGTGTTATTATTTTACAGTTTTTGTAACATCTATGTTACCAATTGTAAATTCACGAAAGACATTCAAAAGGTATACCCAGTTCGAGTGTATTTTTCCCGCCCAAAAATGTTTACGACATTTGAAAGTCAGTCTTTTGGAAAAGGTTGTGTGTATAGCGTCACTAAAGTAGGTGTATGATGTCATTGAGATGGGTGTACCTCATAGCCGCATGTGTCACATTCGCGGGAAATGACCTGAAAACGGTTAAATGGACCAAAAATAATGAAAATGACACTACTTATGCAGGGAATCCGTTACATCAATGGGTGTCTGTATTTTTCCTATGTCCGTGTTTTCCCGGATTGCCCCTACATCATAACACAGCTACTATAAACTTTCAGGAAAGAATTTTTCACATTAATGAGCCCTCTGAAATCGTTCAGATGCAACCAAATCTTGTATGAGCTTTAACTGGATCATAATAAAGCTACTTCTAAAAAATAGTTGTGTGCAATTTGACCATGACCTACTTTTTTCCACATGAATGACTTAGTCATGTTCAATGTTATTTTTGGTGTTCAAGTCTGTTTGTCACTCACTGTAACAGCTACAACAAACCAACGTCATCTACTAGTGGTGTATACCCGAAACTGTGGTACGACATCAACATCATTTGATTTTGATTCACTTTTTATGCATCATGTGGTGGTTGGTTGGGAGCACGAGATGGGTAATTTAACGATCGGAATTCATCTTTACCAGAATCCCGACCAGACCTGTTTTGACCCTCAGGTATGTCTGTTTATACCAAGCACTGAATTTTGCCAGTGGCATATAGCGTTAAGCTTGTCCTTGCGTCTGAACTCATTTCTGCCTGGCAGCTCGATATTCTTTGCCCAATTCCGCCCATATTTCACATTGTTGCTTTGGTTTCGATCAAGGATAGACACGTAATGAAAGTGTTGTTTGTTGCATCAAGTTCAAAGCCACCTGTGCTAAAAATAGATTGTTTCCTCACAACAAATTAGGCAGTTTAATTGTCCAAGACACCACAGCTCAATCTCGACAAACCTTATATTCGAGCACGAGAATGATGCGCAGGTTGTAATTTTTATAATCCCTGATGTATCTGATCCAGTGTTACAGCAATGTACAACACTTTAACTTTCAGGAGAGCCAGAGCTCGTCTGAATCATCCGGGGGATTTCCTGGTGGAATGCCCGGGTTTGGAGGTATGCCTGGGGGATTTCCTGGCGGCATGCCAGGAATGGGCGGCATGCCAGGAATGGGCGGCATGCCAGGAATGGGCGGCATGCGGGGGGAATGGGTGGCATGCCAGGAGCAGGTATGTAGTAATAGTACTTCACTCGGTTGTCTGATATAGGTTCCGTGTACAGACTCCACTATAGTCGGCGTTTTCTCTGTCTGCGTTGTTGTTCACAATTCTTTTTTAGCTCACCTGAGCGAAGCTCATGTGAGCTATTGTTACCGCAATGTGTCCGTCGTCGTCCGTCGTCGTCGTCCGTGAACATTTTCAAACGTCTTCTCCTCGGTTACCATTGGGCCTATAGTCACCAAACTTCATGGTCATGGTCCTTAGGTAGGGGATTACAAAATTGTTAAAATGACATCATTACGTAATCTAAGATGGCCACTGTCTAAAAATAGCACAAATTCTTCAAAAATCTTCTTCTCAAGAACCGCCAACCGGATTTCGACAAAACTTGGTAGGAATGATCGATGTACAATGCTCTTTCAAAGTTGTTAAAATGGGCTTAACCCGTTGGGTCAAATTTTATTTTTGACCGAATATGGTCATGTCTATATCAAATCGAAGGTATCAAAGAGGCGATCGCTCTGGTACATTATTTGTCGAAATTGGATGGTCATGTCATCCAAGATGGCCGCCGAAAGGTCAAAAGGTCGTTCTTTTATTAGAGATTTCAAAATTCTTCTTCACACGAACCGCTTGGCCCATGGTGGCCAAACTTCACAGTTATGGTCCATGGGTGAAGCCCTTTCAAATTTGTTAAAACGGAGGTCGTCGCTAATCCAAGAAGGCCGCCATCTACAAATAGCAAAAATTCGAAATTGGATGGTCATGTCATCTAAAATGGCCACCGAAAGGTCGTTCTTTTATTATAGATTTCAAAATTATTCTTCACATGAACCGCTTGGCCCATGGTGTCCAAACTTAAAAGTTATGGTCCATGGGTGAAGCCTTTTCAGATTTGTTGAAACGGAGGTCGTCGCTAATCCAAGATGGCCACCGTCTAAAAATAGCACAAATTCTTAAAAGAATTCTTCTCATGAACCGCCTGCTGGATTTCGACGTAACTTGGTAGGGATGATCGACTTAGAATGCTCTTTTAAAGGTGTTAAAATGGTGACCCCGGGGTCAAAAATGGGCGTGGCCCATGGGGTGAAATTTTATTTTTGACCAAATATGCTCATTCATGTCGTATATCAAATTGAAGGTTAGGCTGATTGCTCTGGTGCAATATTTGTCGGAATTGGATGATTATGTCGTCCATGATGGCCTCAAAAAGGTCCATTTATTCAACATTTTGAACGTCTTTTTCTCAGGAACCACATGGCTGATGCTGGCCAAACTTTATAGTAAGTTATCATCATTGGGTGAAGCATTTTCAAATTTGGTAAAATCAGTCTTCGCTTAATCCAAGATGACCGCCATCTAAAAATAGCACAATTTTTTTAAAACACATATGTACTCGATGTCGCATTCTCCTCTGGTGTTCATGGAGTCAGGTGATCGAATTAGGGCCATCATGGCCCTCTTGTTTAATTATTTATTCTACCATTATTTTTTTTCGACAGATATAAAGTATAATCATTGCATATCAAAAAATAAATACAGAGAATAAATAGTAACATTTTAAGGAAACAGTTGTAGCCCTTGATATCGGTGTGAAAATTTACGTCAGACATAATATGTATAATAATTCCAATAAATACGTGGGATGAATGCTTATTTTGCCAGAAAATGTCTCGGATGATGCCTCTGATATAAAAAATTTGTTGTGCCTACTGAGTGGGCATGTACCTTTAATTCTGTCATATCTTCTATATCCCTTGAAGGATTATATCAATATTTCAATGCACAAATGCCACACATCCATGTTGTCCTTAATATGACCATCACAACTTTGAACTTTTTCACATATTAATTTATTTTACTGGAGTTTACATAAAACTTATACTTATTACGTTTTGTTACCGTAATTAACTTTGCCACAGTTTCTCCAATCTGCCACCGGGGGCATTTGTGTGCCGTTAGGCCACATTTTCTGTTGTGTTTTTCTTCTAAAATTGTGTGCTTGTGATAACTTCACTGATTTACTGATGTTTTAGCTCGACTATTCAAAGAATAAGTAGAGCTTATGTTGTCACCCCGGCGTCGGCGTCACCGTCACACGCCTTGGTTAAGGTTTTTAGTCAACCTTGGTTAAGGTTTTTAGTCAAGCTTGTATATGCAATACTACTGGCCCTACACCCACCATACTTGGACAACTTCATCTCCTAGTGATGCACATCAATAACCCCTGATCTATATTTGACCTTCACCTACATTTCCTCTTGAATTACTTAGTTAATTCCCCTTGGTTAAGGTTTTTTTAGTCAACCTTGGTTAAGGTTTTTAGTCAAGCTTGTACATGGAACACTATTGTGCATACAGCCACCATACTTGGACAAACCTTTTCTCATAGGGATGTACAATAACCCCTGACTATATTTACCTTGACCTACATTTCCTCTTGAATTACTTACTTAATTCCCCTTGGTTAAGGTTTTTAGTGAAGCTTGTATATGGAATACTACTGGCCCACCCACCATACTTGGACAACTTCATCTCCTATGATGTACATCAATAACCCCTGATCTATATTTGACCTATTTGACCTTCACCTACATTTCCTCTGAATTACTTACTTAATTCCCATTGGTTAACGTTTTTAGTCAAGCTTGGTTAAGGTTTTTAGTCAAGCTGGTTCATGGAATACTATTGTGCATACAGACACCATACTTGGACAACCTTTTCTCATAGGATGTACATTAATAACTCCTGATCTATATTTGACCTTGACCTACATTTCCTCTTCAATTACTTAGTTAATTCCCCCTTGGTTATGGTTTTTAGTCAAGCTTGTATATGATCTATATTTGACCTTCACCTACATTGCGTCTTGAATTACTTTCTTCCCCTTGGTTAAGGTTTTTAGTCAACCTTGGTTAAGGTTTTTAATCAAGCTTGTACATGGAATACTATTGTCCATCCAGACACCATACTTGGATAACTTTTTCTCATAGGGATGTACATCAATAACCCCTGACCTTTATTTTACCTTCACCTACATTTAACCTTGAATTACTTGGTTAATGTTTATATTCAAGCTTGTATATGGAATACTCCTGGGCCTACATCAACCATACTTGGGACAACTTCATCTCCTAGTGATGTACATCAATAATCCCTGACCTATATTTGACCTTGACCTACTTTTATCCTTGGATTACTTAGTTATTTCCCCTCGGTTACGGTTTTTAGTCAAGCTTGTATATGGAATACTCCTGGGCCTACAGAAACCATACTTGGAAAACTTCATCTCCTAGTGATGTACATCAATAACCCCTGACCTATATCTGACATTGACCTACATTTAACCTTGAATTACTTACTTAATTTCCCTTGGTTAAGGTTTTTAGTCAACCTTGGTTAAGGTTTTTATGCAGGCCGCAGCCACCTTCTTTGTCAAGCTATGTGTACATCGACAACCCTCGTAGTCGAGCTATGCTGTTCTCCTACAGCTCTTGTTATTGACCATTATCTATACAACATACATGTAAATTAACGCAGTCCTAATATTCCTTTCTATAGCCCCCACAACGAGTATACTGGAGTCCGGTTGTCCGTCCGTCCGTGTGTCCGCCACTAAACTAAACTTAACATCAGAGAAATATGTTTATAACTTCTATTTCCTTCATACAAATGCTTAATATTTCACACATGCATTCCTGTAAGGCTCTACTACCATGCTGTGCCAAATCCACGACCGTCCAACCCCCGCTGATCCGAAGGGCAAGGTCAAATACTTGGTCTCTTTACAAAATTTAACATCAGAGAAATAAGTTATAACTTCTATTTTCTTCATTGAAAATTCTTATTATTTCACTTGTGCATTCCTCTAAGGTTGTACTATCATTCTGTCACAAATCTACGAGTGTCCAACCCCCGCTGATCCCAAGGTCAAGGTCACATACTTAGTCTCTTTACAAAACTTAACATCAGAGAAATATGTTATAACTTCTATTTCTTTCATGGAAAATACTTAATATTTCATATGCTGTGGACAAATCCCCGCTGATCTGAGTCAACGTCCACATACATACCGTATAACCTTGGCTTAACGCCCCCCACTCTAATAAACGCAAATAAAAATAAAAATGTCCTTGGTAAAAAACAATTTTTTTTTTTTTTTTTTTTTTTTTTAATGGCTAATAAACGCCCCCCCCCCCCCCCCCCCCCCCCCACAATAAAAAAAAACTTTTTTTTTTTACCAATGACGGACAATTTCAAACACAAATAGTCTTTAAATCTTTATTTGTGTTTTGAAATTGGTGGTCCTTGTAATTTATTTTTTTTTTTTTTTTTTTTTTTTTTTTTTTTTTTTTTTTTTTTTTTTTTTTTTTTACTGGCTAATAAACCCCCCCCCCCCCCCCCCCCCCCCCCCCCCCCCCCCCACCCCCCCCCCACCCCCCCCCCCCCCCCCCCCCCCCCCCCCCCTCCCCACCCCCCCCCCCCCCCCTCCCCCCCCCCCCCCCCCCCCCCCCCAAAAAAAAAAAAAAAAAACAAATAATTTTTTTTTTTTTAATTTTTTTTACCAGTGGACCCGCATAAATTTCAAACAAACAAATAATCCTTAAATCCTTATTTGTGTTTGAAATTGACGGTCCTTGGTAATTTTCTTTTTTTTTTTTTTCTTTTTTTTTTTTTTCTTTTTTTTTTTTTTTTTTTTTTTTTTTTTTTTTTTTTTTTTTTTTTTACTGGCTAATAAACGCCCCCCCCCCCCCCCCCCCCCCCCCCAACCCAACAAATAAAAAATAAAAATAATAATAATTTTTAAAACCAATGACCGGCCGCCAATTTCAAACACAAATAATCCTTAAATCCTTATTTGTGTTTGAAATTGGCGGTCTTTGGTAAAAAAAAAATTTTTTTTTTTTCTTTTTTTTTCTTTTTTTAACTGGCTAATAAACGCCCTTTCCCCCCCCCCCCCCCCCCCCCCCCCCCCCCCCACCTACCCCCCCCCCCCCCCCCCCTGTAAAATGTAACGCCTCCGGGGGCGTTAATTCGAGGTTATACGGTAGTCTCTTTACAAAACTTAACATCAGAGAAATCGGTTATAACTTCTATTTCCTTGCTCGGATCTGCTTCACATTTCACACACTCATTGCTCCAATGGACCTCTACCACCCTGTGACAAATTCACGTTTGTGCCGCCCCCACTAAGCCCAGAGTCGAGGTCACAAGCCCACACATTTGGATTACATATTTAGGGGTACCTGGGCCCACGTGGGGGGGGGGGGGGGCGGGGTATTCCGTAAGTCTCGCTTACTGACCCATCTAGTTTTATCTGATTTCGATACATTGTCCACATGCCAGATGTTTTCATGTATTACTGGCTTCTGGACTGCCAACAACTGTTTCTAGTTGAGCAGGAGACCTGTGTAGCCCCACACGCAGACTGCTGTTTGCAATGAATGTGCCGAGATTGTGGTGCTGCGTTGAGATCAGCATCTGGCTGCATGTGTGTGCCAGCTGATGACGATCTACAGTACGAGTACTCCATTAGGGACGCGGTAGCAATAATGGACTTACTGAGTTTGTGCCTCGTGTGACAATTGTCTCTGTATATGTGGCTGTAACTGGACAAATGGGACTTATATGTTTTGCGACCAGTATAGATCCAGATCAGCATGTGCATCCGCACGGTCTGATTAGGATCTGCACCGTTGTCCATTGCATCAATAAAACACCTGTGATGCTTCTAACAAGCACAATTGATCGTTATCAGGCTACAGGACAGTTCTATTTGATCGGGAGCTACAATGGTCACAAATCCCATAAGCCCCATTTCTCCAGTCGCAGCCACATATAATCACATGTAGAAAAGTTTGTGTATACATTATGTATATAATGTTGTCTGTGTATAATGTCTGTATGTAATGTCTGCTGTCTGTAGGTGCGGGTGGTGCGGGTGGCGCGGCTGGGGGCGGCACAGGCGGTATGCCCGACATCAGCCAGCTGCTGCAGGACCCAGAAATCCTCATGGCCTTCCAGGTACCCCACTCTTGTCTTCTTGTCTTCTTGTCTTTGGGTAAAAAATGAATTGGGGTGGGGGTCATCAGATTGATGGTATCGACGAGACATTCACTCTGGTGCATTTTTTTTTCTATATCGGGTGATTATGTTAAAACGGCCACTAAAAGATTTCAAATGTCTTCTCACAAGCTAGTCTCACGATCTTGGCAGCCAGGCGCTTATGCGATTTATCCAAGCGTTTATGTGATCGAGATAGCGAAGAGATTTTTAACGTATTTTAATGCGGAGAATTAACAGTCGAGATAGAGAACATATACGAGATAGGGCATGGTCGAGATAGCCGAGGAAATTTATATTAAACAAATAATGATATAATTCGGGACTTTAGTGAATCATCGAGATACTGGTGCTCGACTGTATTTCTTTGGTTTTACTTTAATGCTCCATCAATTACTAAAGTCATATAAAGACCTCCAATGTCGTATTTCAACCAAAAGACAAGTGGGATTGCAATACTGCGAATACTCATCTATGGCGAGGATTGAATGTGGTCTTGTATCCGTTCAACAGCAAGGTCGTATACAGACAAGAATTTACCTGTATGGCGGGGATTGAACACACTACATCCAGCATAGATTGAATGTGGTCTTATATCCGTTCAACAGCAAGGTCGTATACAGACAAGAATTTATCTGTATGGCGGGGATTGAACACACTACATCCAGCAATATTAAATTTGGTCTTATATCCGTTCTACAGCAAGGTCGTATATACATATACAGACAATAATTTACCTGTATGTTGGGTGTACCATATGTTAAGCACTGTAAAAAATATTTCAGCACTGAAAGACAGTGTCCTACATTGGAGCCAGACTAGCAGATCGATAAGTTTGAGGTGCATATTTGAGTGGCATTTGACGTCAATTATAATTTACATGATTTCAGACATACTAGTTGTCATACTGATGTCATCTATCACCAGCGCTCCAGATAAGGAATTAGTAATTCAGTATTTTTACTAATCATTTCTGAAGCAATTGGGTATTTCAAAATTTTAATTGGGTAAAATAAAGTCACACTACCGTTACACATCAACAGACAGCAGTTATTGAATAGTTTGCTTCGAAATGAAAACATGTCTTGGCATTTTATTAGAATTGTCATACAATATGTGTTTTCTTAGAAAATAAGAAAAATATGCTATATTGTGGTCTGTTTATTGTTTTCTACAGCATGATAAAGGTATCATAAAATTTGTATTGCTTTTTGACACTCGCTACTTCGTTTTTATACGACCGTTTTTAAAAAACGGTACGTATTATGTTTTACCGCATGGCGGGCGGGCGGCTGAAGGAAAAGTGCATAGTTCGTGTACACAACTCCTCCGAAACCGTTCAGTCGATCGATCTGAAACTATACACACGTCTTCTACACATATTGAAGATGTGCACCTTGGTGTTTTTATGTTGAAAAAATATTTTTTAACAAAAATATCACCTTTTTAACTTGGCCATTTTTTCTACATTTATCTATACAATTCTATATACGGTACAGAGTTTGTGTACACAACTCCTCCGAAACCGTTCAGTTGATCGTTCTGAAACTATACACACGTCTTCCTACACATATTGAAGATGTGCACCTTGGTGTTTTTATGCCGAAAAAATATTTTTTAACAAAAATATCACCTTTTTAACTTAGCCATTTTTTCTACATTTTCCTATACAGTTCTATATAGGGTACAGAGTTTGTGTACACAACTCCTCCGAAACCGTTCAATCGATCGATCTGAAACTATACACACGTGTTCTACACATATTGAAGATGTGCACCTTGGTGTTTTTATGTTGAAAAAATATTTTTTAACAAAAATACCACCTTTTTAACTTGGCCATTTTTTCTACATTTATCTATACAATTCTATATACGGTACAGAGTTTGTGTACACAACTCCTCCGAAACCGTTCAGTTGATCGTTCTGAAACTATACACACGTCTCCCTACACATATTGAAGATGTGCACCTTGGTGTTTTTATGCCGAAAAAATATTTTTGAACAAAATTATCACCTTTTTAACTTAGCCATTTTTCCTACATTTTTCTATACAATTCTATATAGGGTACAGAGTTTGTGTACACAACTCCTCCGAAACCGTTCAGTCGATCGTTCTGAAACTATACACACATCTTCTACACATATTGAAGATGTGCACCTTGGTGTTTTTATGCCGAAAACATATTTTTTAACAAAAATATCACCTTTTTAACTTAGCCATTTTTTCTACATTATTGTATCCAATTCCCCATCATTTCTACTTTACACTCTACTTTTCTATCTCTGCCTAAATTAGTATACATGTTTAGCACAACGAGATGAAGAATAATGCTATAGACTTTCAAATTTTCATCATTGCCTTGGTGACAGCTTCACATTTCTGCATCTTCGCTGTCTGGCCCATATTCGACGGGCGTATTTTGTGACTTGTGGCACTCTTGTTGGCAATTTTAATTGGGTATTTAAGCAAATATGCAGCTTATATGGAGCTCTGTACCACATTAGTACATGTGGTGCTGTCCATGGATAGACTACTACACAGGTGTTCCAATGACGATAGCTTATTATAGTTGTGAAAGCCATACAATGTCAATAGACAGTCGGCTGCATGATTTTCAAGACTGTGGCATGCATGTTCGCCATTGTCTACTCAGTTTGTTTGGTAAGCAGCTTCCAGATCCCTGGACCCGTCTCTATATGACCTTAGCTGTTGTTGGGATGTTAAACCCATTCACTTTAAACTGTGGTCCCATCTCTATATGACTAGCTGTTGCTGGGACAAACCCATTCACTTTAAACTGTGGTCCCATCTCTATATGACCTTAGCTGTTGTTGGGACGTTAAACCCACATTCACTTTAAACTGTGGTCTCTATATGACCTTAGCTGTTGCTGGGACATTAAACCCATTCACTTGCACTTTTTATACCCCCCGCAACGAGTTGTGGGGGGTATACTGGAGTCAGGTTGTCCGTCCGTCCGTCCGTAAACTTAACATCAGAGAAATATTGTTATAACTTCTATTTCCTTCATCTAAAATGCTTAATATTTCACACATGCATTCCTGTAAGCTACTGCCATGCTGTGCCAAATCCACGACGTCCAACTCCCGCTGATCCTAAGGTCAAGGTCAAATACTTAGTCTCTTTACAAAACTTAACATCAGAGAAATATTGGTATAACTTCTATTTCCTTCATCTAAAATGCTTAATATTTCACACATGCATTCCTGTAAGGCTCTACTACCATGCTGTGCCAAATACACGACTGTCCAACTCCCGCTGATCCCATGGTGAAGGTGAAATACTTAGTCTCTTTACAAAACTTAACATCAGAGAAATATTGTTATAACTTCTATTTCCTTCATTTAAAATGCTTAATATTTCACACATGCATTCCTGTAAGGCTCTACTACCATGCTGTGCCAAATACACGACTGTCCAACTCCCGCTGATCCCATGGTGAAGGTGAAATACTTAGTCTCTTTACAAAACTTAACATCAGAGAAATATTGTTATAACTTCTATTTCCTTCATCTGAAATGCTTAATATTTCTCACACATGATTCCTGTAAGGCTCTACTACCATGCTGTGCAAAATACACGACTGTCCAACTCCCGCTGATCCCATGGTGAAGGTGAAATACTTAGTCTCTTTACAAAACTTAACATCAGAGAAATATTGTTATAACTTCTATTTCCTTCATCTAAAATGCTTAATATTTCACACATGCATTCCTGTAAGGCTCTACTACCATGCTGTGCCAAATCCACGACCGTCCAACCCCCACTGATCCCATGGTTAAGGTCAAATACTTAGTCTCTTTACAAAACTTAACATCAGAGAAATATTGTTATAGCTTCTATTTCCTTCATCTAAAATGCGTAATAGTTCACACATGCATTCCTGTAAGGCTCTACTACCATGCTCTGCCAAATCCACAACCGTCCAACCCCCGCTGATCCCAAGGTCAAGGTCAAATACTTAGTCTCTTTACAAAACTTAACATCAGAGAAATATGTTATAACTTCTATTTCCTTCATCTAAAATGCTTAATATTTCGCACATGCATTCCTGTAAGGCTCTACTACCATGCTGTGCCAAATCCACGACTGTCCAACTCCCGCTGATCCCATGGTCAAGGTCAAATACTTAGTCTCTTTACAAAACTTACCATCCGAGAAATATTGTTATAACTTCTATTTCCTTCATCTAAAATGCTTAATATTTCACACATGCATTCCTGTAAGGCTCTACTACCATGCTGTGCCAAATCCACGACCGTCCAACCCCCGCTGATCCCATGGTCAAGGTCAAATACTTAGTCTCTTTACAAAACTTAACATCAGAGAAATATTGTTATAACTTCTATTTCCTTCATCTAAAATGCTTAATATTTCACACATGCATTCCTGTAAGGCTCTACTACCATGCTGTGCCAAATCCACAACCGTCCAACCCCCGCTGATCCCATGGTCAAGGTGAAATACTTAGTCTCTTTACAAAACTTAACATCAGAGAAATATTGTTATAACTTCTATTTCCTTCATCTAAAATGCTTAATATTTCACACATGCATTCCTGTAAGGCTCTACTACCATGCTGTACCAAATCCACGACCGTCCAACCCCCGCTTATCCCATGGTCAAGGTCAAATACTTACTTCTATTTCCTTCATCTAAAATGCTTAATATTTCACACATGCATTCCTGTAAGGCTCTACTACCATGCTGTACCAAATCCACGACCGTCCAACCCCCGCTGATCCCATGGTCAAGGTCAAATACTTAGTCTCTTTACAAAACTTAACATCATAGAAATATTGTTATAACTTCTATTTCCTTCATCTAAAATGCTTAATATTTCACACATGCATTCCTGTAAGGCTCTACTACCATGCTCTACCAAATCTACGACCGTCCAACCCCCGCTGATCCCAAGGTCAAGGTCAAATACATGGTCTCTTTACAAAATTTAACATCAGAGAAATAAGTTATAACTTCTATTTTCTTCATTGAAAATTCTTAATATTTCACTTGTGCATTCCTCTAAGGTTGTACTATCATGCTCGTCCAACCCCCGCTGATCCCAAGGTCAAGGTCAAATACATGGTCTCTTTACAAAATTTAACATCAGAAATATGTTATAACTTCATCTAAAATTCTTAATATTTCATGCATGCATTCCTCTAAGGCTCTACTATCATGCTGTGACATATCCCCGCTGATCCCAAGGTCAAGATCACATACTTAGTCTCTTTACAAAACTTAACATCAGAGAAATTGGTTATAACTTCTATTTCCTTTCTCAGATCTGCTTCACATTCGTGCCGCCCCCGCTAAGCCCAGAGTCAAGGTCACAAGCCCACACTTGGAAAATTTTACATATTTAGGGGTACCTGGGCCCACGCTGTTGACAGAAATTGCCGTATGCTGTTTTTCATTTTTGCTTTAATTCTTAACAAAAAAACTGGTTTTGACAGCACATGAGAATCGTCTCCAGTGGACGACCGGGTCATGGATTATCTCCCACTTTTCGGCTGAGAATTTTCCAATTTTGGCTTGTAAAACTTCTAAACCGTAATAGCTGGAGGCTTGATAGCTTCTTTATGGTGTGTATATGCACAAAGTGAATTTCTATTTTTGCTTTTGATGCAGAGCCATGGATTATCTCCCCCTTTTGGACTTGGAATTTTGCCTCGTTTACTATCAAAGCAATATGTGGGGCATCCGTGTTCTATGAACACATTATCTAGTTGTTTTTTTGTTATCAAGGCTGCCAGCGAGGGGATTAGTTTAGCGATAACGATGCCCTTGTCAATGTCTATTATGCTATATCCTTTGGCGGGAGCAACCATCATGCTATGATCACGCAACTCAATGGAATGATGGCAATGGAGAGGTAGGATGAATATATCAATAGAGCGACGTAGGACAATTGGCCCCGATGTGTGCTGAATATGCTCGTTCAGGCCGACAGTGTTACGTCTGGACTCTGGACCGATTGGCATTCTGAAATTTTAGAAACCCTGTTCCTGACTGTGTCTAGTTTTATCCTGCTATGTAACTATCACTTCATATTAATTTATGTCTACTAGCTGCACTTTGTTCTTTGTGAATGTATTACTGTCTGCATAATAATGAAAACCCTGCTTGTCGCTTTGTTTCGACCAATCATTGTAGATTTGCTTACAAAATAGGCAAGAGGGGATATAGCGTTAGTCCATGTACATATGTAAGTGCGTTTTTGTTTGTTTGTTTGGGTTTAACGGCCTATAAACAGCTATGGTCATTTAAGGTCTGGGTCAATGGGTTTAGTACTAAATCCCATATATTATTACCTGTACAAGTACATGTTCAAGTACATGTTCAAATGGGGGAAAAATCCAAAAATCAGAAATGAATATTTACAATAAAAAAAACTATATATTCAGCCCTGAAATCAGTATAATCCCTATCTGATGCCAGGTCCTCGCCACACCAGAATCACTTGGCCGCCTCCCAAAATCAGTAGGATCAGTAATAATCTTACTACTTTTATAATGGGCAATAACCCAATTCAACTTCCATGTCACAAAAGAGCCAAAGATAAAAACGTACCTGATGGCCAAATTGTGATTCCTATAAGGAGGAACCCCTACCGTTAATTTACGCCGTCGCGTTCGCCCAACCACCACCCACATGTACGTGCGTACATGCGTTAGAAACACCTTTAATTTTTCAATAACTTATGAACCTCTTCACTGATTTTGATAATATTCGGCCACAATGTGTGTCTATGATGGTGGTTTGCCTTGCATGTGACCCACGTCCGACTGCCCAAGGTCACTGAGGACTTATGTTCACCTTGTTTGTAAGACAAAAATCTTCTTTTTTTTATTATTATCAAGGCTGCCAGTGAGGGGATTAGCTTACACCTACTATACGCCCCACAATTCCCCCAGACTGCTTGTGACCTACTATACGCCCCACAATTCCCCAAGACTGCGTGTGACCTACTATTTGCCCCACAATTCCCCCAGACTATGACCTACTATTCACACCCCCACATCATTCCCCAGACTGTGACCTACTATTTGCCCCACAATTCCCCCAGACTATGTGTGACCTACTATACGCCCCACAATTCCCCCAGACTACGTTTGACCTACTATTCACCCCACAATGCCCCCAGACTACGTGTTACCTACTATACGCCCCACAGTTCCCCCAGACTACGTGTGACCTATACGCCCCACAAGTCCCCCAGACTACTGGTGACCTGCTATACGCCCCACATTCCTGCAGGCTATATGTGACTACTATGTGCCCCACAATTCGTCCAGACCACGTGTGAACATTGCAGGACCCCGAGGTGGCCCAGGCGTTCCAGGACGTGAGTAAGAACCCGGCGAACATCTCCAAGTACCAGGACAACCCGAAGGTGCAGAAGATCATCGAGAAGATGGCGTCCAAGTTCAACATGTTTGGGGGCAGTGGGGGTGGCTCGGAGCCCGACACCGAGGAGTCGCCAGAGGATGCTCCATCCGGCGACGGTGGCGCGGGCAGCTCAGGCGGCGTTCCCCCGTCATCATTTGATGTCGATTAAAGTATTAGGTTGTAACTACATGCTCAAAACTTTCTTACCATATTTTCAAATGTCTTTAACTTTCAAAACGATGTAATATGAAACGAGCCAAGTGATTTGTACTCAAGAAGATGTGCGATATTTCATGAAAATTATTTACAGAAACTGATATTTTATTTTTATTGATGTCGAAAGGTGACAAAATGTTCACAGCTAATGCGTACTATTCCTTATTTGCTATGAAAGTTTTGTATACTTTCGACATCATTTACGGAAAAGATCGTAAATTTTGTAAAAGTTAAAATCACACATTTTAGGTACAAAATCACACAGCTTGTCTCGTATATTGTGTAAATGATCTGCATAGTTGACTGAAATCTGTTACAGGAGACAATCTCGTATAAAGTTCTAGTTATTCATCTACACCTCACATATGCCGTTGGCATTCTTGTATGTGACAGTTGAATCTGGTTATACCTCTTTTGCGAGTACATGTACATTGTAACTTATGATGTCATTTTTGCAAAATATCACAAATTTTGTAAATATTTTTTATGAGATTGCACATGTTCTTAGGTACATTATCACATGGTTTGCTTGTCTTCTGTGTGGACAGCTCTACGCACCTTTATTACAACTGCACACCGATTGTTGCTGTTGATAGGCTGTTAAACACAAATAAATGAAACCTTACTGTTGCAGGGTTTTGTGCTGCACCACTTCTACCATATAGCAGTTCACAGAAGAAGAGACAGTAACTTCAGGAGAATTTATATGTGTATGCCTAGCTATGTCCGAGGCCAGTCTGCAGGGTTTCCCCACAATCTCCGGCACTGTCACGTATGTCAGAGCTCCAGTTAAGGTGCGTAATTTGGAGGTAAATTTCTTATTTCTCCATCAAAAATGGCAAGTTGGGAGACGATTCTAAAGGACTCCCAACTTGCCATTTTTGATGAAGAAATAACAAAATTTCACCCCAAGTTGGTCAAATTACGCACCTTAACTGGAGCTCTGGTATGTGGCTGTGTATGGAGAAATGGGGCTTGTGGATTTATGACCAGTCTCGCTCCTGTAGCCTATTTCACCAACATTGCAAAGTATACCTATCTAGCAAAGTATACTTTGAGGGAGAAATTTTCAATTTAAGGATAAATTTATTAATTTTTACTATACTGAATTTATTACATTATCACAGTTGGCTGTGATAATGTAATAAATTCAGTATAAATTATCACAGTCATTTGGCTGTGATAATGTAATAAATTCAGTATAATAATTCTGCATACTTTTAATCATCAAATATATGCAGTCGTTATCTACGCATATGAAATTAAGTATTTTGGGAAAAATAAATGATTACTCCCCTTGCTAGATAAGTATACTTTGCAATTTTGGTGAAATTGGCTTCTGGTCTTCTAGCTCGGTCCAGAGGAAGTATAAGGACCTATGCTGGTTGTTAGAAGCAGGTGTGGCGTTTCACTGACTCACTGGCAACCAGTGTAGATCTTGACCAGACAGCGTAGGCTGATCTGGATCTGCACTCGTCGCAAATACCATAAGCCCCATTTATCCAGTCACAGCCACACATAAATGTTCTCGAGGCGTATTGAACGATTTTACCAAATAAGGTCTTAATTACGCAAGCTCACTTTCCTTTAAATCAAGACAACGTTATTGCACATTTATTAACGTAAAACATGACCCGGGGCCCATTTCACTAAACTTTGTGCGACTAAAATGTTTGTAAGTGCAAATTTAGGATTGTCTGTAAATTGCAATTGATGGATTTACATTTATTGAGCATAGGCTGCATATGCAGTCTATGCTCAATAAATGTAAATCCAATAATTGTTTACAAGAAGCCATTGTTAATGTGATATTTACAGACTCATAATTTTGCACTTACGAACAGTTTAGTCGTACAAATTTTAGTGACACGGGCCCCAGCTAAATACAATGCGAGGCTAAGTGTTCTTTTGATATCAAGATTGCTTGGCTGGCAAAATTCCTACAGGTTTTGTAGCCGAACATGATAAAACTTTGTATCAAATGGCACGAGTCGGATCTTATCTGTACTTCTACATTTTACAAACATCATGACTTACAATCTTTCAACTATGATATTTTCACTACAAGATGTTAAAATGAAAGTAAATTGAATTATTTATCTTCTAAGCGATTGAACAACTGAAAGGATCAGCGTTTGTTGCCATCACAAGATTGGAGGACCTGCTAGTCTGTGGTAGAGAACTTTAATATTGTTCAGTCCCTACTTTCGGCAGAAAACGTACATAATATTACCATCGCTGTGGATGGCACATAAAACCAAAGTCTCGTCTTTTTACCTTGAACTATTGCTGGGACGGTAAACCCTTTAATGTTTTTACATCGAAAGATGAGAACAGATGTGCGACTGTGTGGGGAAACCCATGTGCAATGATGCAAATGACATCGTGTATCAAATTACAAATACATGTATTGCATGTTTACTGCTAGTTAATGTAACTGGTGTACTTAATCTTGGATCAAATTCATGTTGCGACTGATTAGTCATGTGACCGTGTGATTGTACCATTTATTTAACCCTTAAAAGGCGGGAACCGAAAATTGTCATCTGCTGTGTTTTCATATTTGTCTTATTCTTTCACAGAAACATATTTTGACAGCACACGAGAATCATCTCCATGGCTGTCAAAACATGTTTTCTTCAAGAAAAACAAAATTTAAAAGATAAACAGCAGACGACAAAATTTAATTCAGAATTGTAAGGGTTAACCATCGTCTCCGATTGGTGGAATCTTATTGGGTGATGCGAGTTTCTGTGACTTACCCTGACTGGAGGTGACACATGCAGCCCCAGGGACAGTTTGCTGTCGATCTAAAATGTTTCCCGTCGAAATATGCACGGGTTTCCTGTCAGATGAGATGCCACTCAGCGCTATACATAAACACAACTTTTGTCTAGTATTCACTATTGAACCAGTGCAAATAGTTTGCGCCCGTTACTTGACAAAAATGTGTTTATGCAGTATCTTCTACACGCAGCGGCATTAGAATTTCAGAAATCCGGCGCCTGTTTCGATGGAAACACATTCCCAAGTCGAGCCTGAAAAAATTGATATCAAAGGCCAACCACAAATGCCAATAAGATCGTTTCAGTTGCTGCCATGTATGGCTGTAACTCGCACCATGACAATGCAGAGCTCCAGATAAGTTTTGTGTCTAAAGCGTACTACACCCCTTGATTTCAAAATCATTGCTTATTTTACTTTTACAAATGGATTATTGACTTTCTTCATTACGAAATGGGGGAAAAAATTATAAAAAAAATATAACAAATTTAAACATTCACTTATTTGAGCATGACAACTCAACTAAGTGAATTTTCAACTTTATGATAGTATTTTCACTACTCGATTTGAAAATCAATGCGTATTTTCACATTGCTGTGCGTATTTTGGGAAAATAATTGCGTAAATTACGCCAATCAATACACACCTTACCTGGAACTCTGACAATGTGTCTGTCCATCTAGCTCACCTGTCCAATGCCAGTTGCAACTTTCAGGGCACCCAGATCACGTACCTGTATACCTGTACTAGCATTACCTGTACTAGCATTACAGTGAAACCTCTCTAAACCGCACACCCTGGGGGGAGGTCCCCAGGGTGTGCGGTTTAGTGAGGTTTCAATGCCAACTGCAACTTTCAGGGCACCCAGATCACGTTTCTGTATACCTGTACTAGCATTACCTACATGTACAGTGAAACCTCTCTAAAACCACACACCCTGGGAGGTCCTCGGGGTGTGTGCGGTTTAGAGAGGTTTCACCATAATTCAGTTGTGTGGGTACCCATGACTATACATGATTCACATCCAGGGACAGGGACTAGAGTGATGCCGATAACAATGTTTGTTTGTTTATTGGTGTTTAACGGCCTATCAACAGCTACGGTCATTTAAGGCCGGCTCAATGGGTTCGATGCTGCATTGGGGGCAAAATCCCAAAATCAGAACAGAATATTTACATAGAGATAAATATTCAGCCCTGAAATTAGACGCATTCATGGGACAGTCAATTTTGTGATTTTCCCCATATTCAATGACACGAACCGATACGTTTGGCTTTGATTTATAACTATATATTCAGCCTTTGTTTGATATTGTTCTACTTCATTCATTCATTCAAATTGTTGTGCATGATTACGGACCAACTGGACTACATGTAATAAACTTTTATCCTTGTGAGTATGGTTTCTTGTTGTATGTTGGCTTCCAGCTTAACTAGGTAGCAAGGTGCATGATCACGTGGTTATAACAACAACAACAGTGGCTGAAAGTGTTGAAATCTTGCCCACTCCAAAGTAAGTATTATTTGATATTTTCCTTGATATGAAACAAATTTTGATGAAATATGAGGCAGCAAACGCGTCCTCATTTGGTCGTCCAGGGAGTTCCGCACAGACTAATTTCGTTTTTGCGAAGAATCGATTTCTGTGTCGGTCACTTCGCAAAAACGACAGAAGTCTGGGCCAAAGTACAGAGACCACCAAATGCAGTTTACCAAGACACGTTATATTTCATCGAAATCCGTTTCATATCAAGAAAAATATCAAATGATACGTACTTTGAATCGATGGATTCTGGAAGTTTCGGTACTTGTTGTTAGTACCACGTGATCATATACCTTGTGTAGGAACTGCAACATTATACTAAATGGCTAACTGTGCAGATTTCAGAATCACAGATGCTTGAGTTGGTACATGTATTACTACCCAGCCTATTTCTACAAATGTAACGAGAGAATATTGTATGTCTATACTGTACAAGTCTTTGTTGACATTACAAATGTGGCTGTCGCTACAGAAATTGGGTTTATGGCCAGTGTAGATCCAGATCAGACTGTTCGCCATTCCATCGATGAAACGTCTGTCGTGCTTTTAACGGCGATGTAGATTGTTATCAGGCTACAAGCGTGTGCTGTTTGATCGGGAGCTAGAAGCTCCATTTCTCCAGTCACAGCCACACGTGTAATGGGTGGAAGGTGGGAAAACATGCAATATAACTACTCCATTCTAGATCCTGAACATTAAAATGACAAATGAAGTGTTTTATAAACAAAGCCAGTGAGCAGGGTGCTCGCAGATATCCTCGGCTAACCTGTCCGACCAACAAATATTTTCCAAGATATTTAGCATAAAAGCCACATAGGTGAGCTATAGAATGAACAAGAAATGCGTCTGTCGAACGCGGATACCACCTGCAGCATATTTGAGAAACTGACAAAGTGGTTAACCGAAAAGTGTGACGGACGGATGACAGACGGACGGTCCAAACACTATATGCCACCCGTTTCTTCGAAACCCGATGGCATAAAAATGGATGATAATAAAGTATATGAAATTTCAAGTCGATCTGACGTACGGTTGATGAGATAATGGGTACCGGAAAACTTTAACGGAAATCTTGCGGACGGACAGACGGAATGACGAAAACTATATACCCCTCGACATACTTCGTATGCTGGTGGTATAATCAATGTCTGGACTTTGTGGGAAACAGAAAGTAATGGAATGTAAAACCCTAACCCTGTATTACAAATTGTGCAAAAACATTTTCTGCACCATGCCATATTTAGCTCATGGCGCTGTACAACACTACGACACGTTTCCCAGTTGCATTCACTTATCCAAATTCGCTTACGTTTGTGTTTTACATTCCATTAATTTCTGTCTGGTGCCAGGTCCATTCCTAACCAGAGTCACTTAACTACAACCCCAAAAGTAATATGATCAGCAGTAATCTTATTACTTTTTTAATGGGGTAGAACAGGATTTAAGTAGGAAGGCTGAAAATGTACACGAGGGCCAAACCATGCAAGTCTGCATTCCGGTAAGTATGAAGCCTGATCATTAAATTACCCTTCGTGTGCTCTCGACCAACCACCCACTTTCACCAAGGCGAAGGTCACCCGAACGACAGTGGGTTGATAGTCATGAATGTGAGAAAGCTATTGATGAACTTTGGTAAGGATCTGACTAACGGATCGGGAAGTATTCAACATTTGGACGTACATCCAAAATTATTGACACAAATGTGAAGGTCGAGGTCACCCGAATAACACTGGATGGATAGCTATCAATGTGAGAAAGCTATTGATGAAGTTTGGTAATTATCTGACTAATGGATCAAGAGATATGTGAAATTTGGATGCATGTCCAAAATGGTTGATGCCGTCGCCACCGGAATTGTGACCACTATGTCTTCACTTTCCAGTATGGGGGGTGGGGGGGGGGGCGAGCGCACATCGGCGAGAGGATATTAAAGGTACATGCCCACGCAGTAGGTTATAATATAGTGATACAGATACTTTTGTATATTCTGTACGTATGACATTTCCTAACAAAATAAACATTCATTCACCATTACCCCATGTATTGATTAGCATTATTATACATTTTATTTTGGACTAAAATTTTCAAACTGATATCAGGGGCGATAACCGTGTTTCTTTAAAATGTTAACGGACATTACTATTTATTGTCTGTATTTATTTTTTGATGTTCAATGATCATACTTGATAATCTGTCAAAAATATTATTTGTTCACGCGACGCATTTCATTAGTATAAATAAGTAAAAATATTATGCCTCATTTGCATATGAAAATAGCCTGATACCAACGCGCGTCACTATCAATAAAATAAATATTACTAAATGATTATATCTGTTTTCCGGACACTTGTAATGTTTAGAACTGGTGGAATAGGGACACAATTATACACTTATTTAATTCATATTAAGAACATTTTGTGATTATTGAGTGGGCATGTACCTTTAAGAGAAAAACGTAACACTATGTGCAGTAAATTACAATACTTGCCATATATTTATGACAACTGTGTCTACAGTAGGTCTTAATATGTTATGTTAATTCACACATGTACATGTATATACATTTACTAGTATGACGACAGGTGAACATAACCATCGCTCCAGATAAGGGGCGTATTTTAAGCACTTAATTTAGCAGAATACGGATTGATCATCAGAAGTGACAGTACAAAATACTCGCAGCAATGTGAAAATATACATCGATTTTCAAATTGAGTAGTGAAAAAACCTAAATAAAGATGAAAATTTACTTAGTTGAGCTGCAAAATCTAACAGTGTTTGCTTTTTGCAACTAAGTAAATTTACTACTGCATTATAGTATAAATATAAGTGAATAAGTAAAAATACATGTACACTTGAATAAGTAAATATTTAAGTTTGTTTTGATCATTTGTTCCATATTTAATAATGAAGAAAATCAATAATCCATTTGTAAAACTAAAATACTCGTTTAATTTGAAAACGGGGTACAATACTCTTTATACACAAAGCTTATCTGAAGCTCTGCATAACCAAATGCAACCAACTGGAGAAGGGCGACTTGTGACTTGCATGTATTGTTCACGATCCAGTCAGTAACATTGTTCATGCTTGTAACTAGCCAAATATATCCTTAATCAGGCTGGAGGAGTGCACACAGGTCGGGGATGTTTGTTTGTTTGTGTATTAGTGTTTAACGGCCTATCAACAGCTAAGGTCATTAATATGGAACGCCAAATCTACATAAACTCAAATAAGTAATGCTAGCTTCAAATAATTAGTGCTCTCTCTAATTATATTAGTGCTATCTCAATTTCAATTAGTGATCTCTCGAATTCAATTTGTGCTCTCTCTAATTCAATTTGTGCTCTCTCAAATACAATTTGTGCTCTCTTTAATTCAATTAGCGCTAGCTGTAATGATAATTAATAGAAAGAGCACAAATTGAATTAGAGAGAGCACAAATTGAATTAGAGAGAGCACTAATTGAATTAGAGAGAGAGCACAACTTGAATTAGAGAGCACAAATTGAATTAGAGAGAGCACACATTCAATTAGAGAGAGCACAAATCGAATTAGAGAGAGCACAAATTGAATTAGAGAGAGCACAAATTCAATTAGAGAGAGCACAAATCGAATTAGAGAGAGCACAAATTGAATTAGAGAGAGCACAAATTCAATTAGAGAGAGCACAAATTGAATTAAAGAGATCACTAATTGAATTGGAGAGACTGACATGTGTATACACTGGTCACCAATGATCCACACAGACTGACGTGGCTCTACACTAGTCATAATATGAACAATGTGAAGATACGGAAATAACTTTTGTATCTACACGATATGAGGGGATACACAGTTACACAATACATACTGTTGTTCGAAGTTTGCCTCCTCCTCCTCGCAGTGGTTTGACATAGTTTTGCAAATTTAGGACACTCGCTGATTGATAAATTGAATATATATTCAACATCCTGGACGGCTATTCTATGATAGAGTGTACAAAGTATGCTTTCTTTTCGTGAAAAATCAACTTCAATATTTGACGAAATCAACATATGTGTCATGTTGTGTACATCTTGAGGACAGGAATCCAAAATATTTCGAGCACAAAGAGATCAACTTCAATGAAAAATATGTATATGTTCCAATGCCCAGTCAGTCTGAGGTACGGACCTTACAAATTTTACAAAGTATACATATCAGCATATCAGAATACTCTACAGACAATATATAATGAACTATATATTTGAAATGGAAATATGTCGAGTAACCATGGAGATATTCAAGATGGCGTCCAAGATGGCCGCTGTTTTGAAAATAAGCATTAACATGTATAATTGTTCAAATCACTCTATAAACCAGTGCTTCAATGTTTGATGGCAATATTATATGCATACATGTACTATAATAAGAACTAAAATTTGAAGTGAAGGAAGATGACATGTGATGCAGGGTCAAGGTCATATTCAAGGTCAAAGTTCAAATATTAGTCATTTTGTATTGTTCCTAACACTAATCATACCTTTTATAATGGAAATGGAAAGTATTAATACCAACATATACGAATACTATTAATCTACAAACATTATGTAATGCATATATTTAGGTAAAATGACGATACATTTATGTCGAATAGCCGTCAAGATATACAAGATGACGTCTCTTTAATTCAATTAGCGCTAGCTGTAATGATAATTAATATTGAATTAGAGAGAGCACAAATTACACAAATTGAATTAGAGAGAGCACAAATTCAATTATAGAGAGCACACATTTGAATTAGAGAGCACAAATTCAATTAGAGAGAGCACAAATTCAAAAATTCAATTAGAGAGAGCACAAATTCAATTAGAGACAACACTAATTGAATTAGAGAGATCTCTAATTGAATTAGAGAGAGCATTAATTGAATTCGTGCTAGCTCTATATTATTTGCAGAGAGCTCAAAAACACATACATTTAATGCTCTCTCTAATTCAATTAGTGCTCTCTCAAATTCAATTAGTGCTCTCTCTAATTCAATTTGTGCTCTCTCAAATTCAATTAGTGATATCTCAAATTCAATTAGTGCTCTCTCAAATTTAATTCATGCTCTCTCTATTAATGAAATTGAATTAGAGAGAGCTCAAATTGAATTAGAGAGAGCACAAATTGAATTATAGAGATCACTAATTGAAATTGAGAGAGCACTAATAGAATTAGAGAGAGCACTAATTATTTGAAGCTAGCATTAATTATTTGAGTTTATGTAGATTTGGCGTTCCATAAGTCTAAGGTACGGACCCTACACATTTTATAAAAGTATACATATCAGCATATCAGAATACTCTACAGACAATATATAATGAACATATATAGTTGAAATGGAAATATGTCGAGTAACCATGGAGATATTCATGATGGCGTCCAAGATGGCCGCTGTTTTGAAAATAGGCATTAACATGTATAATTGTTCAAATCACTCTATAAACCAGTGCTTCAATGTTTGATGGCAATATTATATGCATACTATAATAAGAACTAAAATTTGAAGTGAAGGAAGATGACATGTGATGCAGGGTCAAGGTCATATTCAAGGTCAAAGTTCAAATATTAGTCATTTTGTATTGTTCCTAACACTAATCATACATTTTATAATCAAGTTTTGAATGGAAAGTATAAATACCAACATGTATAGTACGAATACTATTAATCTACAAACATTATGTAATGCATATATTTAGGTAAAATGACGATACATTTATGTAGAATAGCCGTCAAGATATACAAGATGACGTCTCTTTAATTCAATTAGCGCTAGCTGTAATGATAATTAATATTGAATTAGAGAGAGCACAAATTGAATTAGAGAGAGCACAAATGCAATTATAGAGAGCACACATTTTAATTAGAGAGCACAACTTCAATTAGAGAGAGCACACATTCAAAAATTCAATTAGAGAGAGCACAAATTCAATTAGAGACAACACTAATTGAATTAGAGAGATCTCTAATTGAATTAGAGAGAGCATTAATTGAATTCGTGCTATCTCTATATTATTTGCAGAGAGCTCAAAACACATACATTTAATACTCTCTCTAATTCAATTAGTGCTCTCAATTTCAATTATTGCTCTCTCTATTGCAATGTGTGCTCTCTCAAATTCAATTAGTGATATCTCAAATTCAATTAGTGCTCTCTCAAATTTAATTCATGCATGCTCTCTCTATTAATGAAATTGAATTAGAGAGAGCTCAAATTGAATTAGAGAGCACAAATTGAATTAGAGAGATCACTAATTGAAATTGAGAGAGCACTAATAGAATTAGAGAGAGCACTAATTATTTGAAGCTAGCATTAATTATTTGAGTTTATGTAGATTTGGCGTTCCATACTTTAGGACTTTGCATGCCGTCTCCCAAGAATGGGAAGAATTATCGGTACCCATTTACAGCTGGGTGAACTGGAGCAGTGTGGATAAAGTGTCTTGCTCAAGGACACAACGCACGCCGCTAGTCAGGCTCGAACCGTTGATGAGTAATGAAACCGTTGATGGGTAACGAAAATCGAGAGCTTTTATACGCGCCGCCGAAGGGATTAACCTCGAATGACCTCTGTCGGTCGAAATTGACCACAACCGGACATTTCATTGGTAAGTCGCTATCAATTTCGACCAATCAGATTAATTCAAGGCTTGGCTGCGAAACTGTTAATACTGAGTTTGTTTGACTTCGTAAAACCACGTGTTTACAATAGAAAACGGTGTTTAAACCTTATAAAATGGCAATGTCATCGATAAATATCGATGGATTTACAGAATACAGACTTTAATGCTTCTGCTAACACCAAAAATAGTAGAAACAGGTAATTATTTAGTGAGAATGTGTCTTGGCTAAATCCCGACTTCGTTCCCGAATTAGTTCGGACCGACACAAAGTGAATTCTACCACACTGGCAACAGTTGCCATCTATTGTAGCCAGAGGAGCCAAAGCCAGCCCCGCCACCAAAAGCCCCCAGTCCAGAGCCTGAAGAAATGAGTGAAGAAAGTGATATTGGTGAGTAGTTGGTCAATTTCCTTCCGACAGAACGGCTTGTAATTCCAACTGCAGACAATTTGCATTAGCCCCGAGTAGCCACGTCCATGTCTGTGGAAAGTTATCTGCCACTATGGGAGGTATTTATGGCACACAACATACATATATCTGCCACTAATGGAGGTATTTATGGCACACATCCTACTAGAATGAATAGTCATACTTCCGCTCTCGCTAATAGCCGATTACCGCTACGCATATTGTAGCTAACGGAGGACATGATGGACCAATCAAACGACAAGCGTGTCGAGGCCATGGGGGCGCTCCGTGACGGTAAGTATTAGATGAAGGTTATGGGTGCTGAAATTGTTTACATCCATATCAGGCATATGCAAATTGTTATTACTCATTGAACCCTATTGAATGTGGGCTTCATCCCCTCAAGTCGAGATCACGGGTGTATAGTTGCTGTTATGTTCTTAATAGCTCACCAGCGGTGGCTGTCTATTTTAGCAATTTTGAATTAAATTTTTTTTAAAATTTAAAAAGATAAAGTGACGAGACTCGTGTTACCACATGCACTTTGTGGTATGAACGAGAAAATCCTCTTTAAATCATACCAAATTTTACTCTGATATTAAATATCTAGAAGGTAGGACACTGCCTTTTTTCAATCAACGGAAGTGGATTATTTACCTTGCTCAGTAATTGTAGCGCGCGAGAAGGCCGGGACCTTACTGGTCCCGACCTAGACATAGCACTATGACTTTCACTATAGCGAAGAAAATAATAAATGAAAAAAGTCAGATAATGAAAAATAGAAGTTAAACATGATATAGAGACATGGCATGTTAGTCTAGTCCCGACCTTCTTGCGTGTCACAATTACTGCATTAGCGAGCCGGGCCCAAGGTACACTAGTGTCACTTCCGTTGGTTGAAAAGATGGCGAGTGTCCTACCTTCTAGATATTTAATATCAGAGTAAATTTGGTATGATATATTAAAGAGCATTTTCAGTTCATGCCACATAGTGGCTGTGCGTGTTACCTGAGGCTCATCTGGGACTGGCCACTCCCATATTTATACCCCCCGCAACGAGTTGTGGGGCGGTATACTTGAGTCAGGTTCACCGTCCGTCCATCCTTCTGTGCGTCCCTGCGTCCGTAAACTTAACATCAGAGAAATATTGTTATAACTTCTCTTTCCTTCATCTAAAATGCTTAATATTTCATACATGCATTCCTGTAAGGCTCTACTACCATGCTGTGCCAAATACACGACCGTCCAACCCCCGCTGATCCCAAAGTCAAGGTCCCCCCTGGAGTCGGCTTGTCCGTCCGTCTTTCCGTCCGTCACAAAACTTAACAATTGTAAATTTCCTTTTAACTTCTCTTTCCCTTTGCGGAAATCTTTCATATTTTACCCGCCCCTTCTCTGACACTCACACATCATTCTGCAACAAACCTACGACCCCCATTTATGCCAGGGGTCAAGGTCACGGACTTGGAAACTTAGAAAAAAACTAAAACTTAACAATTGTAAATTTCCTTTTAACTTCTCTTTCCCTTTGCGGAAATCTTTCATATTTTACCCGGCCCTTCTCTGACACTCATACATCATTCTGCAACAAACCTACGACCCCCATTTATGCCAGGGGTCAAGGTCACGGACTTAGAAACTTAGAAAAAAACAAAAACTTAACAATTGTAAATTTCCTTTTAACTTCTCTTTCCCTTTGCGGAAATCTTTCATATTTATTATACACTGGAGTCAGCTTGTCCATCCGTCCGTCTTTCCGTCCGTCACAAAACTTAACAATTGTAAATTTCCTTTTAACTTCTCTTTCCCTTTGCGGAAATCTTTCATATTTTACCCGCCCCTTTCTCTGACACTCATACATCATTCTGCAACAAACCTACGACCCCCATTTATGCCAGGGGTCAAGGTCACAGACTTAGAAACTTAGAAAAAACGAAAACTTAACAATTGTAAATTTCCTTTTAACTTCTCTTTCCCTTTGCGGAAATCTTTCATATTTTTACCCGCCCCACCTTCTCTGACACTCGTACATCATTCTGCAACAAACCTACGACCCCCATTTATGCCAGGGCTGAAGGTCACGGACTTATAAAGTTAGAAAAAAACTAAAACTTAACAAATGTAAATTTCCTTATAACTTCTCTTTCCCTTTGCAGAATGCAGTGATATTTTACCCGGCCCTTCTCTGACACTCTTACATCATTCTGCAACAAACCTACGACCCCCATTTATGCCAGGGGCCAAGGTCACGGACTTAGAATGTCTAGTTTGCTTTTTTCAACTGGAACCACCATCGCACTCTCCATATGTGCTGACATAGTCTTTTATCTGAAAATGATAGTATGCGAGCTGGAATTCATTCTAGGTCAGGGCTGACGCGGGGGGTATTCCGTAAGCCCCCGCTTACTGACAAATCTAGTTACTTCTATTTCCTCCATCTAAAATGTTTAATGATTTCACACATGCATTCCTGTAAGGCTCTACTACCATGCTGTGCCAAATCCACGACCGTCCAACCTCCATTGATCCCAAGGTCAAGGTCAAATACTTAGTCTCTTTACAAAACTTAACATCACAGAAATATGTTATACCTTCTATTTCCTTCATCTAAAATGCTTAATATTTCACACATGCATTCCTGCTGATCCGAAGGTCAAGGTCAAATACTTAGTCTGTTTACAAAACTTAACATCAGAGAAATATGTTATAACTTCTATTTCCTTCATCTAAAATGCTTAATATTTCATACATGCATTCCTGTAAGGCTCTACTACCATGCTGTGCCAAATCTATGACGTTCAACCCACGCTGATCCCAAGGTCAAATACTTGGTATCTTTACAAAACTTAACATCAGAGAAATAAGTTATAACTTCTATTTCCTTCATTGAAAATTCTTAATATTTCACTTGTGCATTCCTCTAAGGTTGTACTATCATGCTGTGACATATCTATGACCGTTCAATCCCCGCAGTCCATTTCTTTGTTACTGTACCACCTAGGACCACCAAACTTTCACAGCTTCATAATCAAGGGGTGCCCACCACATATCACTATCCAACATCTTACCTTTTTTTTAACTTGACCCATTTTTTCCGCGCAGTCGACTTAGCCATTTTCAATGTTAAGTTTTCGCGTTTACAATGTTAAGTTTTCGTGTTTAAGTCCATTTCTTTGATACTGTACCACCTAGGACACCAAACTTTCACAGCTTCATAACCAAGGGGTGCCTACCACATACAACTATCCAACATGTGACCATTTTTTTTAGCTTCACCTATTATTGCTACGTAATTGACTTAGCCATTTTCAAAGTTCATGTTTTAACGTACGTCTGGTTAAAGTTTTTTGGTTAAAAGTTTTTCGTTATACTTTATCTCTGCAACCGCTTCGCCCATTACCTTGAAACTTCACATGGGTGTTTATCATCATCCATATTTTCATTCTACCCCCCAACCGTGCGGCCCCTATGCCCAATGTCAAGGTCAAATTACTTTGAATTTTTTTGTTAAAGTCTTTTTGTGTACTATATCTCTGCAACTGCTTCACCCATTACCTTGATACTTTACATGGGTGTTTATCATCATTGTCAGCGCGATATCGTCAGCATTTTGGCATACGTCCGTCCGTACGTCCGTGTGTCTGGTTAAAGTTTTTTCGTTAAAGTTTTTCCATCTACTATATCAATTTTGTTGGTGTCCATGCCTCGCCCCAAGGCACGACATGCAGGCCACGGCCATCTAGTCTACAAAAAGTGGGTATAATCGTGTTATCCAAGTGTCTATGCTTGGAAAAAACCTGGCCTTCGTGGCTTTGCCTCGTTTCTTTTCTTCATCTAAAATGCTTAATATTTCACACATGCATTCCTGTAAGGCTCTACTAACATGTTGTGCAAAATCCACGACGTCCTACCCCCGCTGATCCCAAGGTCGATGTCAAATACTTGGTCTCTTTACAAAACTTAACATCAGAGAAATAAGTTATAACTTCTATTTCCTTCATTGAAAATTCTTAATATTTCACTTGTGCATTCCTCTAAGGTTGTACTATCGTGCTGTGACATATCTACGACCGACCAAGCCCCGCTGATCCCAAGGTCAAGGTGACATACTAAGTCTCTTTACAAAACTTAACATCAGAGAAATATGTTATAACTTCTCTTTCTTTCATCGAAAATTCTTAATATTTCATGCATGCATTCCTCTAAGGCTCTACTATCATCATGCTGTCACAAATCCCTGCTGATATCGAGGTCAAGGTCACATACTTCGTCTCTTTACAAAACTTAACATCAGAGAAATTGGTTATCACCTGTACCACCCTGTGACAAATTCACGTTTGTGCCGCCCCCACTAAGCCCAGAGTCGAGGTCACAAGCCCACACATTTGGATTTTGTTTACATATTTAGGGGTACCTGGGCCCACGCAGGGGGGTATTCCGTAAGCCTCGCTTACTGACCCATCGAGTTTTATCTGATTTTGATACATTTGTCCACATGCAAGATGTTTTCATGTATTAATTACTGGCTTCTGGTCTCCCAACAACTGTTTCTAGTTGAGCAGGAGACCTGTGTAGCCCCACACGCAGACTGCCGTTTCCAATGAATGTGCCGAGATTGTGGTACTGCATTGAGATCAGAATCTGGCTGCATGTGTGTGCCAGCTGATGACGATCTACAGTACGAGTACTCCATTGGGGACGCGGTACCAATAATGGACTTACTGAGTTTGTGCCTCGTGTGACAATTGTCTCTGTATATGTGGCTGTAACTGGAGAAATGGGACTTATGTGTTTTGCGACCAGTGTAGATCCAGATCAGCATGTGCATCTGCACGGTCTGATTAGGATCTGCACCGTTGTCCATTGCATCAATAAAACACCTGTGATGCTTCTAACAAGCACAATTGATCGTTATCAGGCTACATGACCGTTCTATTTGAACGGGAGCTACAATGGTCGCAAATCCCATAAGCCCCATTTCTCCAGTCGCAGCCACATATAATGTTGTCTGTGCATAATGTTGTCTATGCCGTCTGTATATAATGTTGTCTGTGTATAATGTCTGTATGTAATGTCTGTATGTAATGTCTGCTGTCTGTAGGTGCGGGTGGGGGCAGAATAGACGATATGCCCGACATCAGCCAGCTGCTGCAGGACCCAGAAATCCTCATGGCCTTCAAGGTACCCCACTCTTGTCTTCTTGTCTTCGGGTAAAAAATGAATGGGGGTGGGTGGTCATTAAGATGGCCGCTGAAAGATTTCAAATGTCTTCTCACAAGCTAGCCAAATTTTTCTGAAGCTTTTCGAATGCTAAAATGAAGGTTGTCACATAACCCAAGATGGCCGCTGTTTAAATATAGCTTAAATTCTAAAAACAAATTCTCATAAACAATCAGATCGATTGCTACGAAGCTTGGCAGGAAAGATTGATAGTCGATGCTCAACGATGGTCTGGTGTCAAGTATGTGTGTGTATGGTCACTATACGTGATAATAGATTCAGGCTTCTTTGAAATCCAAGATGGCTGCCATATACCATACTTTTAAAATAAAATAAACAACTGAAATCAAATGTGAATGCAAATAAATACATAGTCATCAATCAATGATATTGATGATTCACAATATGGCTACTGGTAGACAATGCTTACTCTAGAAAATGTATCTAGCAAAATTTCAAGTACAGTCGAACACCAATATCTCGAAGTCGAAGGGAGACATAGTCGAGATAGGACTAGGTTCGAGATAGCGATAAAGTGAAAAATATGAAATTATGTTACCCATTACACCACGAGTAAACAATGACATATTGACCAATGACCAAAGGTAGTAAGCTAATGAACATTACAAGGAGGCGTCACGACTCTCAGTGAATTGCTTAAATAACAAGCGTGATGTGTTTGATGAATCGTGTCAAACACTTAAATATATCCAGGTGGAATAATTAAGCAAACAATCGGAGGTAGGTGTGAATTTATTCAGTTTTGTTTGATAAATTAATATGTTTTGAAAATTAAATCGATCTTGGCAGCCAGGTGCTTGGGCAATTTATCCACGTTTATGTGATCGAGATAGCGAAGAGATTTTTAACGTATTTTTATGCGGAGAATGAACAGTCGAGATAGAGAACATATACGAGATAGGGCATGGTCGAGATAGCCGAGGAAATTTATATTAAACAAATAAGGATATAATTCGGGACTTTAGTGAATCATCGAGATATGGGATATCATCGAGATACTGATATTCGAGATACTGGTGCTAGACTGTATTTCTTTGATTTTACTTTAATGCTCCATCAATTACTAAAGTCATATAAAGACCTCCTATGTCGTATTTCATCCAAAAGACAAGTGGGATCGCAATACTGCGAATACTCATCTATGGCGAGGATTGAATGTGGTCTTATATCCGTTCAACAGCAAGGTCGTATACAGACAAGAATTTACCGGTATGGCGGGGATGTAATGAATACACTACATCCAGCATAGATTGAATGTGGTCTTATATCCGTTCAACAGCAACGTCGTATACAGACAAGAATTTACCTGTATGGCGGGGATTGAACACACTACATCCAGCATAGATTGAATGTGGTCTTATATCCGTTCAACAGCAAGGTCGTATATACATAAACAGACAAGAATTTACCTGTATGGTGGGTGTACCATATGTTAAGCACTGTAAAAAATATTTCAGCACTGAAAGACAGTGTCTTGCATTGCAGCCAGACTAGCAGATCGATAAGTTTCAGGTGCATATTCGAGTAGCATTTGATGTGACGTCAATTATAATTTACATGATTTCAGACATACTAGTTGTTTATCACATACTGATGTCATCTACCACCTTAATGTTGAACGCTATATCTCATGCGACTTGCCATATTACCTTAGGAAAGCAATGTCGAACTTTAGATGTTCCAACCATAACCTTTGTATTGAAGTCGGAAGACATTTGGGTATTGAACGACATTTACGATTTTGTCAATATTGTCTTTTACACGAGGGTTTGGAAGTAGTGGAAGATGAAGTGCATGCCTTTTTTTATTGTAAGCTATATACTGACTTGCGTATTAAATATTTAGACCCAACCATATACTCAAGCAAGTCTGCGAAAGAATACTATCGACTAATCGCAATACAGAATCCTACAGCTATTAAGAAAATTGCTACATTTGTCTACCATCTATTGAAAATCGTTTACCTAAACATTGTCTATGTGACCCGTTGCCTGACGTAGAATGACATATACTATACATTTACGGGAACTTAATCACAACTCGTCGGGCAATGGCTCACATCATATACATGCAGTGGCACTGTTATATCATTTACATATACATGTTGTGTGTAATGGGCCGGTGGCGTACATCACTAAATAAACAATTGTAATTGTAATTGTCATCTACCACCAGGGCTCCAGATAAGGAATTAGTAATTGAGTATTTTCACTCCATCATTTCTGAAGCAATTGGGTATTTCAAAATATGAATTGGGTAAAATAAAGTCACACTACCGTTTACACATCAACAGACAGCAGTTATTGAATAGTTTGCTTCGAAATGAAAACATTTCTTGGCATTTCATTAGAATTGTCTCCTTGGAGAAAATTCTAATGAAATACCAATATGTGTTTTCTTAGAAAATATGAAAAATATGCTATATTTGTGGTCTGTTTATTGTTTTCTACAGCATGATAAAGGTTTCATAAAATTTGTATTGCTTTTTGACACTCGCTACTTCTGATTTAAATGTCATTTTTGGCCATTTTAATTGGGTATTTAAGCAAATATGCAGCTTATCTGGAGCCCTGTACCACGTTAGTACATGTGGTGCTGTCCATGGATAAGTGGGTGGTGGTCAGGCGAACGAGACGGCATAAATTAACGGTATGGGTTCCTCCTTATAGGAATCGCGATTTGCCTGGTTTGGCCCTCAGGTACGTTTTTATCTTTGGCTCTTTTGTTACGTGGGAGTTGAATTTGGTTATTGCCCATTATAAAAGTAGTAAGATTATTACTGATCCTACTGCTTTTGGGAGGGGCTAAGTGATTCTGGTGTAGCGAGGACCTGGCATCAGATCAGGATTATTCTGATTTCCGGGCTGAATATATAGTTTTGTTATTGTAAATACATGTATTCAGTTCTGATTTTGGGATCCCCCCCCCCATTTGTACATGTACTTGAACATGTACTTGTACAGGTAATATATGGGATTTAGTACTAAACCTATTGACCCGGCCTTAAATGACCTTAGCTGTTGATAGGCCGTTAAACCCCAACAAACAAACAAACTGTCCATGGATAGACACATGTTCACCATTGTCTACTCAGTTTGTTTAGTAAGCAGCTTCCAGATCCCTGGACCCGTCTCTATATGACCTTGGCTGTTGGTGGAACGTTAAACCCATTCACTTTAAACTGTGGTCCTGTCTCTATATTATGACCTTAGCTGTTGCTGGGACGTTAAACCCATTCACTTGCACTTTTTTTTCCAGATCCCTGACATGAACAAAATTAAATGCATGGCAGACATGCGAGTGAATATAGGTCGCATACATTTCTTCGAAAAACATGGCGAGTTTGCCACACATGAACTTTGGATTAACTTGACTCGTGTACCATCTGGTATATTCAGAGGAGACCATCTTAACCCTTCCTATGTTGACGGAAATTGCCGTCTGCTGTTTTTAATTTTTGCTTTAATTCTTAACAAAAAACTGGTTTTGACAGCACATGAGAATCGTCTCCAGTGGAGACTATTCTCATGTGCTGTCAAAACCAGATTTTTGTCGAGAAATATTGAAAATAAAACATTTCCAGCAGACGACAGCATTTAATTCAGCGTAGTAAGGGTTAATCTGGCCAGTGAGATGATCAGAGACCAAGCTACAGTCGGCTGGCAGTGTATGTCTCGATGCACAAGCTTTCAAATATGCATGTTTCACACTTTGAACGAATGGTATACATCACTTTCACTGTTGATGCCATGATGCATCCCACATCATTCTGTGAACTTGAGCTGCACTGTGACAACATGTAGCTGTTACTAACAGTCGACAATTAATGACTTCTCATATTTCATATTTAAGAACATAATTATCAAACAGCATGGTGGCTAATTATCAAACAGCATGGTGGCTAATTATCAAACAGCATGGTGGCTGAGACTTCTGAGAGCTGAATGCATCTTCTATTTTTCAATAACTTATTAATCACTTCACCGATTTTGATAATATTTGGCCACAATGTGTTTCTCTGGATGGTGCTTTGTTTTACATACGACCCACGTCCGACTGCCCATGGTCAAAGTTTTTATGCCCCACCACAATAGTGGAGGGGGCTGCCCCCCGAATGGGACGAACGAACAATGGTAACAATAAATGCCCGGCGTGTTGCCATTGTTCGTTCGTCCCATCCGTCACCAACTTTGTAACTTGTAAAACTTTTAAACCATACTAGCTTCATACCTGAAACTTGGTATGTAGCTTCCTTATGATGATTAGATGCGCAAAGTTTATTTCGATTTTTGGTTCAACCCCCGGGTCAAGGATTATCTCCCACTTTTTGGCTGAGAATTTTCCAATTTTGGCTTGTAAAACTTCTAAACCGTAATAGCTGGAGGCTTGATAGCTTCCTTATAGTGTGTAGATGCACAAAGTGAATTTCTATTTTTGCTTTGACGCAGAGCCATGGATTATCTCCCCCTTTTGGACTTGGAATTTTGCCTCGTTTACTATCAAACACATTATCTAGTTGTTGTTTTTTTTCTCTCTTTTTTTATCAAGGCTGCCAGCGAGCGGATTAGTTTAATGATAATGATGCCCTTGTTAATGTCTATTGTATCTACATCCTTTGGTGGGAGCAACCATCATGCTATGATCACGCAACTCAATGGAATGATGGCAATGGAGAGGTAGGATGAATATATCAATAGAACGACGTAGGACAATTGGCACCGATGTGTGGTGAATGTGTATCTCACACTGTCGCTGTCTTCAGTTGTCACATGTATAGTGATTCTAAACCTCGTTCAGGCCAACAATGGCCGACAGTGTTACGTCTGGACTCTGGACCGATTGGCATTCTGAAATTTTAGAAGCCCTGTTCCTGACTGTGTCTAGTTTTATCCTGCTATGTAACTATCACTTCATATTATGTCTACTAGCTGCACTTTGTTCTTTGTGAATGTATTACTGTCGGCATAATAATGAAAACCCTGCTTTTCGCTTTGTTTCGACCAATCATTGTAGATTTGATTACAAAGTACATTTATTATTATCCCCGCGTCAGTAGGCAAGAGGGGATATAGCGTTAGTCCATGTACGCATGTACGTGCGTTTTTGTTTATTTGTTTAACGGCCTATCAACAGCTAAGGTCATTTAAGGCTGGTGTAGCAGGCCACTTCCCCCCCCCCAGTCAGAAACTCCCCCGGGGGGGATTCTGGGCCGGCCCGAAATCCCCCCCAGGGGGATTTCCTAACTAGTCAACTTTCCCCCACCAGTCAGAAATCCCCCCCCCCCCCCCCCCCACCAATTTTTTTTCAAACAATGACAGGTTATGCTAAATTAGCAACTAACATTAGTTTTAAGTATTTGAAGTATGTGGTGGCGTATACATAGCTAAATTATCAGTTGTGGGAGGGGGGGGGGGAGTTTGGCCGCCGAAATCCCCCCCCCCCCCAAATCCCCCCCCCCCCCCTCCCCATATTTTTTTTGCACATTGACAGGTTAAATGCTGATGTATCAGGTTAAATAATGCTGAATTAGCAGAGATTGAAGTATTTGATGTATGTATGACGGCTATATATAGATAAACATCAGTTTCATGGGGGGAGTTTGGGCCGGCCCGAAATCCCCCCCCCCCCCCCCCATATTTTTTTTTCAACAATGACAGGTTAAATGCTGAATTAGCCGGTTAAAATTAGCAACTAACATGAGATTGAAGAATATTCGGTGACGGATGTATGACGGCTATATATAGATAAAATTTTAGTTTTGTGGGGGGGGGGGGGGGGGGAGTTTGGGGGGGGGGGGGGGGGGGGGGGGGGGGGGGGGGGTGGGGCCGGCATACATACACCAAATACTGCAATCTCATAGTTGCTAATTTAGCATTCAACCTTCT